>CM044444.1:47883748-47894460 GCA_024363595.1 Xenopus borealis
TAGCAAAATAAGCACTTACTGGTGGGGGGGGGGGGTTTGAAGACCGGTGAAGTACTGGAAATTAGACTAAGCTGATAGACCCAGATGTTTCTAGAGAAGGTTCTGCGAGTAAAGGCTATAATATATATATATTTATTTACGACAATAACAAAATACTGTCACCGTTTAGTAAAATTTAACTGTATGAAAGGATATATCCATGATCCATGTTCAACATTGTTTTTGCCAGTAAGTATGTTGAGTACGTCCTATTCTTTGAACTCATGTTGCTGTCTGTGGGACAGTATTTGTGTTGAATCTGTTTTACAGAACCCTTTATGTATTCAGTTTTGAAAGCTTCGCTCATCCTTTGTTAACAATGGATAGGATAGGAAATGCAAGGACAGGAAAGGAAAAGCAAGAGGGAAAAGTACATAATTTATTGGATACAAAGCTTTAAAATTGAGGTAGGCAATCCTAGGTTATTACTGCTTTGGGCTGTCTGTTACATTGGATGTTACTATGAAAAAAGCTAATAGGGCAGTATTAAGACACATTTTGATGATGGTATGGGCTTCTCTGCGTAAAAGGGGTATTTCCATAATTAAGATGTTTATACTTTACATCTAGTAAATCTAGTAAGAAATCATTTAATCATTGAATGAGCCCAATAGGATGTGAAAGCAAAAGAAGTCCACCAAAGAGTTGTGTCAGTTTACATTTATTTAGAGATGAAATGCACTACATGTTTCTGATCACTTGGATCCTCCTCTGGTGAAGTACAGTTGTGCAAAATATTCACGAGCACAAAGGTATTGCTGGCAGGGTAACCCCTTGCTGAAAATGTATTTACTGTGGCATGCAATGTTTCGGGGAAAACCCCTTTATCAAGCATAGGGGTTTTCCCCTGAAACGTTGCATGTCGCAGCAAGGGGTTACCCTGCCAGCAATACCTATGTGCTCATGAATATTTTGTACTTCTGAATCTTCCTGGGCTGCCGTTACCCACTTTTGCTGAGCACCAGGATTTCGCTTTTACACGAAGGCCAGGCTGTGCATTTGTAATTGGACAGTTTCTACGAAGTACAGTTATGCTAGAATGGCTATTAGAATTAGAACATAGTAACATAGTAACATAGTAAGTTAGGCTGAAAAAAGACTTGTGTCCATCAAGTTCAACCTTTTTTTTTTTTTTTTAATTTTAACTGCCTAACTGCTAGTTGATCCAGAGGAAGTCAAAAAACCCCATCCTAAGCCTCTCCAATTTGCCTCAGAGGGAGAAAAAATTCCTTCCTGACTCCAAAAAGGCAATCGGACTACTCCCTGGATCAACTTGTATAATGAGCTATCTTCCATAACCCAGTATTCCCTCACTTGCTAAAAAGCCATCCAACCCCTTCTTAAAGCTATCTAATGTATCAGCCAGTACAACAGTTTCAGGGAGAGAATTCCACATCTTCACAGCTCTCACTGTAAAAAACCCCTTCCGAATATTTAGGCGGAACCTCTTTTCTTCTAAACGGAATGGGTGACCTTGTGTCATCTGGAAAGACCTACTGGTGAATAAAGCATTAGAGAGATTATTATATGACCCCCTTATATATTTATACATAGTTATCATATCACCCCTTAAGTGCCTCTTCTCCAGTGTGAACATCCCCAATTTGGCCAGTCTTTCCTCATAGCTAAGGTTTTACATACCTTTTACCAGCTTAGTTGCCCTACTCTGTATCCTCTCTAATACAATAATGTCCTGTTTGAGTGAGGGAGACCAAAACTGTACGGCATATTCTAGATGTGGCCTTACAAGTGCTCTATAAAGTGGAAGAATGACCCCCTCCTTCCGTGACTCTATGCCCCTTTTAATACAGCTCAAGACCTTATTGGCCCTTGATGCTGCTGACTGGCACTGCTTGCTACAGCCAAGTTTATCATCTACAAGGACTCCAAGGTCCTTTTCCATAATGGATTTACCTAGTGCAGTCCCATTAAGGGTATAAGTGGCTTGAATATTTTTACATCCCAGGTGCATGACTTTACATTTATCAATATTGAATCTCATTTGCCACTTATCTATCCAGATTGCCAGTTTGTCAAGATCCTGTTGCAAGGATGCCACATCCTGGATGGAATTAATTGGGCTGAATAGTTTTGTGTCATCCGCAAACACTGATACATTACTTACAACACCCTCCCCTAAGTCATTAATGAACAAGTTTAATAAAAGTGGACCCAACACCGAGCCCTGAGGGACCCCACTAAGAACCTTACTCCAAGTAGAGAATGTACCATTAACAACCACCCTCTGTACCCGATCCTGTAGCCAGTTCCCTATCCATGTGCAAACGACTTCATTAAGCCAAACAGACCTTAGTTTAGAAAGTGTTTGTAGGGCACGGTATCAAACGCTTTGGCAAAATCCAAATATATCACATCTACTGCCCCCCCACTGTCCAGCATCTTACTTACCTCATCATAAAAAGCAATCAAATTTGTCTGGCATGACCTATCCTTCATAAAGCCATATGCTGATTGCTGCTCATAATGCTATTCCCTAGGACAAAATTTTGAATGTGATCCCTTAACAAGCCTTCAAATAATTTGCCCACCACAGATGTCAAATTTACTGTCCTATAATTGCCAGGCTGAGATTGTAATCCCTTTTTAAATATTGATGACATCAGCTTTCCTCCAATCCATAGGCACCATACCAGATGAAAGTGAATCTGAAAAAATCAGAAATAGGGGATGGTCTAAAACTGAACTAAGCTCTCTTAGAACCCATGGATGTATACCATCAGGCCCTGGCGCCTTGTTTACATAAATTTTTATTAAAGCTTTATGAATCATATCCTGAGTCAGCCACTGACTAGATTGAGCTGAGTCAGTGCATCTATGAAGCGAGCCTGGGAACTCAGACTCTATTGTATACACTGAAGAAAAAAACTGATTTAGCACATTTGCCTTTTCTGTATCGGTTACAACCATACTGGTACCATTATTTAATGGAGCAACACTCTCAACGTGCATCTTTTTACTATTAATATATTTAAAAAACTTTTTAGGGTTACTTTTCGCCTGCGCCGCAATTAATTCTTCATTTCCTTTCTTTGCCTTCCGGATTGCTGATTTACAACATTTATTACAGTGTTTATATTCATTAAATGCAGCTTCTGTCCCAACAGATTTGTAGTTTTTAAATGCCTTTTTCTTCTTTCCTATTATCATCTGTATTAAGCCACATAGGCTGATTCTTAGAGCTTCTACATTTACTCCTTAAGGGAATAAATTGAGAACAGTAATGATTTAATATCATTTTAAATGACAACCATTTCTGTTCTGTGGTTTTATCTGAAAACATAATGCCCCAATCAATACTCTGAAGGGCAGCCCTAAAGGCACTAAAATTAGCTTTTCCAAAATTCATGGTTTTTGTTGCCCCAGTATATATTTGTTTATTGCACCAGACATTAAATGAAATAACATTATGGTCACTATTACCCAGGGGTTCAATGACTTGCACATTTGCTATAAGTTCTGGGTCATTTGAGATCACTAGATCCAGAATAAAAAAATTCTGGTAGGCTCCTCAACAACCTGTGCCATAAAATTGTCATGCAACAAGTTTATAAACTTATTCCCATTAATTGATCTGGCAGTACTGTTGCTCCAGTCAATATCTGGGTAATTAAAATCCCCCATTATCAATACTTTTCCCAAACTAGTAGCTTTTTCTATTTGTGTCAGTAGCTTAGCCTCCTCCTCCTCACTTACATTAGGGGGTCTATAGCATATCCCTACAATTAATTTGCTGGACTCTTTACAATTGGTGAAGAATTCTACCCATAAGACTTCTGCCCCATCATTCTCTAGCATAACCTCCTCCTTTATATCAGCTTTTTAAATCCTGCCTATGGCTATTAAAGGTAACCATCTTCACAACTGATCTGTTTGCTTGTAATTAGTGGGTGTGTATAAAATGTCAATGACTTTCTTGACTCCTGACAGACCCTTTCATCCAACCACAACTGTATACAGAGCAACTGTGTATGCAGCTTTATATATTTTTTTTACCAATCAGCCCATCTAATCAGATGACTAGAGGGTATATACAGCTATAAACACAGTTGTTCTGTATGCTGCACCAGAGAAAGGGTCAAAGTGATCCAAAACAGTAGTGCATTACATCTCTAAAAAATTATAAACTTACTTGCAAGGACACAACTCTCCTTTGGACGTTTTGTTTTTATGATATTTATTTTGGAGGTGGCTACCCCAAACCACTGTTTTGAAGAGTTAACCATACTGTTAACTACAGCAGTTCCAGATGATCTTTGGATTAACCCAATAGGAATGTTTTCCCTCCAGTTAGAATTAATTATATCTTAAGCTGGCCATAGACTATAAGATCCCCTCTTTTGGGGACATTGCCAAACGAGAGGAGCTTTTCCCGATATGCCACTAATGACAGGGCTATATCGGGGGAATCCGAACAGCCCTATGGGCGAACAATCAGATTACTATGAAAGGCATTGGGATGTGAAGGGTCGGCCGGGGAAAAATCAAACCTTCCCAATCGATTGTTTGGCCAAACATCGATCAGGAAGACTCGTCAGAAGCCCCATACACTGCCAGATAAGCTGTCAAATTGGCCTAGACGACCGATATCGGCAGCTTTATCTGCCTTTGTATAGCCAACATTAGTTAGCGTTTAGTACAAGTTAAAAAGTTACATAACATGAGTTAGGTTGAAAAAAACACGTCCATCAAGTTCAACCTTTTTGGTCTATATATAACCTACCAAACTGCTAGTTGATCCAGAGGAAGGCAAAAAACCTATTTGAGGCCTCTCCAATTTGGCTTAATGGGGAAAAAATATGGCAATTAAACCAGTCCCAGGATCAACTTGTACTATGAGCTATCTTTCATAACCCTGTATTCCCTCACTTTCTAAAAAGCCATACAACACCTTCTTAAAGTTATCTAATATATCAGCCCGTATGATTGATTCAGGGACAGAATGCCACATCTTCACTGCTTTCACTGTAAAAGAAAACCCTTCCAAATATTTAGCTGGAATCAACCAGGTACAGTTTTACTATAACGGAGATAAAGTATATATTTTTTGAAAACTTTAAATATTTGAATAAAATGGATTTTGTGGGAGATGACCATCCCAACATTCACAGTTTTCAGGATAATTGGCTTCCAGATAATGGATCCCATACAAATACATATCACAGCTTTTCATTTGAATTTTAAGCTGAGTAGGTTAAGGTGAGTAGGTTAAGCTGAATTTAAGATGGTATACTGATAAAAGTGTAGGAAACAAAGATTTTTGGTACCTGTGCACAGGTGTGAGAATCCTTATGGATATCTATGTACCATGACTGATCAGCTGGTTTGTCGGTTGGACAAATTTAAACATTCCAAGAGTTGATACACCACTTTTGCCAGTGTTGCAATTGCTTTAGCCACCAGTATGATCAAATAAAAGGACTGCTCTTTTATGGTATCCGTACATTTGGCCCCTGGCAGATGCCATGGTTGGATACCATGCCTTTCGGTCAGTGTGTCTTCCTGCCTTCCAAAGGCTTACATAAAAAAAGATGTGCTGAAGAGGTTACAATTTGCCAAATAACTTATTGACTGGCCTAAAGAGAAATGGCACAACATTTTGTGGACTGATAAAAGCAAGAACACTCTTTTTGGGTCTAGGGGCAGCAGACAGTTTGTCAGATGACCCCAAACACTGAATTCAAGCAACAGTACACTGTGAAGACAGCGATGCATGGTGGCACAAGCATCATCATATATGGATCAGTTTCAATACATCAAAATATTTGAAGAGGTCATGCTGCATTTTTCCAAAGAGGTAATGCCCTCGAAATGGGTATTTCAACAAGACAACTAACCCAAACACACCAGTAAACAAGCAACATCTTCCAGACCAACAAGATTTATGGAGTGTCCAGCCCAATCTCCAGACCATAATTCATTAGAAAACTCGTGGGGTGACATCGAAAATTAGGTTTCTGGGGCAAAACCAAGAAATGCAGAATTGTGGAATGTAACAGGTTCCAGAAGTTGGTCGACTCCATGCAGCACAGATATGCAGCAGTTCTCATAAACGTTGGTTATTCAACTAAATATTAGTTCAGTTTTTCAGTGTTATACAGTGAATATTTGAGTTTGTAAAGCAGGATACAGATGCATACAATGTATTTGCATGTATGGAAATAAAATATATGACAAGGTCTTTGAGCTTTATTCACTTTTTCTTAGACACACTGCTATTCTGAACACAACTGTATTTGTATTAATTGATATAGCTCCACAATAGCTAGTACAGCCATTATGAAGTTGGTCATCTTAATCTTTTTTTTATTTTCCTTTTTAGTTATTTGCCCACTTGAATTTATTCAGTTCTGTCATATAATGGAGATGTGCAGCATTAAATTGAACACACATCAGGGGGTCTCTGAGTGGGTTCTAAACACTAAGAAGACCAAATTGAAAAAATTTAGTTAAAGGTCCCCAGTGCTATCCTATAGAAAAGAAATAGGGGTTTGTCTATCTTAAAGGAACAGTTCAGGGTAAAAATAAAAACTGGGTAAATAAAAATGTTTCTAATATAGTTAGTTAGCCAAAAATGTAATGTATAAAGGCTGCAGTGACTGGATGTCTAACATAACAGAATACAACACAACATCCTGCTTTTCACCTCTCTAAATCTGAGTTAGTCAGCGACTTGAAGGGGGGACACATGGGACATAACTGTTCAGTGAGTTTGCAATTGATCCTCCGCATTCAGCTCAGATTCAAAAGCAACAGTTATGACCAATGTGGCCCTCCCTCAATTCACTCATTGGTAACTGCCTGGTAATCAGGGTAACCAGTCAGTATAAACAAAAGAGAGCTGAAAAGCAAGAAGTAGTGTTATTTTCTGTTATGTTAGACTTACAGTCACTCCAGCCTTTATACATTACATTTTTGCCTAACTAACTATATTGAAAACATTTTTTATTTTGCACAGCCTATCAATTTACCCAGGTTTTACTTTTATACTGAACAATTCCTTTAAGCAGGATTTAAAGCCCAATGTAAAATAACAAGTCATAGTAGAACATTTGAATGCTGTAGTCTTATGGGTTAAACATTTTGGCAAATTTATTGTAGGGCTACAAGACCCTCTTATGTAAGTGAAGAGACTCAGCTTTGGTGCTAATCCAAAAGGCAGCTAGTATTAATCCTGGTTGATTTGAATTACCCAGGTATTGACTGGTACAACTGTATTGCTGGGCAGTTGATAGAAGCAAATTTATAAATTTGTTACTTGATAATTTTATGTCACAGGTAATTGGGGAACCAAAATATCATATGTTATGTCAGGTTATACTGGCTCTAGATCAGGAGTGCCCAAATTTACTACTTAAATATTATATTTAAATATATTTCTATATTTAACAAACAGTGATTTCTGATGTAACCGTAATATAATAAATATCTGACTGAATAGAATGAAACAGCTGATTAACACAAGCAGTTTGTTGACAGTGTTATGAGATCTACTGATCACCTGATCACCAGCTAAAGGTCTTCTGGTAGATACCGATCTACTTATTGGGCACCCCTGATTGGGCACCCTAGCTAGCATATAGGCAAATAATTTAACCACTGGGTTCTACATTGGGTCCACAAAGACCCTAAATTTTAGGCAAGCAAATTTAGGCACTCCAGAAGGAGCTCTCTTGTCCCGTCCTAGTATATAATTTTTTGGGAGTCCTGTTCGACTCCTCATCTCATCAGTCATCCTTACACCAGAAAAGATAGCAATACTCAGTACAGCAGCAACATAAGCTATGACACTATGAGATATTTCCATCAGAACATGAATATGGCTTCTAGGCTGTATGACATCACCTATAGACATTGTACCCTATGCACAATTTCACATGCATCCTCAACATTTAGAGCCACTAAAGAGACACTTGACTTCAAGATCTGAAGCTGTCCTCCCACCAGATGGTCCCTACTCTGGTGGACACAGACCAAAAACATATCCGCCAGATGCCCCTGCTCAATATCACATGCTCTCACAGTCATCATATATACTGGAGCTGTGGGCCATTAAACATGCCTTACATCACTGGACAGAATCCCTAAGAGACAATCCTGTAAAATTCAGTTGCACAATGTAACCGCATTTGCCTATCTCAGTCATCAAGGCCGCACCCGCAGAAATCGACCATCTACAAACCAGGACAAGAGAACTGGAAAGTGGACTGACAAACATTGGACCCTCAGGAATGGAAACTGAATCAGGAAGTTTTCATACAAATCACCCAAAGATGGGTATGGCCTCAGATAGACTTGATGGCATACACCTTCAATCACCAAGTACCAGCTTAGTACACTCAATACCAGGACCCCAAGGCAGCAGCAGATGCCATGAACATATCCTGGGACTTTTTATTTAGTCTACATCCCCTGCCACCAATGTTTGACTTTGTCCTACAGAGACTGAAGCCACACACACACTGCCATCGTGATTGCCCCATATTGGCCATGAAGAGCTTGGTTTTCCAAGCAATGGCAGGCCCCTGGCACCTTCCTCTGCATTGGGATTTACTCACCCAGAGACCCTACCTGCATCACACCCTGCACATGCTGTCCCTGATGGTATGGCTCTTGAGGCGGCCCTCTGATCAACAAAAAGGGACAGTGTAGTCCACACTCTCCGACAGGCCAGGAAAAAAAATGACTAACCATTCCTACCACAGGATCTGGAAAACTTTTCTTAGCTGGTGCTCTCATAGACAAACAACCCTTGAAACAATCTCAACGCACTCATTCCATACTTTCTCCAGGCCGGCTCTGGCAAGTGGCTAGGCGTTAGTTCCATCAAGGTACAAGTGTCGGCTCTATACATTCTCCTACAGAAGCAACCCTCAAACTTTCCAGATCTCAGAATTTTCGTACAAGCAACAAAACACTTATAACCCAGATGGCTCCCTCCAGTACAACCATGGGACCTCAGTCTAGACTTTCAAGCCCTACAGAGAGAGCCCTTCGAATCCATGTACTCCATCAGCCTCAAACTGCTCTTCTTCAAGGTGGCCTTCCTTGTTGCCATCTTCTCCACTAGACCTGCCTCCGACATAGCTGCCCTCTCTTGTCAGTCACCCCTCTGTATTTTCCACATGGACTAGGTGGTACTGCGCAAACAACTCGACTTTCTGCCTAAAGTGGTATCCAATTGCCACATCAACCAAGAGAGTCCTGCCCTCCCTGTGCCTCAACCCGACCAATTCCAAAGAAAGAGCCATGCACTTTCTGCACTTGTGAAGGCCCTCAAATATTACATTTGCCAAACTCCCTGTATTGACCCACTCTACATAAGCTCTTAGTACCTTGTGGGCTCAAGCGAATCAAGCCTCTGTGAACCAGGTCTGTTCTGCTACCACACTGTCCTCTATTCATACGCTCACCAAGTTTTATATGAACAATGTTTTTGCCTATTCACAAACAGCTGTTGGTCGCAAGGTTTTAAAATCAGTTGTTTAGATGCTTTCTCAGATTCCATGCTACTTGGCTCTGACTGGAAGCATGCCTTAGTAATCCACAGAAAAAGGTTTGTGCATTCCTGAAGTCATTTTTATTCCATAAAAAAATTTAAATATTGGCCCAACATGTTTCGACCATCTTCAGGCATTCATCAGGGGCAAAATACAGAAAATATAGTACAGAAAAAATGAGGCAGAACGAACATACTGTAGTCAGGTTTTATACTTCTAAATGTCAGTGCTGTGGTCCTCTCTGTGTGTCATGGCATGCAACATCACTTCCTTGTGAGGAATATAATAATAGTGGTACATTTTTTGTTATATAATAGCACAAATTTTATTTGTTGTGTTTATTTTGAGAGGTACTATAAAATGTTGAAGGTAGTTGTCTTAATAACAATTGTTGAAAGATCTGCTAGGCAGAAAAAAAATTAACAGATCAATGGACCACAGGACTTGTTATTTAATGGTCCCAGCCCCAGAAGTAGTTTATTTGAAGAGAAAAGAGAGAAAGGATACACTGATGGCCTTGTCCTTGAGTGGAATCTCATTACCAAGAAAGCCTTTTTAGCATTGATTTCATTACAGTCTTAATTTAATAGATCCATCATTAAAGAGAAGTTCTGGGAGTCAAACCCAGCTTTACAGGTCATAGACCTTTTAATTACAAACCTTGCTCTGATGGTCAGACTTTTGACTGTATCAGTTTCAATGTGTCCACTCCAAGAAGCTGATGCTTTCTCTCTCTCTCTCTCTACCTACATGTTCCCTGGGCTTAATGAAATATATTGATAGGCATAATTAATATTGTTTTAGTGATTTCACAAATCATAGCTGTAAAGCTGCAGGTCTGCTGATGAGATGTGGTCCTTCAATTGACTTTTATGGTCCCCAGTCTGCTGAAGGTGTGGGTTGCAAAAAACTTGACCCGCACTGACCCTAACCCACTCCCCCCGATCTGCTCCTGCCTGAACCCGACTTCTGCCTTCATTTTATAGACCCTTGAGAAAGGTCCTAATGAGAACCGAAACGTTGGACTCTGGTACAATATATTATCAATAAAGAGTTAGACATTTTTTTTAAAACGGTGTGCCAGTCTTAAAGGGGTGTTCACCTTTGAGTTAACTTTTAATATAATGTAGAGAGTGATATTCTGAGACAATTTGC
>CM044444.1:47949552-47960449 GCA_024363595.1 Xenopus borealis
ACATAATGCCCCAATCAATACTCTGAAGGGCAGCCCTAAAGGCACTAAAATTAGCTTTTTGTTGCCCCGGTATATATATTTTTTTTGCACCAGACATTAAATGAAATAACATTATGGTCACTATTACCCAGGGGTTCAATGACTTGCACATTTGCTATAAGTTCTGGGTCATTTGCGATCACTAGATCCAGAATAGCATTTTTTCTGGCAGGCTCCTCAACAACCTGTGCCATAAAATTGTCATGCAACAAATGTATTAATTGATCTGGCAGTACTGTTGCTCCAGTCAGTATCTGGGTAATTAAAATCCCCCATTATCAATACTTTTCCCAAACTAGCAGCTTTTTCTATTTGTGTCAGGAGCTTAGCCTCCTCCTCCTCATATACATTAGGGGGTCTATAGCATACCCCTACAATTAATTTGCTGGACTCTTTACAATTGGTGAAGAATTCTACCCATAAGACTTCTGCCCCTTCATTCTCTAGCATTACCTCCTCCTTTATATAAGCTTTTAAATCCTGCCTAACATACAGACATACCGCTTCTCCTTTTCTATTGCCTTTGTCCCTCCGAAACAAAGTATAGCTGCTGATATTAACTGCCCAGTCATGCGACTCATTCAGCCATGATTCGGCCACACCAATCACATCATATTTCCCCCCCAGCACAAGCACCTCTAGCTCTCCCATTTTAGCAGTCAGACTCCTTGCATTTGTAAACATACATTTAATATGGGTACCATATTTAACATATGACATGTGGTCCTCCTTGTCCTTAACAGTACCCCCAACCAAATCTCCTCCCCCATTTTCCCCTTCCTTTGCCTACTATCTCATCTAACCTGTCTCCCTAGCAAAGAGTCTGTAGCCGACTGAGAAATCAGCCCAGTTCTCCAAAAACCCAAAACCCTCCTCCCTACACCAATCTCTCAGCCACGCATTAATCTCCCTAAGCTCCCGCTGCCTTCTTAGCATTGCTCATGGCACAGGTAATATCTCTGAGAAAATTACCTTGGAAGTCCTCGCCCTCAACTTTACACCTAGTTTTTTTAAATCGTTCTTGAGGACTTCACCACCTCTTCTAACTTGGTCATTGGTACCTATGTGTACCAAGACTGCTGGGTCTTCCCCAGCCCCTCCCAATAATCTGTCCACTCGCTCCTCCACATGTCGAACCCTAGCACCAGGCAGGAAGCAGACTGTTCGGCATGTAGGGGCCTTACGGCAGATTACCCTATCCACCTTTCTAATAATTGAATCCCCTATAACTAGAACCTGCCTTTCCTTCCTTGCACTCCCCCCACCACCTGTATTAGAGCCACTGTCTCCCAGGGTGCTCTGAGAGTCAGCCTGCTCCATACACGCCAGTTCAGAACTTTCCTCCCCAGCATCTTCAGCCAAAACGGCGAATTGGTTGTTTTGGGCAAGTTGTGGACCAGCCCCCCTACCCTTCTGTATTTGCTTTTTATTTTTTGTATGCCAGAAGTTCTGTTCCTGAGGGCTTATGTACTGTAAGTCCATCCGTGTAGTGAACAAGGGGCAGATTTGAGCAACATTACCATGGTTTTTTTCCATAATGAAGCATTTTTCCCAGAATTACATTATTGTTGCAGTTGCAAGGGGGCATTGCATCCAGTGCAATTGCCCCAGTGTGTCAGTATTAATGCAATTGCACCTGATGTATCGATATTGATGCAATTGCATTTGACTTTGCTGTAAATTGGACACAATTGCATTGAGTTTTTTCAAAGTTCAATTGACACAATTTCCATTGTTCCACATGAGTGTCGCATGCACCCAATTATTTAAACGCAACTGAGTTGTAACTATTGACATGATGCTTGAGGTGGCTGTAGCTCCAGTGTTTTCCAATAGGTACAACTGTGCTTGTTTCATAATAGGAGGCATGAAGTGCTGAGCAGTAGCAAGTGAAACTATATGTAAGTGCAAAGAACACATTTTCACACAAGCACCTTTAAGGAATGGGGTTTACCATCCAACTCAGTGTGTGGAAATTTGCAGAGGTACAACTTCAGTAGTGGGCATACATTACTCCTCTTCCCTTTTGACAAAAATTTGAGAAAATTCCAGGTGGAAATTTCTACTAAATAAACAATGTTGACATTGATGAAAAAGCATGTCACTTTGCAACAGATACAGGAGACTAAAGGTGTATAGACTGAAGGGGATACACATACTTCAGCCTTATAATCAATATTAAAATTTAAAGAAACAGTAACATCAAAAAATGAATGTTAAAGTAATACAAATATAATACAGTGTTGCCCTGCACTGTAAAACTGTTGTGTTTGCTTCAGAAACAATACTATTGTGTATATAAATAAAACTGCTTTGTAACAACGAGGCAGCCATTCAAAGGAGTTCAAGTTACACAGCAGATAAGCTCTGTAGAACATTATCTGTGTTATCTGTTATCCATTATTTAACCTGTGCCATATAGTCTTTTTTTAATATCCACCATTGTTACACAGCAGCTTGTTTATATGAACTATAGTAGTGTTTCTGAAGCAAGCAGATCAGTTTTACCAGTGCAGGGAAACAGTACATGATATTTTTATTACTTTCAAACACTTTAATTTTTTGATGTTACTGTTCCTTGAATCTAGAATGTTCAGTTACATCTTGGGTGTTTCTTTTAATAAAAAAAATATGTATTTTTATCTCAACTAAACTGCATTTAGTTCTAGGAACAAATACCATACATTTTTGTTTTGATTGTGCAGCCATAACTCTGGTATTTTGGACTATAGTACCCCTTTAAGCAACAAGTTAACATTTTAATTAATACAGAACATACAGGAGGGTAATCTAGTGAATGTTTGCAAACTGTGCACTACTTTTGAGACCTACTGATTACCAAAAATTTATATTGGTATCTATAGCTTTTGAGCATACAATGTAACTTTGCTGTATGTATTGTTTAATAAGTTGTTCAAGTAGTGGGATGTTTGCTAATTAACAAAATATTAGTCTAGTATTAGTAGTCTAATAAAGCAGAGCTTAAATTAAAGCAAAAACATTGAGAATAAGTAAAATGTGTAGTATTAGTTAAGTGTCAGTACAGGTATGGGACCTACTGTATTAGCCGGAATTCTAAGACCTGGGTTTTTCTGGATAATGGATCCAAAATCTGTAATTTGTCTTTTCATACTAAAGTCTACTAGAAAATCATGAAACATTAAATAAATCCAACTGGCTGATTTTTATTCCAATAAGGAGGAATTTCATCTTAGTTTGCATCAAGTTCAATGTACTGTTTTATTATTACAGAGAAAAGAGGAAATCATTGTTAAATTTTTGGATTATTTGATTATAATGGAGTCTATGGGAGATGGCTTTTCGGTAATTTAGAGCTCTCTGGATAACGGGTTTCCATATAACCGATCCAATACGTTTTGTCTAATAAAGAGTAGTTTGTGTGATATTACATAAACATACAATTATATTTTTATATTCAAAACAAAAAAGGGGAATTATACCTGCAAATTACAAAAAAAATGAATGAGCTATATGGGGGGCAAATAATGGATTCCCTTGCTGATCAAAAGCATTTTCAAAAATTAAAAACCCATCAAGGATTTCTAAAACTACTTCTAAAATGAGTTATTCAACCTTGGTGCCAATTTATATTTTCTATACTGCTTGTCTGATTCCGTCTTCCCCTTTCCCTCCCAATTTTTCCACCTTCCCTAATGGTTTCCCATTTTTACCTTACCACCAATGTACGTTTATTTTTCACTAGTTCCCTACAATATCATCCATGCTGCCATTTTCCAGCACAGATCTTTCTCTGCACTATTTTCCCTCATCCCCTTTCACATACTCAACCCTTCTTCTTCTCTTTAGACCCAATCTTTTTTTCAAATTATCTCCCTTCCCTCCACTCCCCTCCTTCCTAAAAGAGTAGTTTTACAGTAGCCAACAGGACTGTGCCTATATAGCTTGCAGTCCTACCGGCTTCTGTAAGAACATTTTTCATCACTAGGTAGTCTGAGCTGAGCCTTTCATTTTGCATTTAGCAAAAACGGCCTGGGGAAAATATTGTAACCGGTGGAAAACATTGAGTTGTCAGTGGGATTAAAAAAATTATATTCAGGAGTTTCTCCTGAATGAAAGATATTGACTTGAATTGAGTCTTGACCACATTGTAAAAAATATTCACAGATTTTTGAGCCATAGAATACAATGTGGTTTTAATGCTGAACATGGCAAACATTTTTTTGTGAAATCAATAAAAATTATTCAGAACATCTGAAAAAACTTAAATGATAAATGATCCAAGTTCATTATTTTTTGCCTTTGGAAAGTCGTGAAAAATATTCAGTTAAGTCACACATTTGATCCATTGTACACTTCAAAACTGTATGTATTGTTTGGGGCTTTTGTGACTGTACTCTAATATGTTTTTAATTGCATAGGTGCTAATGAGATAATATCGTATCACTTTCAACATTTTATAAAGTTAGCTTTTATCCCCCCACATACCCTCTACTATTAAATCGCTCTGTCCTATGTTCGTTTTTCTTCCTTAATTTTGCCACAAGACAGACTTGTGTCACTTAATGTAAAATGAGTGAGATGGCATTTCGGCTTACAGGCTTTATAGACTTGCTGAACTTTTGTGAAAGATCATCCCAGTCCCCTTTCATTAATAATGAAAAGGAAGGGACAATAAAAAATGCTTGCAACCAGAAAGTGCCACATACTCAGATATAAGGGTTAGTCTACTTTTAACAAAATTTTGTAACTCTTTGGCTGACAAACAGCATTATGCAATGCTTCACGTGCTTTTGCACATCTATGGGACTCAACCCAGCTTGCATTGCTGCACACTGAATGCTTTGCAATTCTGAGAATTTCTGCACTTGGGGGGGGGTATTTACTAACAATTGAATTGCTTTTTTTCCCCCACGAATCTCATAAAATTTGGTTTTCCTTTATTTCTTAAAGGACACCTGTTGGCCAAAAATTATCCCCACCCAAAGATGTGGGCTAATAGAGCCCTCACTCCATTTTTTAAGGAAAGAAAGTACTGTTACCCCCAACTGGACTACAGGCTTTATTAGCCCGCACAGCCATGTTGTGCATAATACATGTGCATGATGTGCTTCTGATGTCTTGTGCATACTGAGCAAGTTGCTGCATTTGCTCATTATGTTCATGCGTGTGCCCCAGCATGCCCATTCATACTGGAAGCTGCCTCCTGGTGCAGGTGGCCTAGCACTGATGGAGGAAATTTAAAAAAAATATATACTTTTACCCCCAGTGACATAACTATTTGCTTCATGGCCCGGGTCGCAGGATGTGCATGTGGGCCCCCACCCCTTTAGATGCAAGGTTTCCTTAACATTGCACTGCCCCAATGCAATTGCACTGCCTGTTCCTCCGGTAATTACACCACTGGTTACCTCAACCAGAGTGCGGGCTCTATAAGCCTTCACCTTTGGTTTGGGAAAATGTCTTTTGCCAACAAGTGTCCTTTAAAAGCTCTAAAAATGTGTGATTTATTAAGTGTAAAAACCATGAAAACCTATTTTTTTCAGTTTACCACAAAGGAGAAAAAGTTCCTTCCTGACTTTAATGGGTTTTGTTATAAAAGGCACAAATTTTGCCTAGGCGCAAAAATAGCAACCAATCAGCATGTAGCTTTTACTGGCAGGGTTGGACTGGAGGGCCGGGGGGCCCACTGAGGCTGCAATCTCAGGGCCCCCCAGCACGACCCTCTGCCCACTGTTCCAAGCACTGTGTTTTTGCCGCAAACAACCGGAAGAAGGGAGGTCATGGCAGGAAGGGGAAATGTAGTGTGCAGATCTGATCCGAGGGGATCCACAAGTCTGTATAATCTTCTTTCTTAAAAGTCATCGGACACCTTAACATTTGGGAACCTTTGGTCCCTTACTTTTGCCTTAAAGGGAAACTGTCATGGGAAAACAAGTTTTTTTTTAAAACGCATCAGTTAATAGTGCTTCTCCAGTAGCCATTTTGTCAATTTCCCAGCTGCCCCAGTCATGGGACTTGTGCCAGCACTTTAGGAGGGAACTGCTTTCTGGCAGGCTGTTGTTTTTCCTTCTCAATGTAACTGAATAGTACGCAGTGGGACACGGGTTTTACTATTGAGTGCTGTTCTTAGATCTACCAGGCAGCTGTTATCTTGTGTTAGGGAGCAGTTATCTGGTTACCTTCTCATTGTTCTTTTGTTAGGCTGTTGGGTGGGGGAAAGGGAGGGGGGTGATATCACTCCAACTTGCAGTGCAGCAGTAAAGAGTGATTGAAGTTTATTAGTGCACAAGTCACATGACTTGGAGCAGCTGGGAAATTGACTATATTTCTAGCCCCATGTCAGATTTCAAAATTAAATATAAAAAAATCTGTTTGCTCTTTTGAGAAATGGATTTCAATGCAGAATTCTTCTGGAACAGCACTATTAACTGATGCATTTTGAAAAAAGGGGACAGGATCCCTTTAAGGATTGTGCCATATCCCTCCTCTCTGCATAAATATTAACTAAGGCATTGGGAATTAATTTTAAAAACTGTATGACCATGTATGACTGTAATTATTTTATTTTGTTTATACAGTATGTACTCTCGAATAAATTACTTGAATATAGTATATATACAAGGCTACCACCATTCCAATTATTTGCAATGGACCCATTTTTAAAAAAATGTTTGTTATATTTCTTATTTTTTGTGAGTCATCGTAGCATTTTCATTCTCCTCTTACCTCCATTGACACCTACCTCTTAAAGGACAAGGAAATGCAAATAATAAAATCCCATTTTTACTTTCTTTAATGAAAAAGAAATATATCTCCAATATACTTTAATATACTTTAATGTATTCAGTGAAATTCTTCCTTCATTTACTGCTGTTTATGGGAATTGTCAGACTGTCCCTAACTGCTGGGCAGGGAAACAATCATACTTATGAACAGCAGGGGGTGTCCCCAACTTACTACCCAGACATGCAGAACTCCAACAGCTTGTAGTCGCAACTGTGTGGGGATTTGTATAGGATTTAAATTTTTGCCGTTATATCCCTTTTAATGTTTCCAACTCCAGCTGCAGGGACAAAGATACAAAAACTTTAAAATCCACATTAGATTACATGACAACACAGGCTTACTGTATCAGCTTCTGGCAGATATTATTTGACTTGTGCAGTTTTGATAATTTTTGACGATCCCTAAGCAGCCCCGATCATACTGAGCATGTGCGCAGTCTTGGTCTTGCAAAGATGTTTAACAAAGTTGCAAGATGACAGCCCCCTGTGGCCAACTTTGAAACCATAAATCATTTGTTTGATTAGGATTTGTGGTTCATTAACTTCATATTTATGTTAAGTATACAATTTCTGGCCTTATTCTATTTTAGACTTTCCTTGTCCTTTAAAATATTTCTCCAAAGCTCTAAATCTGAAAAGAAATGGCTTAGGGAAACGTTTTGCTTCTAAATTTTAATAATGTTTAATTAAAATTAATGTTTAATTAACATTAATGGTGTTAAGTATATCAAGCCAAATGGATATGGAATAGCCATATCTGTTTTTATTGATATATGTGCTATTTCAACTTTACTTAAAGATGTATACCTAGTCTTTATATTTATAGTTACATAGTTCTCATAGCCTACTTTAAAGTAGAATTCAATTTTACTTACCCCTTGGTGCCGATTCAGCCACCAGAGTTCACAGGCAGGGCTGGGCCAAGGGGTAGGAAGAGTAGGCACGTGCCTAGGGAGCAAAGCTGGGGGGCACCAGGCATGTTACATCCTCTTCTTGTGCCTCTGCACATGTGAGCATGCCATTTGTCACTTCTGCACATGTGCCATCTCGCGATGTGCCCGGTGTGGCCCGGCCTGTGAATATAAGGCATTTCTAGCACTGGCTGGAATGGCTAGTTCAAAGTTTATCTATTAGTACTTGTAAGTTGTCTTCAGGCATAAGCCAAATTTAGTCCCATTTCAAGATATGAGTGTCTTGCATATTTTTAACAATGATGCTCAAATGCCACTTACTTGCACACATTACCAGCTTGTCAACATTCATCCGAATGACCCATGGAGTAAGTTGACCCAATACATAATCCTGCAGCACCCCACTAAGAACCCTAATTCTCTAAACTCTAAGAATGTTCCATACAACCACCATCTGAAACACCCTTCTTTTTATGAGAAGGTAAGCAGGGACCTCGATTCTGGGATGGCAGTGGATCTGATTTACTTAGACTTTGCTAAACCATTCGATACAGTGCCACACAGAAGGTTACTGGTTAAATTTAGGAATGTTGGCCTGGAACATAGTATTTTTAACTGGATAGATAACTCACTGAAAGACAGACTATAAAGAGTGGTGGTAAATGGAACATTTTCTTATTGGACCAGTGTTGTTAGTAGGGTACCGCAGGGCTCTGTACTGGGTCCATTGCTTTTCAACTTGTTTATTAATGACCTGGATGTGAGCATTGAAAGTACGGTTTCTATTTTTGCAGACGATACTAAATTGTGCAGAACTATATGTTCCATGCAGGATGCTGCCACTTTGCAGAGTGATTTGTCTAAGTTGGGAAACTAGGCAGCATACTGAAAAATGAGGTTCAATGTTGATAAATGCAAGGTTATGCACTTTGGCAAAAATAATATAAATGCAAGTTATACACTAAATGGCTGTGTGTTGGGAGTTTCTTCATGTTTTTATGGATAACAAGTTGTCTAATTCTGGGCAGTGTCATTCTGTAGCTACTAAAGCAAATAAAGTCTAGCATAAAAAAGGGCATAAACTCAAGGGGGTAGATTCATCAAAGAGTGAAGTTAAGAGTGAAGTTCCACCACTAGAGGGAAATTCCACAGCTCTCAATTCATTTCTATGGGTGAAGTGAAAGTTCACCCTTTGATGAATACGCCTTTAAAAATCCCATAGAAATGAATTGAGAGCTGTGGAATTTCCCTCTAGTGGTGAAACTTCACTCTTAACTTCACTCTTTGATTAATCTACCCCAAGGGATGAAACCATAATTATATTCCTAGTAAGGCCTCATCTGGTGTATGCAGTGCAGTTTTGGTCTCCAGTCCTTAAAGTGGACCCGTCACCGCAAAAGAATATTCAAAATCCCTTTTTTATCACATTAGTCAAGCAAAATGAACATTAATTACACTATATAAAAGACCTTTCATTTGAAGCAGCCTAGGTGGTTCTTCACTGTGAGGATGTGGAATGCACTGCCGGGTGATGTTGTGATGGCTGATTCTGTTGATGCTTTTTAAAGGACAGACATAATATCAAATGCTATTGTGATACTAAACTCTACAGTTATTATAGCTATGGGCAAATATGGTTTATGTGAAAGTGTTGAGGGTTGTGTATATGCTGGGTTTTAATTTGGAGGGGTTGAACTTGATGGACTTTGTCTTTTTTCAACCTAATTTAACTATGTAACTATGTAACCCTGTAAAAAACATTTTCAGGACTAACAGAGCTGATTTAGAAAGCAGCCAGCACTGTATCAAATGCTTTGGCAAAAACCAAGTAGATTACATCTACTAAAACCTCACTGTCCCAAGTTTCTGCTTACTACATCATATAAATGCAGTGACATTTGTATGACACTATGGGGCAGATTTCTTAAGGGTCGAAGTGAAAATTCGAATTTTTGAATTCTTTTTTGGTCAAAACTCTCAAATTCAAATTATGAATTATCTTAACTTGATTTAACGTTTAATTCGAATTTCAAGATTTATCATACTCTGGCCTGTTAAGAACTCAAGTTCAACTATTCATCACCTTAAAACTGCCGAATGGCTGTATCAATCAGTGGGTGAGGTCTAGGGATCAATTTGGTGATGTTTGCAGCCTTCCTGACATTAGAGTTTTTTTGGGTGAAAAAACTCAAATAAAGTTTTTTTTACTTCAGTTCAGGTTTTTCTAATTCAAATTGAATTCGGGTTTTCTGGTTGATTCAGTTCATCTGATTTTATTGATTCCCACCATTTATTCATTCGATTTTACTAATAAATTTAAATTACTAAAATGTCAAGCAATTTGCCAAAAACAAGTGCTAAAATTTGTAGGTCTTCAATTGCCAAGTTGAGATCATAATTTTCTTTTAAATATTGGAATTATATCAACTTTGCAAAATAATGCTTTGCAAAAATGTAAATAATTGGTATGGCTAAAACTGAACTAGGCTCTCTAAGTATTCTGGTTGTATTCCATTAGGAGTCACGGTCATGTCCATATTTTGCTTAAATTTACCAGTACCTTGTACTTATTGTTGACTAAGCTGCATGAATCCATGTTATTGGGAATAATTTTTATAGTTTTTTTTAATGTTTAAATATTTTTACATAAAACATCCATAATGCCTAAATGCAGTATTTGTAGTGGCCTGCTCAGTTTAATGACATGAAGTTTCCTTACCTTTTGCAGAGATGCCTGCTCCCATTGATCATTGGTGGCAGGGAAAGCCGCAAACAGCTGCATCGTATTGAGTCTGGGGTGTCTGAGATGAGTGGCAGTGTGATACAGACAGGTAAAGATTAAAAACTCAATTTCACCCTTCTTCACACACACACACACATGTCCCCCCTTCTACCCCTCCTCCTGCTCCTTCAATACTCGTCTATTCCCTTTTTATATGGTGACTTCATTTATCTGCTCGCAAAATCTGTTCACATTTGCAAATGAAGGCGCCGTCATTTCGGTTTAATTTGAAATTGCTTGTTTACTGTCGCTGCGGCCTCAATTAATTATGTTTTTACGGAAGGGCTCCCAACCTCAGAATATTAATAAGGGAATTGGAGTGACAGCTTTTTAGAGCAATGCAGGGTTCAAACATCTTCCTCCTCTCAGCCATGCAGCACGATGTGTGGAGAATTGCC
>CM044444.1:47961141-48038752 GCA_024363595.1 Xenopus borealis
TGCGTATCTTGTCGGCGCTATACAAATAAATGATGATGATGATGATGATGATGATAAATATATTTATTTATTTATATTTATATATTTTTAACTTTCACTAAACCATGGAAGCAATGGAAGATGGGAGGAGAGGAAATGATGGAAAAGTAGACGATTCCTAAACAAACACATGCAGGCAATTCTCCACACATCGTGCTGCATGGCTGAGAGGAGGAAGATGTTTGAACCCTGCATATATATACTGTAAAACAAACAAGGGAAAGTTGTGCTTACCATTAATTTTTAAAAACATTAATCGGGAGTACAATGAGGTTGTGACCACAAAATTCACATAAACAAATACAAGACAAATATATATAGATATACACACACACATTAAATATCAGATTCATTGAATGAAAATGTAGCTCATCATTTTGCCTATCATATAGAGGAGAAAAATGACACAACAGCTATCAGTGATACTTAATTCTATAGTATTCATTATTTTACCTTCTTTATCATAAAAAAAAACTCAATAAAATTGATTCAGAAAAAGCTAAAAAAATTCAGGTTTTAGTGAAAAAAAACCTCTAAATTTTTCAGGTTTTATGCCCGAAACACTCATTTCATGAAATCGATGATTGAAAGCCCCGAATTTTTCAGATTTTTTGCCAAACCTTGCTTTTGGTCACATATATCTATTCTGTCATTCAAATCTAGCTTGGCTTGCACTAGTTTGTTACACTATTATATATTCTTTCCAAGTTTTATTTTACATAATTAATTCTGTAAGTAACTTTGAACATGTGTGTCTGTTATATGGAAGTTATACATTTGTGAGTAGGGTTGCCACCTTTTGAAAATTTACTTATCGGCCGGCGGGGGGCGGGGTCAAAAGGGGGCGTGACGTGACTTCAAAAGGGGCGTGGTGTGACATCAGAGAGGGCGGAGAAAGACACGAGAAAGGTAAGTTTTCATTGGATTTAGTGCAAGGCAAGGGCCATTTTTAAGGGGTATTACAAATTTACCGGCAGCTACATTGCCGGTAAATTTGTAATACCGGCCCCTGCCTTGGCTGGTGTTTTACCGGCTAGGCAGGTAAAATACCGGCCGGGTGGCAACCCTATTTGTGAGACAAATTGATTGTTAAAATGTACAGTATGGAGTTTGTAATATAATGACATCCTTTTGTGCACTAACCATATTTTGTTCTCATTCTTTAATAGAAATAAGTTGTTTGTATATTTGTTATCTGTGTATATGGCCACAAATAGTTATATACCATGAAAGACATTCATTCTGTGTATTAGGGATAGTTTTGTATACAGAATGTATTTGGGACAAACGGCACCCCATAGATTTACTAAGGGTCAATTCGAATTTCAACGTAATTTTGGGCTACTTTGACTTGATTTGAATTGATAAAATTTGAAAATTCGAATTTTTAAGTACACTGGCCCTTTAAAATGCCTTCGCCTTCGATTATTCAACATCTTAAAACTGCCATTTTATCCTATGGGGACCTCCTAGAACTTTTCCTGAAAATTTTTCTGAGATTTTCAGAAGAGATTGATCGATTTGAATGATTTTAATTCGATCGAATACAGCCGTTTTCTGTTCTGTAGTTCTGTATTGCATAAAAAAGGGCATAAACTCAAGGGATGAAAACATAATTATGCCTCTTTATAGATCCCCAGTAAGGCCTCATTAAGGGGTATGCAGTACAGTTTTGGCTGCCGCATGTCAAAAATGTGACTCGTTTCGTTTCGAGAATTTTTTCGCCAATTCGCGAATTTTGCTGGAAATTCGCGAATTTTTCGGCAAAGCGAAACGGGGGAGATTCGTCCATCACTAATGCTGGGTTTTCATTTGGAGGGATTGAACTTGATGGACTTGGTCTTTTTTCAACCCAATTTAACTATGTAACTACTGGGATCAGCCTTTACCTATTGTATTTAATAATGTTAACTACAGAAATTATATTTTCCTTCCAAAAGAGAAAACTTTCTTATTCCAATAGTGAAACCTATATTTTTCAAGTGTCTGGTATGTTGCCTGTCACCTGCAATTTATATAGAATGCAAATTGCAAAATATTTGGATTGATCTTATAAATACTTGTTTGGGTTGTGAAAGACAATTTAGTCGCTTAGTGATTAATCGATTAATTAGTCCCCCCCGAACTGCCTGCTCCCTGCCCGCCACCTGCATGAAGGAAGAAACGCCAGTGCCAATACATTTGCGGTGCTTCGATTTCCGGAATCACATAAAGTTGCCTCGAGGAGACTTTGAAAGCACGAGTGCATTGGCGCTGGCGTTTCTTCATTCAAACAGGTGGCGGGCAGGGGGTACACAGTTCGGGGAGACTGTCGCCTCTCAGAAGAGGCGATACATCAGCAGGCAACTAAATCTCCCTGTCTGCCCCAACCCTTTATGTTGGTTATATCTTCTTTGAGGCCAGTGGCGTGGTAAATGCATGGTCTAAACAATTACAGGCCTTGTCTGAAATTACTTACATTATCACTGGTTATTTTGCTTTTCTTAATTAGTTGTGTTACCTGTCTCAGAATCTCTACTGTAGTGTATTTCTAAAAGCAACCTACATACCCAAGGAAAATTGCTGCTTGCAAATTTAAATGTGGGCCTTTTTTGGAGTGTTGCTTATTTGACCAAATATTTTGAAACTTGTGCCTCATTTGTTTAGCAATGTGAGATTGTATTCTGGTTGTATTTATAAAGCTTTTGCCAGGGGAAATGTGTTTCAAATCATTGTAAACTGCAATTACATTGTTTTTTCTAATGACAACTTGTGAAATGCTTGAGTTTTAATTGTCCTAATCATGGTAAATTGTGTTACTCTTTCGCCATTGTGTTTAGTTAAAGTAAACTTCCCTGTATAAAAATAAATTAGTTATTGTTAAAATTAATTTTCAGTATGAAATAGGCATTTTAAACTAGGTGTGGGGGGGTGGGGGTTCAGTAAAAGATTCAGAGGCAGACAAGTTATATGAGATAGTGGGCAAAGGAAGGGAAAATGGGGGAGGAGATTTGCAAGTGCTGGAGCGAAAATAAGTTTGCAAATGCAAGGAGTCTGACTGGTAAAATGCTAGAGCTGTATGTGCTGGTGCTGGAGGGAAAATATGATGTGATTGGTGTGGCTGAAACATGGCTGAATGAGTCAGTGGCTATACTTTGTTTCGGAGGGACAGAGGCAATAGAAAAGGAGGAGGGGTATGTCTGTTTGTTAGGCAGGATTTAAAAGCTTATATAAAGGAGGAGGTTATGTTAAAGAATGAGGGGGGAAAAGTCTTATGGGTGGAATTCTTCACCAATTGTAAAGAGTCCAGCAAATTAATTATAGGGGTATGCTATAAAGCCCCTAATGAAAGTGAGGAGTAGGAGGCTAAAGACTCAGCTCAATCTAGTCAGTGGCTGACTAAGGATATTATTCATAAAGCTTTAATGAAATTTAATGTAAACAAGACTCCAGGGCCTGGTGGTATACACCCACGGGTTCTAAGAGAGCTTAAGCTGGCCATAGACGCAAAGATCTGATTGTTCAAATCATTGAACGATCGGACTTCCCCATCTCCCA
The DNA here is from genome assembly GCA_024363595.1 of Xenopus borealis. NCBI lineage: Eukaryota > Metazoa > Chordata > Amphibia > Anura > Pipidae > Xenopus > Xenopus borealis. Next base: position 47,964,718 of record CM044444.1, read on the forward strand.
ACCTGCCACTAAGCTTCAGATAAAATAAAGTAGCAAAAGCGCAGATCAGCTGACGTTCTGCCCCTGACAGGGATCGTACAAAAGTTGTAAGATTAAAAACCTAGTGGCTGTCTCCCACTGAAAATCGTACGATCTGCAATAGACGCAAAGATGTGATCGCCAGCCGACAGAAATTTTCTAACCTGGCCGATCGAACAAATGACCGATCGGCATGGCACGACTAATGTCGGAACACTCCACACACAATCCAAAAATCGTACAAATAGAGGATTCGTACGATCGGATCGTTGCATCTATGGCCAGTTTTAGTTCAGTTTTAGACCAGCCCCTATTTCTGATTTTCTCAGATTCGCTTTCATCTGGTATAATGCCTATGGATTGGAGGAAAGCTGATGTCATCCCAATATTTAAACAGGGATTACGATCTCAGCCTGGCAGTTATAGGCCAGTAAGTTTGACATCTGTGATGGGCAAATTATTTGAAGGTTTGTTACAGGATCACATTCAAAATTTTGTCCTAGAGAATGGCATTATGAGCAGCAATCAGCATGGCTTTATGAAGGATAGGTCATGCCAGACAAATCTGATTGCTTTTTATGATGAGGTAAGTAAGATGCTGAACAGTGGGGGGGGGGGGGCAGTAGATGTGATCTATTTGGATTTTGCAAAAGCATTTGATACCGTGCCCCACAAACGACTGCTTTCTAAACTAAGTTCTGTTGGTCTTAATGAAGTCGTTTGCACATGGATAGGAAACTGGCTACAGGATCGGGTACAGAGGGTGGTTGTTAAAGGTACGTTCTCTACTTGGAGTTAGGTTATTAGTGTTGTCCCTCAGGGGTATTGGGTCCACTTTTGGGTCAACTTTTATTTAACTTATTCATTAATGACTTAGGGGAGGTTATTGTAAGTAATGTATCAGTGTTTGCAGATGACACAAAACTATCCAGCCCAATTAAAACTGGGATGTAAAAATATTCAAGCCACTTATACCCTTAATGGGACTGTACTAGACAAATCCATTATGGAAAAGGACCTTGGAGTGCTCGTAAACTTGGCTGTAGCAAGCAATGCCAAGCAGCAGCATCAAGGGCAAATAACGTCTTGAGCTGTATTAAAAGGGGTCACAGGAGGAGGGGGTCATTCTTCCACTCTATAGAGCACTTGCAAGGCCACATGTAGAATATGCAGTACAGTTTTGGTCTCCATCACTCAAACAGGACATTATTGTATTAGAGAGGGTACCGAGAAGGGCAACTAAGGTGGTAAAAGGTATGGAAAACCTTAGCTATGAGGAATGACTGGCCGACTGGCCACATTGGAGATGTTCACACTGGAGAAGGGTTAAGGGGTGATATGATATATATATATATATATATATATATATATATATATATATATATATATATATAAAATATAGAAGTGATGGCATACATACAGGATTTGAACAAAAGTGGCAAAACATGTCAAAAGTAAAAAAGGTTTATTTATCCAACGTTTCAGTCCCACACAAGGACTTTTATCCCACACTCAACTACCAACCAGTTGTTGGCATGTGCATAAAATGTTTCCTTGCCACAAATGTGAGCCTGCACTTACTGTAGTCCTATGCCAAAGGTATGGATATATTCTTGATGAAATGTGCAATTGTAAGTGAGAACATAATTTAGTTTATACAGATAACTTTCTTCTCTGCATATATGCTATATATTCCTATATTTTGCCAGGCAGTTTGACTGCCCCATTCTCTGGGCATGTATGACACCTATGCTGGTCCGTTAGAACAATCTGTCTAATATCTGCCAATGCACTTTATTGGCCGGTGAATGTGACTTTAACAGATAACTCACAATCTGATCTGCTTTTGCATGTGCCTCCTTCTTGACTATTTACCAAAGAATTTACCCCTTATATTCCATTATCATAATGGGATGGTATTAAAGGTCCACACATGGACACACTGGAATTCACTATTACGATGATGGGCAATAGATTGTGTGGGGCACCAAAACAAAGTTTAACAGATTTAAATGATTAATATTAAACAGGAAACCATAGACAGCTAAAATCATATTGATTTAAAGATGCTTTATGCTGTATAGAAGAAAGTTTGGCCATTCCCTCCCAATGGATCCCGAAGCAGCCTAAACTACCAGTTGGTAATTCTTTTCAAAGATATATATTAAAACCAGCAGTGGGGATGTGGAAAAGGTATTGTTATGCTAAATGTGTTTTGCCTGTTCTTTAAACCAAAAAAATCCTTTTGTTTATAAAATATGGATCACTTATAATGGTTTTACACTAATTATTATTATTATTATTATTATTATTATTAATAGTAATAATAATAATAACATGCATTTATATAGTGCCAACATATTTAATAATTTCACTTTGTGTGGAGTTTGGTGTTTCATAAGATAAATAATTCAGCATAAATGGAAGATAGCCTAGGAGCTCATTAATGCCACTTGCTTATGATGAAGTCTTCTGTGGTGTTACACAAACTGCCAAAAATGCTTGTATTCACACAAATATGAGTGTGATCCCAAATAATTCTGGTTTTACAGACATTAATCAGCTTAGTAGACTTAGCTACATATATTAGTTCATTTGTTCAAACTGCTTATTTGAAGTGTAACTTTGATGCTAGTGCTTGAATCATGGCAAATGTGAGTGTGAAGTGTGCTAGCTTGCACACCCTGTGTCATTCACAAGAACTAATATACTAAACCTGAATGGTTCTTATCCTATGGTGCTTCATCGTAAATGCTTTGTCAGCCTGCAAGTGTGTGTAATCTTTCCACCTTGCCATAACTGCAAGGATAGGAATCCCCTTGTGCTCAGACTCCCCCTCTCACACCAATGGTAACGCCCTGGATCTCATATTTACCAGACTCTGTTCAACCAACAACTTTACTAACTCACCGTTTCCCCTCTCTGATCATAATATGCTTACATTTCAACTCTCACTAACTCCCTCCTCACCCCCTGCTAATCCCCAAACACGTACCTACCTTGACTTGCAAGCACTGGATGTGTCGCATCTCTCTTCTTCCTTTCACTCTCTTTACTCTAATATCCCAGCTATCTCTTGTCCTAATGCAGCGACCTCGGTCTACTATAGCACACTCACCACTGCCCTTAATGAGCTTGCTCCTTTAAAAACTAAACATTCTAGACCCAAACCGCTTCAACCCTGGCACACCGCTGATACTAAAGCACTCCAAAGACGCTCAAGCGCACCAGAGCGTCGCTGGCGCAAATTGCGCTTAGAATCAGACTTTTGGAGATACAAATCTGCCCTGCGCTCCTATAACACCAGCCTTTCCCAAGCCAAACAAACCTACTTTACTTCACTCATTAAAGGAAAACTATACCCCCAAAATGAATACTTGAGCAACAGATAGTTTATATCAAATTAAGTGACATATTAAAGAATCTTACCTACCTAGTATATATATTTAAGTAAATATTGCCCTTTTACATCTCTTGCCTTGATCCCCCATTTCATTATGGTCTGTGTGCTGCCTCAGAGATCACCTGACCAGAAATATTTCAACTCTAACTGTAAAGGGAAGAAGTGTGGAAGCAAAAGACACAACTCTGTCTGTTAATTGGCTCATGCGACCTAACTTTATAGTTTGTTTGGTATGTTTGTGTGCACCGTTGGATCCTAGGATCCCAGGAGGCTGTCCTAATTTTTTAAAATGGCTATTTTCTATTTACGATTACCCAATGGCACATGCTACTAAAAAAGTATATTATTATGAAAATGGTTTATTTACATGAAGCAGGGTTTTACATATAAGTTATTTTAGGCAATATCTTTCTATAGAGACCTACATTGTCTGGAGGGTATAGTTTTCCTTTAACTCCCTTTCCAAAAACCGGCACAACTTTTCTTAACCTTTAACACTCTCCTTTCCCCTTCTCCACCCCCACCATGCACATCTGTCTCTGCTCCATACATTGCTGAGCACTTCAAAAACAAAATTGACACTATCAGAGGGGACATTACACTACTAAACCCCCCTAGGCTTCCACCACCCTCCCTCAACACTCCCCAGTCTCTCCTGGGCTCCTTCACCCCTGTTACTGATGAGGAAGTCTCAAAACTTTTGGCCTCCTCTCACCTTACCACCTGCCCGCTTGATCCAATTCATTCAAAACTTCTCCGCAATACCGATCCTTGTCTAATCAAAGCCTTAACTCATCTATTTAATCTCTCGCTCTCAACTGGACTATTCCCGTCTCAACTAAAACATGCTCTTGTCACCCCCATTCTGAAAAATCCCTCTCTTGACCCCTCTAATTTTGACAACCTCCGACCTATCTCTCTGCTACCTTTCATCTCTAAACTACTTGAGCGCCTAGTCTACAACCGATTAACCTCATTCCTCTCTGACAATAACCTGCTGGACCCATTACAATCTGGTTTTAAAACACAACACTCCACTGAAACTGCTCTGACCCGTCTAACTAATGACCTTCTAACAGCTAAAGCCAACAAAAAATTCTCACTACTAACTCTGCTTGATCTCGCAGCTGCATTTGACACTGTAGATCACCCTCTCCTCTTCCAGTCCCTCCATTCGCTCGGCCTTCGTGACACAGCCCTGTCCTGGTTTTCTTCCTACCTCACCAATCGTTCCTTCAGTGTCTCCTATAGCGGAGTAGCATCTTCTCCCCTACCTCTCTCTGTTGGGGTTCCTCAAGGCTCTGCCCTGGGACCCTTATTGTTTTCTCTATATACTTCCTCCCTTGGCAAATTAATCAGCTCGAATGGGTTCCACTACCACCTCTACGCTGACGATACTCAGATCTATCTCTCCTCTCCTGATCTCAACCCAGAACTTGTGTCTCCTCCTGCCTGTCTGCTATCTCTACGTGGATGTCACAACGTTACCTTAAATTAAACCTCTCCAAAACAGAAATGGTTCTTTTTCCTCCAACTAAAACCAGTACCATCCCAGAAGTATCTATCATAGTTAACAATTCCACTATCACCCAATCTCCCCAGGCCCGGTGCCTTGGGGTTATCCTAGATTCTGCCCTGACATTCACTCCTCATATCCAGTCACTTGTTAAGTCATGTCACTTCCAACTAAGGAACATATCCAAAATACGATCATTTATCACCCAAGATGCTGCCAAAATTCTTATTCACTCTCTTATCATATCGCGTCTAGACTATTGTAACTCTCTTTTAATTGGCCTTCCCCTCCAGAAACTGTCACCTCTCCAGTCCATAATGAATACTGCTGCTAGGCTTATACACCTCAGCAACCGCTCTTCCTCTGCCATACCATTCTGCCAATCCCTGCACTGGCTTCCACTCCCCTTCAGAATTAAATTCAAATTAATGACCCGGACATTCAAAGCACTTCATAACTCTGCCCCTCCTTACATCTCTGAACTAATCTCCATTTACTCACCCAACCGCCTACTACGCTCCTCTACTGACCTGCTACTCACCTCTTCTCTCATTACCTCCTCACATGCTCGCATTCAAGACTTTGCAAGAACTGCACCCCTCCTCTGGAATTCTTTCCCACGGTCTGTCTCTAAACCCACTTTTTTAGAGAAGGCTACCCTCACTTTTAACTACCCAATGCAATACCGATTACATTACTACATCTCTCACCCACTTTACTCTGATCTTGCCCACTCCCACACCTTGTGTATCATTCCCTTTAGCTTTCTCTGTACAGGGCCTTCCTCACCTCCTGTCCCAGTATTTATTGTGATGTATGTAACTCCATATTTATTGTGATGTATGTAACTCCTCATGTTCTATGTATGTAATTCATGTGATTTAGTTGTATAATCACATTCACTTTACAGCGCTGCGAAACAAGTTGGCGCTATAGAAATACATGTTAATAATAATAATAATAATAATAATAATAATAAAATGTTTCCTTCAAGATTGCTGGGGGTGACTGATCTCTAGATCAAGCATCTTTCCTTACCCTTAGTCATCTTGTCTCCTTGTCACTGTGGGCTTTTTCAAGCAAATGACAGCAGAGAATAGATGGATAAAACAAACGCAGCCTGAGATACAGAGAGATAAACCCTCTGATAAATGACAGGCTGTGATAAGGGACACACATAGCTATACTTCTCAATCCAGACAAGCTTCCGCCACAGTGATACATTGCAAAACCCACAGTTGAGATAGGAGGGGAGTGATTATACAGAAGGAACATAAATTACAGACAGTGGACAGAGGTTCTGAAGCATTGCCTATTTGTGTTGCTTTAGAAAGTAACAAACCTACAGCCACTGCTAAACAAAATATCTGTGAGCCTTTGCATATAAAAGTGTGGTTGTAAATAAATATGTTTTATAACTCTAATATCTACATGCTGTTAAAAACGTTTTCTATAATTTTGTACTTGTTAGCTGCTCTCTTTGCTTTAAAGGGCACCTGTTGGGTTAAAATGTTATCCCCAACCAAAGGTGCGGGCTGGGCTGATAGAGCCTGCATTCCAGTTGTTTTTTTTTTTAAATGCCCAGCCAGCACTAGGCTACCCGCACCAGGAGGGAACTCACGGTGGGAGCAGCCATGTCCGGTCACTCACATGCACATAATAAGAAGCGACCCCGAATTGCCCAGTATGCGCATACGCGTGACAGCACACCTGCACCTGTGTTGGAGATACCGTTTTTACCCAACAGGTGATCTTTAAGCATTTTTTGTCTATTATATGCAGGTATGGGACCTGTTATCCAGAATGCTTGGGACCTGAGGTTTTCTGGAACCTAATCTTAACCATAATTTGGATCGTCATACCTTAAAGTGATACTGACACTATAAAATTATTATTTAAAATATTAATGTACATCAAAAATTACCTATAGCTCATGTTGATCGTTTTTCACTCATTGGGCTGCTTTTGTAATTATTGTTACTTGAAGTTCCTAAAATTGACTGTTTTGCTAACCTGACTGTCCCTTCTCAACATGTCACTTAGAGTTTCTAATGCTAACAGACTGCTGAAGCTCAAATATGGCAGCACCCTCAGAGAGGAACATGGGGGATTAGATGACTAATGTAAAAGCACCTGTAAATACTTTTATGCCAAAATTATAGATAACATGTGAAGACAATATTATGATATATATTTGGTGTCAGTATCTCGTTAAGTCTACTAGAAAATGATGTTTTAAATTATGCTTAAATCGTATTTTGGAGCATGTACAGGGTACTGCTTTATTATTACAAAGAAAAAGGAAATCATTTTTAAAAATGTAGATTATTTGATTACAATGGAGTCTGTGGGAGACTGTTTCTGTAATACCTAACTTTCGGAATAACGAGTGTCCGAGTGTCCGGATAACAGATCCAAAACATGGAAACTCCTAAGACCTCAGATAAGATTTTGCTAAGTATATGTTTAAATAAAAGTTTATGCCTTTTTATCCGTAATCCGTGAATGTGCAGTTCTTCAAGGACACCGTATTGTATGGCAAATAAAATAGAGTAAAAGGCAGTAAAGTGACAGAAGTAATATTTTCTTGCTTACTGAACAAAGAGTTTGAACATAGAAAATTCAAATACTGTCTATATCTACTACATTTCAAGGTCCATTTACATTTGCCAGTGGTGTTTTCTTTGCATATCACTTTCTTTAGGTAGAAGACCACAGTTTACTAAATTAATCTTGATCAACTTGTACTATGAGCTACAGTATCTTGTTTGAGTGCTGGAGACCAAACTGTATGGAATAGATGGGGCCTTACCAGTGCTCTGTACAGTGGAAAAATAACCCCCTCCTCAGCTCAAGACCTTATTTGCCTTTGAGTCTGCTTACTGGAATTGCTTGCCAAAGGCAAGTTTATTATCTACAAGTAGGGTCAGACTGGGGGGCCCGGAGCCCACCAGGACTGATGTCCAGGCCCCCCCTCTGGACCCCCTGGCCCCCATCTGCGCCGCTGCACATGCATGCATGCACAGAGACGCGCATGTGTGCACAGGGGTGCACATCGTGGATAGTGCCGCAAATTGTTTTTTATTTATTGGTCCAGGAGATCAAGAGAGGTTGCTCTGGACCATGAGGGCTGGGGCCCATCAGGTTTTTTCCCGGTGTCCCGCCGGGCCAGTCCAAGAACTCCAAGGTCCATTTCCTTTCCATGATTTGCCTAGCGCAGCTCCATTAAGGGTATAAGTGGCTTGGATATTTTTACATCCCAGGTGCATGACTTTACATTTATCAACATTAAATCTCATTTGCCACTTAACTGTCCAGATTGCCAGTTTGTCAAGATCCTATTGCAAGGATGCCACATCCTGGATGGAATTAATTGGGCTGCATAGCAAACACTGATACATTACTTACAATACCCTCCCTCATCAATGAACAAGTTAAAGGGATTCTGTCATGTTTTTTTTTCAAAAAGGATCAGTTAATAGTGCTGCTCCAGTAGACCTCTGCACTGAAATCCATTTCTCAAAAGAGAACAGATTTTTTTTTAAAATTTTTTGAAATCTGACAAGGGGCTAGCCATTTTGTCAATTTCCCAGCTGCCCTGGTCATGTGACTTGTGCCAGCACTTTAGGAGGGAACTGCTTTCTGGCAGGCTGTTGTTCTTAGATCTACCAGTCGTTTGTTATCTTGTGTTAGGGAGCTGGTATCTGGCTACCTTCTCATTGTTCTGTTGTTAGGTGATATCACTCCAACTTGCAGTACAGCAGTAAAGAGTGGCTGAAGTTTATCAGAGCACAAGTCACATGACTTGGGGCAGCTGGGAAATTGACAATATGTCTAGCCCCATGTCAGATTTCAAAATAAAATATATAAAAATCTGTTTGCTCTTTTTTAGAAATGGATTTCAATACAGAATTCTTCTGGAACAGCACTATTTTTGACAGTATCCCTTTAAATAAAAGTGGACCCAATACTGAGCCCTGAGGGTCCCCACTCCAAATAGAGAATGTACCATCAACAATCACCTTCTGTACCTGATCCTGTAGTCAGTTTCCTATCCATGCAAAGTCCAACAGGCCTTAGTTTAGAAAGCAGTCATTTGTGGTGCACTGTATCAAAGGCTTTGGCAAAATACAAAGAGATCACATCTACTGCTCCCCTGCTGTCCCTCATCTTACTTACCTCATCATAAAAAGCAATCAAATTTGACATGACTTATCCTTCAAAAAGTCATGCTGATTACTGCTCATAATGGCATTCACTAGGACACAAATTTTAATGTCATCACTTAATAAGCCTTCAAATAATTTGCCCATCACATGTGTCAAACTTACTGGCCTATAATTGCCAGGCTGAGATTGTAACCCCTTTTTTAAATATTGGAATTACATCTGCTTTCCTCCAATCCATAGGTACCATACCAAATGAAAGCAAATCTTAGAAAATCAGTTTAAAACTGAACTAAGTTCTCTTAGAACCAGGGAGTGCATGCCATCTGGTCCTGGCACCTTATTGGAACAGCAAAGCAATAGGGGAACTGAACACCTTACACTCCCAATAACCTCCTTCTTGGTGCTCAATGATGGGGGAATTGGTAACCTCAGTGGTAAATTTGAAGAAAGTTGTCCATTGCATTAAATAAAATTGCAAGGGCTTGCCCTGCTTTTCGCATTTCATGTGTGCCGGTGAAATTCTTCAAACCCACCGTTGGAAACCTCCTGGTGGGCCCAGGTGTCAGTGGGCCGTCAAGCTGCTAAATGTTTGGCATATTTCATGGTTGTTCTTTATTTCTATGAGAACAAAGAGGCTAAATAGTTGGAATAAAAGATTATAGTATGTAAAGAAAAGAGACTATAGTGGTTGAGTGAGGAGAGGAAAAATAATAGTACTGAGAGGTTTTTGGGTGGGCCCCTGGTGTCCCAGTCCAACACTGCTCAAACTTGGCACCTTGTTTACATACATTTTTATTAAAGCTAGTCAATAGTGCAGCTATGAAGTGAGCCTGGGAACTCTGACTCCTTTATTGTAGACACTGAAGAAAAGAACTGATTTAGCACATTTTCTGTATCTGTTACAAACAACCATACTTGTACCATTACTAAAAGTAGCAATAACAATCTCAATTCACATCTTTTTAATATTAATATACTAAAAAAAGATTTGGGGTTAGTGTTAGCCGCTGTCACAATGTGCCACTCAAAATTTAAATAAAAAAAGACCAATCAAAATTTATTTAAAAATTCTAAATATTTAATTTCAAAGTATTTAATGTATTCAAATTGTAAGGATCAAAGTTTTAATGTATTCAACCAAATTCGATTCAAAGGATTTAAAAAAAAATAAATAAATAAACTTTTCAAATTTTAGGAGGGCCCCCATAGGCCATGACAGCAATTTGGCAGTTTTTGATGGTGAATAGTCGAGGTCAAATTTTTAAAGAGACAGTACATGAAAAATTCTTTATTCAAGTTTTTAAATTTTTTGCAAATTGAAATCGAATTTGTACTATTCCCTAGTTGAAGTACACAAAAATAGCTCGAAATTTTAAGTTTTTTGCCCTGTACTATAGTGTTTATATTAATTAAATGCAACTTCTGTCCCCACAGACTTCTAGTTTTTAAGTGCCTTTCTCTTCTTTCCTATTATTTCCTTCTCAATTAAGCCACATAGGGTGATTCTTAGTGCTTCTACATTTACTTCTTAAGGAAATAAATTGATAACAGTAACAATTTAACTGACAACTGTTTCTGTTCTGTCTTTTTAGCAGAAAACATAATGACCCAGTCAGTGCCATGAAGGGCAGCCCATAAGGTAGGGCTTCTCTGAAATTCAGGTTTTTTTTTTGCCCCAGCGTATATTTGTTTTTTGCACCAGACATTAAATGAGATCATATTATGTTCACTATTACCCAGGGATTCATTTACTTCCACATTTTCTATAAATTCACGGTTGTTAGAGATAGCATTTTTTTCTGGTTGGCTCTCAGCTTGTGCCACAAAATTGCCATGCAACAAGTTTATAAACATGTTCCCATTAACTGTCCTGTCAGTACTGTTGTACCCAGTATCTGGGTAATTTAAATCCCTCATTATAATTACTTTCCCAGACTAGCAGCCTTTTCTATTTGCATCAGGAGCTTAACCTCCTCATCCTCACTTACATTACTATAGCATACTCCTACAATTAATTTGCTTGACTCTTTACAATCAGGTAAGCTCTACCCTTAAGACTTCAGCCCCCTCATTTTCTAACATCACCTCCTCCTTTATATTAGCTTTTAATGTCAGACAAACCCCTCCTCCCTCTGAAAATGATGATGGTGCAGCTGCTTTGGGGGAGAAGATGGCTAGAGGAGATTTTAGACTTGAATGGGAGGCTCAGTAAGGGATTCTGTGGAAGACAGGTTGATGAGGTAGTTGGCAAAGGAAGGAAACATGTAAGTGGAGATATGGTTGGTACCAGGCACGGACTGGCAATCTGTGGGTTCTGGCAAATGCCAGAGGGGCTCTTATAAGGTGCCATACAAAATCAGTATTTAGTGGGCTGGTAGGGGCTGTTTGGGCCTCTGTGTGGGCTGTGTACCTGGAATGCGAGGGCTTATTTTAATTCTCAGTCCAGACCAGGTTGGTACTATTACTGACAGTGAGGAACAGATCTTTGCGATATAGTACCAGTATAAAAATTGAGGTGAAGCCCATACTTGGCAAAGAGCATGTAGCTGAAATCAGCCCAATTCTCCAAAAGCCCCAACCCTCCTCCCTACACCAATCTCTCAGCCACGCATTAATCTCCCTTAACGTTGCTGGTGGCACAGGTAATATCTCTGAGAACTTTACCTTGCAAATCCTTTACTCCTAGTTTTTAAATAATTCTTGAGGTCTTCCCCAGCCCCTCCCAATAACCTGTCCACTTGTTCCACCATATGCGGAACTCTAGCACCAGGCAAGCAGCAGACTGTTTGACATGAAGAGACCTTGCAACAAATTACGCTATCCACCTTTCTAATAATTGAATCCCCTATGACTAAATTCTGCCTGTGCTTTGCACTCACGCCCACTGCCTGTATTAGAGACACTGCCTCCCAGGGTGCTCTGAGTGTCAGCCTGCTCCATACATGCCAGCCCAGGAATGTCCTCCCCAGCATCTTCAGCCAAAATGGTGAATCTGTTGCTTTGGATGAGATGTGGTCCAGCCCCCCTACCTGTCCCCTGTTCCACCTCTTGACTGTCACAACCCTGTCTCAGTCATTAGCCTCCACTGCCCCATCTCCACCCCCCCACTACACTGGTCCTTGCCAGTGGTTGCTCTGTAAACCACCATTCCTCCCCCATGTTTGCCACCACCCTGAGTGCTGCACGTTACCCCCCCCTTAGAATCTGTATTTCAGATTCTAAGATGAAAACCCACCTGCATTTCTCACATGTAAATACTGCATTGAACTGCTGCTGTGACTCCACAAACGTGTTAAAGTAAGGAGAAATATGTCATACTGTTCAGGAGTGAGAATTTAAATCATCCAAACTCTTTATATGTGTGAGAATAACGCTGCCAAATTTAAAATATATACATTAAATTAATAACAAAAGTGGTTTTGTAGAAGACAGATGTCAGTCAGCTTTTCAACTGTAGGTTCCAGTAATGGTATGGCACCTCCTTTCTCACCCTTATTGTCTGTGTGCACATGTATACATTCTTCTGAGGCACTACGCTCTCATGCACAGGGTCACTTTTGATTCCAATAATGTGCATGCAGTGGCCTTACATAAAGTATATTGGCCAATACTCATTTTGTAATGTTTGAAAATGGAATGCAATAAAAGTTTGAATGTAATCCGAATTTGCATATGCATAATTAGGGGTCAGGAAAGGAAATCACGCAACTTTTGTCACAAAAGAAGTACGTAAAAATAGTTGGGTTTTTTTTCTTCACTTTTTAACTTCGCTTGATTTGGTTTGGTATTAGGCCGAATCTTTCATGAAGGATTCAGGGATTGGCCGAATCCAAAATAGTGGATTCGGTGCATCCCTAATTTTAGCAGATTTGAGATATGCTGATCCAGAAAACTTCTCCCAAGCATTCCACCTAATAGATCCTATACCTGTATACTAACATAATTTTTAGTTATGTGTAAGAATGTAACCGTCTCCTCACTATATGTGAGTGTGAATCCAGTGGTTGGAATACAGATATCTAGATGGGTTTTAAATTCCATCCAGGATCCAACATCCTCCTTCCATAACACCAACAAATCATCGATATAGCACCACCATTTTAAACAGTTTTCTTTGTACAATTTATAAACATGCGTATTCTCAAAAAATTCATGAAAATGTTGGCTTAGGTAGGGGTGATGTTGGACCCCATAGCAGTCCCCTGTACCTGGGAATTTATCTTGGAACAAAAAATAGTTATTATGTAAGATTAAATGCAATAATTCCATAAAGAAATCAATCTGTGCTGAATTGTAGTCTGATTCTTCCAAGGCCAGCCGTACTGTCATGGGGTTTAGATGTATACAGACCGTTAACATCAAAAGCCACCAATAATATCTTACCAAAACCCAAATCTAAACCATGGATTGAACATAGGAAATGGGAAGTGTCCTTAATATATGAGGTCCCCGAGATTACGAAAGGGGCCAGGACTTTATCAAGAAAAATTGATAACGGTGATAGAACCGAGTAAACTCCTGCCACAATGGGTCTTCCTGGGGGAGATTGAAGGTTCTTATGCACCTTGGGCAAGGTATAAAACACTGGTATGCAAGGAAAATCTTGTATAAGGTAATCTTTCAAATCATCAGTGATAACACCCTGCCCATAGTATCGGGATAGTACCTGCAATATATGGCCTGCAATTTCCTCTGTGGTATCCTTGTCCAATAAAACATGTGTTTCTGTCACTGAGTTGGCTCAATATCTCTTGAATATAGTAATCCTTATCAAGGATTACTAGTGCTCCCCCCTTATCTGCAGGTTTGTAAATTACACATTTATCACCCATAAATGTATTGAGTGCATCCCATTTATTCTTAGATAAATTATTGTTATAACGCATATTTCTCAGTCCCTTTGGATCATGTATAAATTGGTTAATGTCTCTAGACATAAAGTTTATCACAGTCTCCACTGGGTGGAAAGAAGTAGGAGGAAGATATCTACTCATTTTATGTAGGTTAAATCGTTGTAGGGATAATTCTCCCATTTGGGACTGTGTACAAACAATGCCTTTAGACTTAAACTGAACCTTAAGACGTAGCAACCTATAGAATCATTGTCTATGTCCAGAGAGAATGTGTCCAACTTTGTGGAAGGGCATAACGTTAAACCCCTTTGTAGTACACTTAGCTCGGATGATGACAGTACCTTTTTAGAGATGTTAATTATGGGTGATGTCCCTTCTTGGGTCTCGGTCTGTTGGTATTCCATGCCTGTTGCGTCTTGATAGCCGCTGATGCACTTGCCTCTGGAGCGCTGACTTTGCTTTCCCCCCTGCTGGAAGGAAACTTTCATAATCTTGGGGACCTTATATATTAAGGACACTTCCCATTTCCTACGTTCAATCCAAGGTTTAGGTTTGGGTTATGGTAAGATATTATTGGCGGCTTTCCAATATAAATTCTTCTTTCAGGTACAGGGGACTGCTATTGGGTCCAATGTGGTCCCTACCTACACCAACATTTTCATGAATTTTTTTGAGAATACGCATTTTTATACTCATAAATTGTACAAAGAAAACTGTTTAAAATGGTGGCGCTAAATTGGCAGCTTATATTAACCCATGTATGGCTGGCTAAAGTAGTCCAGAGTAATCTTGCCCCCTATATTTACTTAATTGAACTGGATCTGTTAAAGTCAGCTTTTCCCTGGTTTCCATCAACCAATTTGCCTGACTGAAACCCAAGTATTTTTAAAAAGACAGTACTTTGAATTTCGAAGTCGAAGGATTTTACTATTCGACCATTCGTATTGAATTCGACCAGTAGAATAGTCAAAGTAGCCTATTCGATGGTCGAAGTTTTTCAAAAATTTACTTCGAATAGCCAATTTTTTGCATTAAAATATTCACTTTGACCTTTACTAAATCAGCCCCTATGTGTTCACTTTTTTATTAAACCATTAAAGTTTTTCTTTCTCTTTATATTTAAGGTAGGTGAATATACAGAGACATCTTGGTTTAATTGCATTTTAAAGACATTCCATTTAACTTTTGTGGAAGCATTTTTGTGTGAAAAGATGTCCTAGTTCATTTGTAATAAAGGTGCCCTTATACTGCTATATGTTTGCACATCTACATTTTGAGGTCTTTGGCACATAAAGCTGTCTTTGCAACATAATCTCAAAGGACATGTGATGACTACTTATTAATTAAGTAAGCCAGTCGGATGGCTAGTGAAATGTCTTCAAGGAAAAAGAAAATACAGCAAGTCCAATTGATTTGACTTATTACTGTAGTTATACCATGACCTGGATTAATGAGAAGATTCACAGACATAATTTTTAGGTTCCTCCAATGATACTTTTTTATATCACATTTATAAATACACTGAACGTTGATTAAAGTTGACTCCTCATCTTTTTAAAACCCAATTCCTTCTAGATTCAATTGGTCATACAAACTGCAGCGCAATGTGTATTTTATAGGCGGATTTGAAACAAGAAGATGAGGGTGCTCCAAAATATCAATGTAAATGTAAATCGCTCACCAATTAAATCCAGTTAAGTCCAGTTGCACCTGCCCCATCACCCCAGGTTCAAGGAGAAGCAAACCAGTATATGCAAAAAAGAAGAACAGGGCTATCCAGCACTCAAGGAATCCACAGGGCCAAAAAAAACAAAGTAAAAAAACTGTATGTATTAGTTGAAGTTAAAAAAATTCACATCTCCATAGGCCCTATACGTTTCGTACCCTAGGGGCACTTAATCATAGACTGAGATCCCATCCACAGGAAATTAGCTTTTAAGGACAAGATAATAGATTGTTGACCTTTTCTGCTGCTGACTGGCATTGCTTGCTACAGTTAAGTTTCTTACCTACAAGTATTTTTTTTAAAGAATTAAAGCTTAAAAAAGCCAAGGCAACCACAGCCCTATGGCAGGTAAGATCTGTGCCCCAGTAGCTTCCCATCTTCTTTTTATTGATTCTAATCTAAGTGTATCTTTTCAACAGCTGCCCAGACCACTGAGCATGTGAGTGTCACTGTCATGCTTAACACAATCCAAAAGGGTGATCCCCCTGTGTACAGCTTTGAAAGCCTGGATTATTACTGGAGATTCTGACTCTTCAGGCTAGTGCAGTTAAGGAGTTCTTCACCTTCAAACAACTAGTTGTTTTCAGATAGATCGCCAGAAATAACGACTTTTTCCAATTACTGTCTATTTTCTGTTTGTAACTGTTTTTCTAATATTGAAGTGTAAAGTGTCATTTTTCACCTTCTAATGCAGCTCTGGGAGAGGGTCACAGACCCCCAACTGTTCTAAACTGATACATTTAATGGATATGTTTCTTATCTTTGTCCCTGCTGAGCAGAATCTCTGGGTTTCATTACAGGCAGCTGTTAGAATTGATACAATAGTTGCTCCAGTTACTCCAGAGATGTTGCTGTGAAATGTATCAACTCAATGTTGCAAAATGGTATCAGTTTAGAGTCTGCACCTGAATTACTGAGCTGCCAGACACCACAACAACAACAGTCAACTTTGCATTCAACTTTACACTTAGATTTTGGAAAAACGGTAAAAGATAAATAATGGAAAGTAATTGAAAAAAGTCTTTATTTCTGGGGAACAATTTGAAAACAACTGAAGAGTAAAAAAGTTTTGGAAGGTGAACAACCCCTTTAAGTTCAGTATAAAAAATCTATTTGTTTTTAGGGTTTACTTTTCCATTACATTCTTAAAGCATAACCAATTTTATTAACAATGAATCTCAAATGCCAGTTAGCTTCCCAGATCACCAGCTTGTCCAGATTCGAGGCCAATACATCCTAGATGACAATGCTTACAATTCCCCCCAAGTCATTAATGGACAAATTAAATTTTCCAGAGCTTCCCAGATCACCAGCTTGTCCAGATTCATGGCCATTACATCTTATGACATTGCTTACAAAGAAATGAATGGACAAATTAAAGTTATCCAGAACATAATATTAAATATGATTATTTTACAAACTTTTAAGTAACTTTCCCACAATAGATGTCAAACTTACAAGCCTATTGCCAAGTTGAGAAGATAATACCTTTTTAAATATTGTAATGGTATAAGATTTTTGCAGTTTATTGGCACTGTACCAGCTGAACTTATTAATCAAATTTGTTTATTCTGAGTGTCTTGCAACCAAAACATCAACATACTTTCTACCAGCATCGTTTTACTACTGATATACTTAAATGAAAACTGGGATTATTCTTTGTGTGTAACTCAATCAATTCCTCATTTGGCCTTCATGATTGCGTATTTATAGACCCTAAAAGGGCTGAATTTTAAATGCTTTAAATATTTATGTTCTTTAAAGGGGTGGTTCACCTTCAAGGTAACTTTTAGTATATTGTAGAACGGCCAATTCTAATAAACTTTTCAATTGGTCTTCATTATTTATTTTTCATAGTTTTTTAATGATTTGCAATTTTCTTCTGTTTCTTTGCAGCTTTCAAATGGGGGTCACTGAAACCATCTAAAAACAAATGCTCTGTAAGGCTACAAATGTATCGTTATTGCCACTTTTTATTACTTATTATTCTATTCAGTCCCTCTCCTATTAATATTCCATTCTCTTATTCAAATCAATGCAGGGTTGCTAGGGTAATTTGTACCCTAGAAACCAAATTGCTGACACTGCAAACTAGAGAGCTGCTGAATAAAAAGCTAAATAACTATAAAACCACAAACAATAGAAAATCAAAATCAATTGCAAATTGTCTCAGAATATCGCTTTCTACATTATACTAAAAGTTAACTCAAAGGTGAACAACCCCTTTATAAATAAGCACTCTCACAACTGATTAGCACCACATTTGGTGAAATGCCTGAATGTGTGAAAATCCTAGAGGATATTTTTTGCCATGTGCAAATTCATAATTTCCTTAATTAGTAACTGAACAAGCAATATGTTTTGACTCTTGTTTAATTTAGTCTTCATTTTCTAATTTAAGGACCTGTGTGCAAAACAACATGTGATAAGTTATGCAGAAATATTACATTTGAAAGGGCTCAGAAAAGGCCACTGTAGTTGTATGTGGTTTAGTTAAGTTCCCGCCATCTCCCTCTGCTTCCAAAATTCCTGCTTGGCAAATTCCAGTAAAACCTCCAACAATGCCCAGCCCAGCTGTTTTAAACCACAACAGCAGCAGTGATATCTCTCCTGTAAGCAATGAGTCTGGTACGTCTTCTCCTGTGAAGGAGATCCACAGCCCAGAAGGTGCTCTCACCATCTAGGCTTAACAGCAGAAGAAACAGAAATTGATGTGCAGACTCAGGTTCGTATGGAAGTGCAGGGTGAAAAAGAGAACGAGGATGATCTTGTGCAACCTAGTTGAGATTGCATAAGTGTTCAGACTGAAGATCGCAGAGGTGGAGATGGACAGATCAATGAACAAGTAGACAAGCTGCGTCGGCCTAAAGGAGCCAGCAATGAAATGGTCTGATATATAGTAGACAGTCCTATGTAATCAGAGTATCCCTTGTTATCTCTTGGGGGTATGTTTACTAAGATTGGAGATAGATATCTGGAGAGATTTCTGGAGATGTTGCCCATAGCAACCAATCAGCAATTAGATTTAAACAGCCACCTATAAGTTATCAAAGATCTGATTGGTTGCTATGAGCAACATCTCCAAAAATTTCTCCAGATATTTATCTCCAATCTTAGTAAACATGCCCCTTGGTCTCTAAAAACTTTCAAGGTGAACAACAGCAATTTAGACTTCAGACCAAGACTGATAATTCCCTGAATTAAAAGTTCACAACTGGCTGTCAATCATTTGAGGTGTGCATAGGGTTGCCACCTTTTCTTAAAAAAAAGACCGGCCTTCCTATATATTTTTCTTTTTTTCCTATTAATAACATTGGGATCAGCCATCAAAAATACCGGCCAGGCCGGTAAAACACCGGCCAGGTGGCAACCCTAAGTGTGCAGCATGTTTTTCAGGTGTTAATATTGTTTAACCACTGATTGCAGTTCAGTTATTCATTTCCAACTTAATATTTGTCATATTGTGCAGAGTTAGGGCATAAAAAAATTCTGGCTGTTTGTTTCACCACTTCTCAAACAAAATGCAAGGCCAAAATCTAATTAAAATGTGTGTGTGTATTAAGACACAAGACGTTTCACAACCATATAAGGGGACAAGGCCAAAAGCTAAATGTGTGCCAGTGAAATCTTCTACTTACGAGGTTGGGGTTTTCAAGGCCCTCTTCACCGAACACCAGAGATCCGAATTCCGGAGAGCCAGGGTGTGCAAGCATGGTGATTTTTCACTGAAGAAGAGCACAGTTCTGCTTGAAATGTATTTTTCCCGGTACCTTTTTTGCAATTGAATATTATATATGGGCTAAAAAGAACCAAAATAAGATGATACTAATAAAAATTTTCTATATTCTGGCAGTCACAAGGTGGTCAGTAGCCTTGAACTGGTAATCTCTTCCCTTTTAATTGAGACAGAGAGAGGGAAGCGATTACCAGTAGATGTTGCTCATGAGCCACTGGTTGGAGATCACTGATATACAATGGTGATTTGAAATTAATTTTAAAGTGCAAAGATGGCATGCAACATATTTCCAGGAACAAGCTAGAACAAGGTCACTGATAATAAAAAAAGAATATCAGACTTTTGCTTCCAGTTAAAGGGTTAAGGTGAGAAAATACAAAAGCAGCTGTAAGTATCTGAATAACGTGATTTCTTGCTCCATAAATGGCTGGATATCTAGAAAGTTTGTCTACAGCAAAGAAAGGCAAAAGCCAAGAACTGTGGCATTATAAATCCTTCCATTTCAAGGATAAGTGCCTTAAATGAAGCCAAGAAATGTTCTAATTTCAAAATAAAAATGAATACATGTTGTTCATTACATAATGCTGACATTTAAGCAAGCAAAAGACTTATAAGGCAGAATACATGGTCAGCTGCAAACAAATTTTCCTTCTTAGACATTTTTGAATTGTGTACAACCCGAATAAATTGATATGATATTAGTTTTGTAAAATAGGAAGAATTGCCTCTCCAAACTATGAGATGAGAAAAAATTAGATATAAACATTAGTTCAGAATAATAGCAGTGTGTTTAAAAAGTTGAAAGAAGATCAGAATCCTAATAATAGCTTTTATTTCCATAAACGCAAATACTTTGGGAACACTGCACATTCTATTACAAATCAAAACATGAAGAAAAAATTGATCATTTGTTATTATTTTATAGAAAGTGAAATAAAGGGAATATTAGGCTGGTCCAAAAATAGTAGTATCTGCATTCTTCTTTATAAACTCTAACATTCACTGTATAAACTGAAAAATGTTTCAAGATTTTGCTTTCCTTTGAATTACTGAACTAATATTTAGTTGTGTAACCACTGTTTCTGAGAACTGCTGCTCATCTGTGTTACATGGAGTCGACCAACATCTGGCACCTGTTACATTCCTCAATCCTTCTGCATTTCTTGGTTTTGCCTCAAAAGCAGCATATTGTTTTCACCCCACATATTGGATTAAGGTCTGGAGATTGGCCTGGTCACTCCATAACATCAATCTTGTTGTTCTGGAACCAAGATGTTGCTCATTTACTGGTATGTTTGGGTTGTCTTGTTGAAACACCTATTTCAAGGGCATTTTCTTTTCAACATAAGGCAACATGACTTCTTAAAGTATTGTGATGTATTGAAAATGATACATGATCCCTGGTGTGCGATAAATAGGTCCAACACCATGGTATGGGTAACATCCGGGTATCATGATACTTGTGCCACCATGCTTCACAGTGTACTGTGGCTTGAATTCAATGTTTGAGGGTCGTCTGACAAACTGGCTGCAGCCCCTAGACACAAAAAGAACAAACTTGCTTATCAGTCCACAAAATGTTGTGCCATTTCTCTTTAGGTCAGTCAATGTGTTCTTTACAAATGGTAACCACTTCAGCACATATTTTTTTCAACAATGGGGCTTTGCTGGGTCTTCTAATTGTAACAGTACTCACAGGTAACTTTAGACCTTCTTTTATCTTCCTAGAGTTGTTCGTTGGCTGAGTCTTTACCATTTTTGCTATTCTTCTATCCATTGGAATAGTAGTTTTCCATTTTCTTCCACATATATTTTAGGTTTTGGTTGCCATTTTAAAGAACTTGAGATCATTTTAGCTGAGCAGCGTATCATTTCTGCACTTCTTATTTTCCCCTCTCCAATCAACTTTTTAATCAAAGTATGCTGTTCTTTGGAACAATGTCTGGAACAACCCATTTTACTTAGATTTTCAGAGAGAAATGCACTATAACATTTGTTGCCTTCCTTAAATAAGGGCTTTAATTGACACCTGTTTTTTCACAGAATAATTTGGAGCAAGCTATTATTTGGAACAAGCCTCAATTAATGATTCAATTACACAAAATCAGGAGCATGTATGTCATGACTGTTAGGTCTTCTGGTTTTCTTTTACTCTACTACACCTACTATTAAATTTGCCATTAGAAAGGTCAGATTGCTATTATTCTGAACACAACTGTACATGTATAATGCATAAAATGAATCAACTTTGTTTTAACTAACATTGAGAGTATATTTGAGCAACTTTATTTCTGTGGCTAAATCCCTAATTTGCTTTGCAGAGTTAACAGACAAGCTCAGGTGTCCAACCAAAGCAGTTCCTGTTGCTTATCTCTACCATTTATGACCATCTATGAAATATGGTACTGCATTCCTTTACTGTTTGCACCATAAATACTGTTATCATGCCAAAATATTGCTGCTGCTGTTGCTGCTGCTGCTGGTCGGACTGGGCTGACAGGACACGGTAAAAATCCGGTGGACCCCTCTGATCCACACCCGTCTGCAACCGGCACGGCCACCTGAGAGTGTCCTTTCGTGCCCCTAATCGATTTACCGACAGGTACAGTGGGGGTGCCAGATGGGGGGGGGGAGTCGTGTCTGAGCATCTCTATGAGGGTGGTGAAAGAGGTTGGGAGCCCAGAGAGGAGCCTCCTGGCTGATGCGGTACACCAAATTGTAAAAGCACAATCAGCTTTGCACAGCACATTGAATTCGAGAGTGGAATGCCACACATAGCATTTGTGCAGGAACCAAAATAATTAGTTGAATATTACATGCCATGCAAGTTTCTAATGCACTTTTCTTATTACACTTAATTTATACACACACGACTATCCCAATGCATTAGCTTTATACATTTGCTGCCTTTCACTTAGCTAATGGTGATGTACAATTGGTGCTGCACACATTGTTGTCACGTCTTTTATAAAGGGGAGATGTCTTTTAATAATTGATGGTGAATACCTACTGCTGGACTTATGCCCCTTCAGATAAAATGACAGCCAATGCTTCTAAAATTGTGGTGCTCTCTGGAAAGTCTGGGCCTTGAGTGAACTCCTTGCTTCTTGTAGATGAGAGTCTATGTTAATGATGTTGCATCTTTAAATGAGGACCAACAATCACACCAAAGGGGAGCAATGGAGCATCAAAATATATCTAAAGAATTCACATACTAAAAACAAGAGTTCTACTCTTATAAGAATCTAGTTTGTGTGATAAATTCTCCTAGTAACCAAATATAGGTACTTAAATATATCAACATACATCTATCGTACAACTTATACAAAATCTTTATTTTTTAATATATGTTAAAACACAGATTGACCGCATATTTATAGCATAATGCATTTCATGCTTTCCCAGCAGTTGTGATGAGTCTATGAATAAGTGCATGAAGCATGAAACATGTTAGGCTATAAATATGGGGGCCAATCCATGCTTTAAAAATGAAAAAAATAAAGATTTTGTAGATTTTATGTTGTACAATAGTTATATGTTGACACAATATATCTAAAGCCTTGTTTATATAGTGAACATACAGTGGTCAAACAATGAATTTAATTAGGCAATATAACATTGCTAGCTTTTTATTTTTTTGCAAAGCATTTCCAAAAAAAATAATGTAAGTCATATCCTTTCTCACATGTAGAATAAGGGTACTACTGTGTCTGTAAGATGTTTTGTTTAAAAGTCATTTACTGGTAAAAGTAAGATAGCATTCCACCATTTTTTTCATGATAATTATGCCACTGGAGGACACTAAAAAGTCTGTTGATTAGGTTACCTTGACAGAGCAATCATAGCTGCTTCTACTGATATGAGCAAAGTAATTTGCAGATACATAAGGTTCTCCTGTGCAGAAGTACTGTTGCCAGTATGTTCTAGTGAACCATTATAGGAAAATAAAGTAAATGTAAACCTAGCTTACAAATACATTGCCCTGTAAAAATGCAACAGCATAATGCAGATATGAACAATGTTGATAGCAGTAGAGTTATAAATTTACAATTTTGCTTCCACAATGCAACAATAAATTCATAGTACCATTGGTAAATTCTGATACTACAGTTTGAGCTGACAGTTGGTGGTAAATGCATTTTGGGGTATAACTGTGTAAAATATGAACAATAGAATGCAATTTACATTTCCTCATTAACCTTAAAGTGATACTGACACTAAAAAATGAAATTTAACATATGAATGTACATTCATTGTTACCTATAGGTCATGTTGATCATTTTTTGCTGAAAGGTTTGTTTTTTGTATATAACTGTTAGCTGAAACTTCTAAGCCTGACTCTCTGACACCCTGACACTCTTACTTTGCCAGCCTAACAGTCCCATCACAGTCTGTTAGTTACAGTTGCTAATGATAACAGATGCCGGGTGCACAAATATGGCAGCCCCCTCATACAGGAACATGGGGGATCAGACAGGTAATGTAAAAGCATCATGCAAATACCTTATGGCAAAGTTAGAAGTAGCTTTCAAAGCCAGTTATTATAATAGAGGTAAAAAAGAGTTTGACTTCAGGTGTCAGAATCTCTTTAAGGAACTCCCATGTAAAATAATGTCTAGTTGGGTATAAAAATATGGTCGGTGTTTAAAAAAAAAAGGTGTAATAACTACATCAGAACTTAGAAATCAGCTGTGTATTTTACAGCAAGATTAACTCCATAATTCTTTGGTAAAATACTTTGCAAACTTATGCCAAGGGCAAAAATAACATGAATGACTTGAATGTTATTTATATACTAAAGTTAGGTGCCATCTTAATTGAGAGGGTTAAGGGGTTTTGTGGATAACAAATTGTATAACTCTAGGCAGTATAACTCTGTGATGTTTTTTTATAAAAGGCCAGCCCACATTAAAATTTCAGTTGATGCAAAGGAATGGATGAATGAGGTAGCACCTTATTTGATGAGCGAGACCAGTAGCCTAACTACAGATGAATTGGGGGCCTCCTTCCCCTTTAGCCACTCTACTGGATGAAAATTCATGCCTGAAAATTCTGTGTGCACGCAGGCAGGCACACATTTGCAGCAGAGAGATGCAGCAAGGGTTATGGACAGGATACCATATTCGCCAAATTCAGAGTTTTTTTTTGCATGCAGGTTCGCTTCACTGTTGTTATGCCACTGGGTGAGACATACAAGGTTAATACCTTGTATGTTTCACCCAGTGGCATAACAACACAACATGATCACAACACTCACAACTATGAAAAGTGAAACCCATGTGGTTTGAATTACCCAGGTAAAATGAGTTCAATCCCTAAGGAATGCATTGGCTATCACTGCTGAGCTATAAGAAAGCCATTATACGGAGGCAAAGTAGAGCAATCTGGCTTTCGACCTGCACACTCCACTGAGACTGCCTTATATAGAGTTGCAAATGATCTCCAGACTGCTAAGGCCAAAGGGCATTAATGTATTCTCATCCTCCTGGACTTATCTTCTGCTTTTGATACTGTTAACCATTCTATTCTAATGCAAGTTCTCCATTCAATTGGTATCCGTGATCAAGCTGTGTCCTGCTTGTCTTCCTACCTTTCTGATCACTCCTTCTTTGTTACTTTTGCTATCAAATTCTCTACTCCTGTTCATCTTAATGTGGGGGTGCCTCAGGGTTCTGTACTTGGACCTCTGTTGTTCTCCTTATACACACTTTCTTTAGGAGACCTTATATCTTCAGTTGGCCTTAAATATCACCTGTATGCCAATGACATTCAATTGTACAGTATTTAGACACTCTCTCGCTAACCACTGACGTCCAAACCCAGATAGCAGACTTAGTAGCTATCTCTTCCTGAATGAACCAACGCCACCTCAAATTAAACTTTGCCAAGACTGAGCTCATGGTCTTTCCACACAAACTGGGCACTTTTCCTTTCACCATTACTATTGATGGCATGGCCATTAACCCGGTAAACTAACCACGCTGCTTAGGGGTCATCTTTGACCAGTCCCTCTCCTTCTCTGATCATATTAATAATACTGCCAAAACCCGTTGTTTCTTCCTCCACAATATGCCCATTTCTTTCACAAACAGCCTAAACACTAATCCATGCCCTTATGTTATCCCATTTAGACTACTGGAATCTCCTCCTAAGTTGTCTTCCTGACTCTCATCTCTCTCCTCCAATCAATCTTAAACTCTGTTACCAAGAAACTAAACAACTTAATCCTTATAGATCGGGAGACTTGTGCAACTGTGAGGAAGACCTTGACAGATTACTTTAAAGAAAATTACCCCAAAGACACTCCACTAGCGATCAGATGGGATGCTCATAAGGCGGTGATGAGAGGGGTACTCATCAATATAGCAGCTAGAGCAAAAAAGGAACAGCTAAAGAAGATCTCCTTAATAACAGATGAACTTCATCTTCATCTTCTTCAGGTTGTCAATACAGCATAAACAAGACCCAACTCCAGCATACTTACACCAATTAACTTGCTAAGAACAGATCTAACACAAATCTTGACAGATAAAGCAGCATTTGCACTGAACAGAACCATACAGAAATATACAGAAGTTTATTAGTAATGCAAAGCCAGATATACACAAATTTGTGAAATTTAACAGAAATAACAACTTGTATGATTATGTGTGTAAACGCTATATGTATGTAAGAGTTTTACAGAAACTCCTAAAAGAGAATCTGCCCAACCCTAACTAAAATCCTTAGTGTGGCTACCCATTAAGCAAAGGATAGCATATAAAATCCTTATACTAACATTCAAAGCCCTTCACTCCTCTGCTCCTCACTACATTTCTTCTCTTGTCTCGCTATAGTTCCTTCATGTCTTCTCCACTTCTCAGAGCCACCTTCTCTTCACACCATTCACATCCACTGCCACCTCTCGTCTAAAACCCTTCTATCTTGCTGCTCCTTACCTCTAGAATTCCATCCCTCAATTCCTCTGTAAGTAAACCTCTCCCAATCTCTTCAAGAAAAACCTAAGAGCCTACCTTTTGAAGCACTAGAACATTAGCCTAGTCCTGTGCCTGCAGACTATGCCTTACCATGTGCAATTTTTCATCTTCAATTTGTACAGCACTGTGGCTCCTTAACATCGCTTTACAAATAAAGTTATACATACATACATACAGGTTTGTTTTCCCCCAAATTTCATGCAAGAGTTGAGACTTGTACCTAAGGGATTGGACCTCTGCAGCTTATTTTGGCACAGCTGCTGTAGTGACTGGCTCCTAAGCACGTAATTGTGTACTTTATTAATATTTTTTAAAGTACAGTTCCATTTTTCATCAGTTTACCTTGCTATCCAGTTATGTAATGGATGATTTAGAGTGGGGGGGTGGGCAGGGTGTGAGTTATTTGGACATCGTGTGAAATCCTTTGTTGGAAGGCATACTCTTCTGTGGTATGAATGCTTAAAGGGATTCTGTAATTTTTAAAGTGTTGTTTTTATTTCTAAATTACACGGTTTAAACTCTACCATATCAAATTTTATTCCAGAAAAGCAAGTGTATATTTTTGGCTGTAATATCGGTGTGTAGGCAGCCATCTCAGGTCATTTTGCCTGGTTATGTGCTTTCAGAAAGAGCCAGCAGTTCACAATGGAATTGCTTTCAGTAGGTCGATTGTTTCTCCTACTTAACTTCATGTAACTGGAGGAGTCACAATGGGACTTTGATTTTTACTATTGAGTGCTATTCTGTACTTGTATTAAGGAGCCGCTATCTGGTTTCTTTATAATTGTTTTGCTAATGGGCTGCAGGGGGAAAGGGAGGGAGTCATTCCAACTTGCAGTGCAGTAGTAAAGAGTTACTAAAGTTTATCGGAGCACAAGTCACGTGACTGAGGGCACCTGGGAATTTGGCAACATGTCCAGCCCCATGTCAGATTTCAAAATTAGATATAAAAATTCTGTTTGCTCTTTTGAAAAACAGATTTCGGTTCAGAAGTCTGTTGGAGCAGCACTATTAACTGATGTGTTTTGGAGAAAAAACATGTTTTCCAGCAACAGAATCCCTTTAGGTTTCTCATATACACAGCCTCTCCACCTATGCAGGTATCAGCTTGATATACATCAAAGTGTTTGAACTTTTTGGACAAAGGTATGGGATCTACCGATACAATATCAAGCCACTTTGTCATTTATTTTGGTGCCATTTTTAATTGTTTTCATTTTTACTGTTCTGGTTTTCCTGAAGTAGGTTCCTTTGTTGAACCAAAACATTGAACTAATAAGCCCTAAATGCTTTCCATCGTAACTCCTGCAACTTCCTGTCATTTATATACTGCATGTTTATTGAAAGTGTACTGGCACCTAGCGCTTCCATTTCCTTGTGGTTTGCACCCTGCTGGTGGCATATTCTGTTATTGTGGAACTCTTGTGCCTCTTATATGCTTTCAAGCACCCTGCCTTATAAAGTATGGTAATAACAGACTGGGAATATCTCTCTGGACAGGGCTTGGTATATAGTTTATAGGAATGATTGTAGAGCATGAATGGTTTACCAGACGATGGGCTTGTCTCATCTAGTCAGGCATCTTTAAACTTACTTCCTGGCCTTGCTTTAATTACATGGGCACTTGACTTCCGTTGTTTTTATTAGTCTGTGTGTGCATGCTTATAATATATTTCTCAGCATGAGCAGCATGATTTTTACTATATGACATGGATATGGGTCTACAAGACATACAAGACATACTCTACCAAAGTGCTTGTGGCATTATTCTAGATATTCTATCACTATGTACTGGCTGGGTAATCACTCAGTTGTTGTTATTAAAGGAGAACTAAAAGAAAAGTCCCATCCACTAGCCCATATTTGCCTTCCTTTCCACTTCCTCCACACATAGCCCACTACTTAAAAAAGTGCAGTGGAATGTGGCAGAGACCTCTGCATGTAGAGTAGCGCAGCAGAAAGGCTCCATCTTTGGATCTGGTTCTTCCCTTTGGCTATCTACGGAGCTTTCCAGCACATGAGCACTAGGAGCCAACTCCAAACTTGCTCCAACTCTTCATACACAAAAAAAACCTTATGCGGCCCTTTAGCAAACTACCAAAGATACCAAAGACCTCAGCTGTGCTACTCTGCATGGAGAGGTTTTTATGACATTCAGCAACACTTTTTAAAATAGTGCACTATGCGGGAAGGGAAGCTGGGTAAATGGGGCCTAGTGTTGGACGATACAGAGGCAGCAGTTCTATTAAACTGGAAATCCCTTTGTAAAGTACCGCACATGTTTTGAGATGTTGCTGTTCTATAAAAATGATATAAACTCATTAACACATCCTCCTCTTAAAGTCATAATGTAATTCTCAAAGGAGAATTGAACCCCTCCGGCGCTAAAATACCTCCCCTGTGTGGGCCTCCCTCCTTCCTCCCCCCTGCAAATGCAGATAACTTGTTACTGACCCTCCGTGCAGTTCCTCTCCTGTTGAGTTCACGGCAGCTATGTTCACCTGTGCACTCTTGTTCCTGTTTTTGCCAGCGATTGATCCGATAAGGATCTAATGCTCATGCGCCAGAAAGTCACAAAGTTGTTCGGAAACTTCGTAACTTTCAGGTGCATGCGCAGTAGATCCTTATTGGTCAATCCCTCTACTGTACATTCGCCACCAAGTGCGGGCGAAAACAGGAAGAAGAGCGCACGGGCGAACATGGCTGCTGTGACAGGATCACTCAACAGGAGAGGAACTGCATGGAGGACCCCTAACAAGTTAGGGGCATTTTCCCAGGGGGGAGAAAGGAGGGAGGCCAACACAGGGGAAGCAGCTTTTTCAAATTATTACAATTAAATCTGTTTACAAGAAGCCTAGCTATGCATGCAAATATCTGTCTATAGCTTCAATCTGAACTTGAAATGTACTATATATTTCTAGATCTGTAACTGTTTATTAATGCTCATACCTGTAGGGTAAAGTATTGTATTATTTTATTTCAAGTCTCAACAATCATTCATATCTTTTGGCTTTAAACATTCTAACCAACTGCACCAGACAAAAGAACTGAAGTATTCTGAACACAGTGAGCATCTTCTTAGTTAGCCAATAAAGGTGTCCTCTTCACACCACTTTTGTTATTCTTTTATATCTTTTAACTAAACCCATAAGATTCTTTGTAACAAAGTTTTTCTTCTTCCTAGGGTGTTGCTCTACCTCTCATAACATGTTGTGCGATTCATCCCAAATATCTTCATTTGCAGTTTAGTAGCAGACTGAGGAACAGTTTGTTCATGGAACCTGATGTGCTTTTGATTGCTCTAGATGCCAGCTGTGCTTGTCCTATCTCTATATGTGGTGATGTGTTACTACTAACTGTAGATGCATAAAATATGTATTATAATTTGCAGTCATGCTAAGCAATCACTAGCTAGCTACAAGCAACAGCTGCAAATATCCAAATATGACATAAGCCTTAAAATGGGATGTGATTATCAGACCAGAAGGTAGACAGTGGGCCAGATGGTAGATTATGCTGTCGGAAGATGTTCAAAAGTGCTCTGCAGAAACAGGGCTGCATACAGGTAACTTGGTCTGTCAGATTCTTTCTGTCTCAGATAACCCTACAACTGTAGAAGGTTTCTTCTATATAGGGTGTTAACCTTGCTATGGGGATCCTGAAGGCTAAGAAAAATTATATTTAGAAATGTTGTGCCCTATATCTGTACATGGAACACTAAGGGGCAGATTCACTAAGGGCTGAATTTTCGAGGGCTATAAAAATCGTAGTAAATTTCGATGGTTTTTGGCCACTATTCGATTTCTCGATAAAATCGTACGATCGATTGATTTTAAGAAAAAATTGTAAAAAAACTTTGATTGTTCGAAAAATTTGTACGAATCGAACAATCGAAGCGTTTGATCGTACGATTGGTAATCGAACATAAAACTTAGAAAATAAGCATGTGGGGGGTTCCCATAGGCTTCTATTGCAATTCGGTAGGTTCAATCTGGCGAAGTAGGCAGTCGAGGAAAATTTTAAAGGGGAAGTACTTTGATCATCGAATGAGTGAATATTCGATCATTCAATCTATTCTATAGGAATGAATTTTGCATATTCGATGATCGAAGTGGCCAAATTTGCATATTCGAATATTCAATAAAATTGTACGATCGGAAATCGATCAAATTCGATCGAATTTCGAATCCTTCACACAAATTTAGTAAATGGGACCCTAAGAGAAAAGTGAATATAAAGGGATATTATTTTCACAAAATGATCCCCTTTTATAATAATACAGTTTATTTTATGTGATCCTAATAATAGGAGTGTGTTTAAAAAAAGTGAATAAAGCTCAAAATTCTTCTTTACAAACTCAAACACTGTATAACTAAAAAATGTTTTTGCTTTCCTTTGAATTACTGAACTAATATGTAAAAAGCCCCCCTAAAGACTGGGTTTCTGACTATAACCTGTCAGGCCTTTCTTGACCATGAACCATTATATAAAGCCCCCCTAAATACCGGGTTTGCGACTATTACCTGTCAGGATTTCATTTAACTCTGGACCAGCATATATTTCTATCCTTGTGACAACATATAAAGGACTCTGGTAACTTATGAGCATAAAAGTTTATTCTTCCTACAATTAACGACTACAGTTACAACAAGTTATCACAGTGTAAATCAAATCTCTTAAGGAAGGAAGCATACAACATACAAGGCTTATAAGGTATGTTCTAACTACTCTAACCTAATGTCTTGGTGTGCGTGCATATAGAGAGATGTCTAGGTGGCTATCCTTAAAGGTGTTTCTCCAGATATATCACCTGTTCCTTCTTCCTTGGTTTCTTCTGTGTGTACACAAAATGTAAGAGCTTCCAGGTATAGCCATTTGCCCTCCACAACAACCAGGTAGTAGCCCACTACAGTTTGTTTGAACACATCCTGTAACCAGGATGAAACACTGTCCACTAGTAGTCACTGTATATAGTTACATAGTTACATAGCTAAATTGGGTTGAAAAAAGTCCATCAAGTTCAACTCCTCCAAATTAAAACCCAGCATACTCACACACACACCCCTACACTCTTTCACACAAACCATATATGCCCATAGCTATACTAACTGTAGAGTTTATTATCAAAATAGCCTTTGATATTATGTCTGTCCAAAAAATCATCCAAGCCCCTGAAAGCATCAACAGAATACCATAAGTGTATACTTATACTTCAATACTTCAATACTTATACTATAGACTTATAGACTTATACTAGGGGACCTTCTCCTATGTTGGATTGTTTCTTATGCATTATATATTTTATATATGGTTCCTAAACTGGTGTTTCATTCTCTCAAGTTTTTCCAAAAGAAGACCACCAGTGACAGGGAATATACAGGTATGGGATCCGTTATCAGGAAACCTGTTATCCAGAAAGCTCCTATAGACTTCTATAGACTCCATTTTATCCAAATAATCAGAATTTTTGTTTTATTTATTTCTTTTTCTCTGTAATTATAAAACAGTACCTTGTATTTGATCAAAACTAAGATATAAAGAATCCCTATTGACAGCAAAACCACCCTATTAGGTTTATTTAATGTTTACATGATTTTGTAGTACACTTAAGGTATGAAGATCCATATTGCGTTATCCAGAAAGCCCAAGGTCCTGAGCATTCTGAATAACAGGTCCCATACATGTACTAATATTGATATTCTTGTTTGTAAATGTATTTTGCAGTGTTGCTTAAGACTTTATAAACATTATTTCCAAGATGTCTTTGCCTGGTAAAATATGTATTTTGCCATACAGGCTGGTAGAATGAGGAAATCCAGCTGTTTTGGATGCATCTCTAATTTCTGTGTATGGTGTTCCCTTGATACTGTGTACAATCAAAATTACTTTTAAGCAACATATAGTTAATGAGGTGTGAGAAATCCAGGCCTCTCCAGATGTTATACACCAGAGGGGTTTTAGGTCACATGCCTGAAAAATTGGGCTGCTTTGTGGTAGTAACAGTAAGAGGCGTAACTAGATGTTTTACTGGACCCCATAATTAATTCAGTGGCACAGTCGACTGACTGTAAGTAGATATATTGAATTTACTCATTATTTAGGGCCTTACTAAGCCCCTAACTTCCTGGGCCCTTCTGCAACCACATGATCAGATTCCTCAGAAGTTACACTCCTGGCAGCTTTCTCCGGCCTGTCATTTATACAATAAGTGAAATCTAATTGTGGATAAATGAAATCTACACTATGGTCCTTTCTGCAAACCCTTGCCCCAATAGATTCTCCAAATATCAGTGAGTCACATAGAAGAATCAAGTTGTTCCTTTGGTAGTGCTGCACACTGTATAGGCAAGCCAACATGTCTATAAAGGTCCCAGGGACTGTCAGCAGTGCTTTCCTTTGGGAGCTGGTGATAAAACGTGTCCCACAATTTGAACTTCTTGACTTTATAGATCAGTGCTGTCCAACTTCTATGGTATAGAGGGCCGGAATTTTTCTGGTCTACATGGTGGAGGGTTTATAATGGAAGCCAGTATCTCCATATGCCTCCTCCCCTGTGGATAACACAATACCCCCAGCGTATGATTAAACACCTTGGGGGCCCCTAACAATAATTTTCAAATGGTAACAAACCCCCAGAACAAATACCAGGCTTAAGTTCCACGGGCAGAGCCGGGCACACACAGACACACCCTTTGGCACACCCAAGTAGCATAGGGCAGGCAGAGTATGGCACACATGTAGCATGGGGCAGACAGAATATGGCACACACGTAGCATGGGGCAGACAGAGTATGGAACACACACAAAGCATATTGCAGGCAATGTAGGGCACGCACATGGAGCATGGCACACAAGGTGCAAAGAGCAGGAAAAGTACAATACACAAAGGCAGCATAGGGCAGGCAGAGTATGGCACACATGTAGCATGGGGCAGACAGAGTATGGCACACAGGGAGCATAGAGCAGGCAAAGTAGGGCACACACATGGAGCATAGGGCAGGCAGAGTATGGCACACACAGGTTGCAAAGAGCAGGCAAAGTATGACACACAAAGGCAGCATAGGGCAGGCAGAGCATGGCACACACAAGGAGCATAGAGAAGGCAGAACCGAGCAGGAGACAGGGAAACCTACCGGGACCTCTCTAAGATGTACTACATACAGTGACACTGTACTGGTGCTCCATTAGCATTTTGATTAAGATGTCAACAGGTAAACAATGTGGGCAGTTTCAGTCTGGCTCTCAGGTGTAAACAGTGCAGTGCTTTAGATGTGAGCAATAGAGGTGTCACAAGTGTGAACAATGCAGGGGGATTACAGTGTGAATTCAAGGTTTAAACAATGCAGGGGCCAGTTATTCTCTGTAGTGATACCTTTTAAAATTTACACTTAGTAAGCAGACACAAAAGGCAGACTTTCATGCAGAGGGCCACACAAGGACCAGTTGGCTAGCCCTGGTATATGTTATCTTCAAGAATCGGATAAAGATTTAATTTCTGATTTTTCTTTTGAAATGGTTAATTTTTGTTTCTTAGTTATAGTAACAACACGGAAGTCAATCTTTATAAGATGGATTACAGACGATGTTCCAGTTTTGGAAATCGTTCTTCAATACATTTATAACTTTTGTTTACAAGAAGCAATTAGATGTAAAGTAGGAGATCATATGACAAGGAAACATTTCAGAACAAAATGGTCTTTTTAAACATTAGAGGGAATGAAAAATGAAAATTTTTGGGTAAAAATTGGAGTTCCCGAAAAGGTTCCGTTAACGGTCTAGATGAAATTTGAATTTGTTCCATTAACACTCACATAATTATAAATATAATATTTTCTGTTTTAGGTGTTTGTCAGACATTGAGTTGTAGACAAACATTTTGGCCACATGGTAGTCATTATTTATTGCTTATCGCTAGTTATTTCTAGATTTTACTAGTGTTGGTTGATATATTTTAGTTCATTTAATCCATTTATTTTATTTACTCTGAAATGTCATGTAAATTTTATCATACAAATTGTTTATTGCAGGATCATTTTAAAAGTCAATAAAAATAATTTGAAAAGAAAAGGGAACTAGTGATAGAAACTGCAGTATGACCACTTAGGCAAGAATATTTTACTTGTTGCATTTGACTAATCAGGCTTTTACATTTGAGTAATCAGGCTTTGAGTCTTCACCTTCTGTTAAAGAATGCAATGGCAAGCAGTTGTTATAAGTATAATCAGGACTATTTAAATAACAAGAATATGAAGAGTCTGCTCTCACTGTAGTACATTATGTTGGGCTAATTTTTACTTTTAGCTGTAGGAAGACACTCAACAGTAAAAAAAAGTATTTTAAAAGAAACAACTTTCTGTAAAAATGTACATCTCCTCCTAATAAGGTAAAATATTCACAGAGACACCAGCACTGAACAGACATGGAAAAATGTTATAGGTTTAAGACCTGTTTATTCATTGCAGACTTTGGATTTTCCTTCTATCCAAACAAAGCGACTTCTTCGTTGTTTCAGATATTTCTTAAGGTTTAACCAGTCAACCAATATCTGTGGCAATTAAGTTATTAAGTCTTGACTTTTGCAATCACTTACTGGGCCATTAATAGAAGCACTCTATATCCTTGCAATGCCAGTTGCTGACATTTTAAATAATTTTTAGATTATATAGTTTCAGTAAATGATACAAGTTTATAGAAATAAGAGCAAAGTGCCTTAATTCTTGCCCATAATGCACCTTGCTCCCCCATATAAGCAGCCACCACTGTCAGATGCAAATCTTTGTGCCTGATTGTAGAAGACTAGATACAGGTGGATCATGAGTGTCTGCAGTCATGCTTATGATGACTTTAACCTGCTGAAATAAACTTCAACGTTTTATCCTTACGAGTGCTTGCCGGCAGTGGTGTAACTAGATATTACTGGGCCCCACAGCAAATCATTTTTTAGGCCCCAAAAATGTCTTGAGGTCGACTTATTTTACCAGTATTTATTCAAAATGTATATGAATTATGGCCTCCTGGCCCCCCTGCAGCCACAGGGTCTGCTTCCTCTATAATTACGCCCCTGCGTGTCTGCATGAACTCCCCCCTTATAACAGTATCATCCTACTAGTGCAAGCAGGGTTGCCTTTGGTAGGTGCTACATGCAGCTACTGTTTTGTTTTAGACAGGAAGAAATTAAAAAAAAGTAATGTTGCTGGCAATTTATGAAAATACTGCCTGTTATTTTAGGAGAGACTCACATGCAACATTTCTACAATGTAACTTTGTAAACTGGAAACCAAGTTAATGACTGAAACTGAAGCAAAATTGCTGTGGAGTGTAAGTTAATCAAACTAAAGTGCAACCAAAATATCTATTTGTAGTAAACTAAACAATTTACACATTTCATATTAATTCTCTTTTGCTTCTGACAGTAAAGTAGACTCTGTTTGGCCCAGTGCTGTAAAGCTGCTTTGTTCCATGCCATGTTTAATACATATATATATATAGAATATCATCATCATGTAAAGCAAGACACTCACCGGACTTACAATATGGTGAAAAAGAGAAAAAGTTTATTCTCTCTTTTTCACCATATTTTAAGTCCAGTGAGTGCCTTGCTTTACATGATATTCTATATGACTTTCCTGCAGTGTGCACCCAGGCTTTTTCTCCAGTGAGTGCAGACTTTCACCTTTAATTCAGTGGGTTGAATAAAAAAATTATATTAGACAGTTATGGTACAAAATTGAACAGCTAGCTAGAGAAAAAACCAAAATAGACATGGTTATCACTCCATTGTTTACTTTATTAGACCGGAAAAATACTCTTCAAGTGGAGAATAAAGATTCAGAATTCAAAATCTCAGACGATATTTTAAATTGTTACTTTTTATTCAGAAATTGAGGGAGCGTTTTAAAGGTACATGGTCTATTTATCTTAGAACAATAGAGGCCAATAGGAAAAGATTTATTTTAAATTGTATTGATTCTGTGGAAAAGTCTTTTATTTTGTAATATAAGCCAACACATTTGTACTGTGTAGTGTAGTAATCGTGAATGCATTATTACATTAAATAGAATTAGAGCAGAGATTATTCTGATATTTTTTATTTTTTTTAATTGTTAATTTTAATTTCAAGTTCAAGTTCTAATTCTATGCAAACTTTAAACTTTAATCTTATTTCAGGTTTGTTCTACCTGGATTTTATATGCATTTACTGTGTTGTAATTAAGATTGTTCTTATTCAGACAATGGTTTGTATAACATCAAACATATTTGGATATCATGTTTACTTAACTACACAGCTTAATTGTTCAATTGTATTGGTACTGAAAAATAACTTACTGTAATGTAATCTGTTGTTTATGGTTAAAATCAATAAAAAGAGATAAAAAATAAAAAGATTGCATAAAAATGTTAACTTCATTTCAGGGGGTCAAAAGCAGGGCCGCTCCAGCCATGAGGCAAGGTGAGAACCTTGCCTCAGGCGGCATGGAGCGGCCAGTTACCAGGGGCAGCAAAAAGCCGCCTCTGGTAACTTTAAGAGCCGAATTTCTGTTTTTTAAAACTGAAATTCAGATCTTCTAGTGCATCGAGCGCAACAGCGCTCGCTGCACTAGTGATGCGGCCCCTCCTCCACCCGCTCCTTCGCTATAAGTTCAAAGCGCGGAGCGGAGGGGGGGGGTTGGCATCGGGGCTGCTGCCTCAGGCGGCAGCAGCCCCAGAAACAGCCCTGTTCAAAAGTAATTGGACAGTTCAGCTGCATCTGAGTTGTTTCATTTAAAATTTTGGTAATGCACAGAACCAAAATTAGAAAGAAGTTGCCTCTGTCCAAATATTTATGGACCTAACCGTATATATACAATAAGAGAAACACTAGGGAACAGGTTGGTACAGTGTTTGTTTCCCCAGATTCCTGTTTTTGCACATGTGGATAGCAAACGCCCATTTTGCAATGGAGACAAATAAAGTAATTTATTTTTTGGCTTAAGTAAAAATTGGTAGACAGAGTCCCTGGAGTCAGTGAGCAAAATTGGGTGAATCCTCCATTCCAGTAAGACACTCCAGGTGATTGGGTTCCTAGACAGGTAACTGCATGGTGATTAAGCTGCAGCTATGCAGAATTGGGTTCCAAGGCAACTTGGTTTCTCAGTGTAAGGGAGTGAGGACCTTTGTGAAAGCAGGAGCTCCTGTTCTGTGTAATCTCACTTCCTTGTAAGTGTGAAAAACCTATTTGTGTTTTAAGCATGTAAGGATTGGGGTACAAGGTCCTTGCCATGGGTTAGTAATGGAAAACAAGTATTGTTTATTAGTTGGAGCCAGAGTTATTTTTTACTCTTTGGAACAGCTTCAAATAAACTGGTCAAAGACCAGTTATACTGAATTGAATTGTCTTTGCCTCTGCTTTGGAGTATCTGGATGTGTATACAAAGGTCTATTCCCATGCCATTAGTATATGTATCTTTATTGTAAATAAGTATGCATTTTCATGGTTTGTAAACATCCAATGGAAACCTTTCATTATGTATTGAACTACCTTCAATGAAAAGTTTAAAATCCAAAAAACATTGGAGATGACAACATAATTGATTGTAGCCTTTTATGAATTTCGACATCCCAAGCCAGATATTGTTTTGGCTATAAGTAATTCTGAAGGCTTGGGCAATCATAACTACCCATATGTATGACTACTCACTATACAACTACTTACTAAACCATAAGCATTTTTTAATCCAGACCATACAAATTAGCAACTAGCCTAACATGTGGAGTTTAATAAAGGGCTTTAGGCAATAATATTTTTTTTCAATCAATTATTGAATTGATTAACCTGACCTATTACAAATTACATACAGTTGAGTTGTCTGGAAATCATGCAGGAAGCCCAAAGCACTCCCAGATCAAACTTTGATAAAACTATAATATCCAGGGACTTTTTCAACTGCCCTTTAATAGTCTGGAATATTTTTTATTCTGTGTTGTTCCTGACTTATTCTGTATATTCCCTCTGTCCTTTCTATCATCCATCATGGTAACTAGTTCCCACCCGTCTACACTTGGTCTGTTTCACAAAGACAAGAATATTCTCTTGGTTGTGTATTGTTCCCAATACCTAACTTACCAGCTCACCAAGCTAAGAAATGACATCCCAGGGGTTTGCTATTATAAATGAGATATGAGCAGACAATTCTCTGCAAGCATTCTTATGCTTAGTTTATGGTGTAATAGAAGGAGCTTATGATAGCTAGGGAAGGGCTAAGTCCAGAGAACTGAGACAGTATGTAGGGCCCATTATTTATAGTCTTGATTTGTCCCCATTAACTTCCTCACACTTGCAATCGTTTTTATAGAAGGAAAATCTTGAAAAGTTGGGAAACATCTAAGCCAGGGCCATTATCAAACCACATAAGTACTTTGATCTTCTATAACCTAATTTTCTTCAGATTTAGTTTCCAGATCAATATTACCACTGTACTTCCCAAATGGTCTGTCAATGTTTTAAGCAAATTTTGTACTAATTGGTAATTAATAACATAAAACAAACAGTGGGATCTTGTGTGGAGAATTTGATAACTGCATGTAGTTATTGCAAACTTGAGATTTTGAATGATTTTAAAAATCTGAGTGGCGCCAGCCCCTTTTTTTATTTTAAATTTAAAGCCTTTGTCTATGTGAAGTTGCAGTACATGGGATTCATTTTGATTTTGCCAAATTGTTTCATACAGTTCCACATAAATGACTACTTTCTGCTGGTTTGGGAATGTTATGTGTACATGGATAGGAAACTGGCTTACGGATCGTCTACAGAGAGTGGTTGTTGTTAATGGCACATTATCGATTTGGAGTAGGGTTCTAAGTGAGGTCCACAGGGTTCTGTATTAGGACTGGTTTTAATATGTTCATTAATGACTTACAGGGGAGTACATTGTGGCAGGACTGAAACAAAGGGTAAGCAGAAGAGGCATGTGCCTAGAGTGCAAATTGATTGGGTCACTATGGCCCTTAGACATTGGCTTGTGCTGCTTTCTCTCCAGCATTGGGTTGCCTGTACTTTGTGGCCTGGCTCTGCTCAGTGACATCAGCAGAGTCACCACATTGCTGGGCACTCTGCATCAGGGCCATGTGCAAGCTCTACCTTTGTGTGCAGGTCCTACAGCAGTGAAAGCATTTTCTTTCTTTATTCTCCATGAGGCTGCCACCAAACTGCATCAGCTTAGCTAGGTGGGGACCGGCCTAATATATCTTTCAGTTTAGTTGTATAGGGCCCTAGACTTCTGATGGTGGTCCTGCAGGGGCCCAAGTTTTAGGGGACTAAATGAAACATTTAAAGGAATTGTTCAGTATAAAAATAAAAACTGGGTAAATAGATAGGCAGCGCAAAATAAAAAAATGTTTCTAATATAGTTAGTTAACCAAAAATGTAATGTATAAAAGCTGGAGTGACTGCATGTCTGACAGAACAGAACACTACCTGCTTTTCAGCTCTCTTGTTTTACACTAACTGGTTACCCTGGTGACCATGTATTAACCTATCAGTGACTTGAGGGGGTGCCACATGGGACATAACTGTTGCTTTTGAATCTGAGCTGAATGCTGAGGATCAATTACAAACTCACTGAACAGTTACAGTATGTCCCATGTGGTCCCCCTTCAAGTCGCTGACTAACTCAGAGTTAAAGAGCTTAATAGCAGGAAGCTGGATTCTGGCTGTTATGTTAGATATCCAGTCACTACAGCCTTTATACATTACATTTTTGGCTAACTAACTATATTAGAAACATTTTTTATTTTGCACAACCTATCTATTTATCCAGTTTTTATTTTTACCGAACTGTTCCTTTAAGGTCCAATCCAAATTGCCACCGCCCTTTCATTCATGGACACACCCTTCTGAGCAGAAAATTTTGGGGTTAAACTACAACCTAACATTTAACATTCACTTTGTATTTAGCCTAGTGAACTGCACATAAACCATTTGTATACAATAATAGCCAATGATAAAGTCTGACTGGATAGCTCTCATTATATACACCCCCCCCAGATACCTATATTGGGATTGCCCACTTACAGTATGAAGTACATATTTTTATACCATATTTTTATGGTTATAATGGGAGCACCAGTGGTGGTTATATGTAAAGTATATAGCACTCCTGACATAGTGGATAATTGCTGCCAACTTCCTTTTATGTGATCAGGGAGAGGGGGTTCAAGGCAGCCCTCGCCACACCACCTGCCAGGTGGAACCATCAGGAGACCCTCTGGCATCCTGATATGCTGGTAAACCTCTAAAAAAGACAAAGTCATTAAGTTCAACCCCTCCAAATTAATACCCAGCATACACACTCACACACACATCTCCACTCTTTCACACAAACCGTATATGCTCATATCTATACTAACTGTAGAGTTTAGTATCAAAATAGCTTTTGATATTATGTCTGTCCAAAAAATCATCATAGTCTGAAG
This sequence comes from Xenopus borealis, assembly GCA_024363595.1. Lineage (NCBI taxonomy): Eukaryota > Metazoa > Chordata > Amphibia > Anura > Pipidae > Xenopus > Xenopus borealis. The sequence continues at coordinate 48,005,566 of CM044444.1, forward strand.
GGGTGGCCTCTGGCAAGGTGATCCTCTTTATGGGTAAAAAGGTCTTGATATTTGTCTATAATGTCCTCTAATGTATTTGTTAAGTGTAATCCTGTCTCCTCGCAAGTACCTTTTTTCCAGAGAAAACAACCCCAACCTGCACAGTCTCCCCTCATAATTTGTCTTTCATCCCTCTAACCAGTTTAGTGGCATGTCTCTGCACTCTCTCCAGCTCATTTATATCCCTCCTAAGGACTGGAGTCCAAAACTGCACTGCATATTCCAGATGAGGCCTTACTAGGGATCTATAAAGAGGTATAATTATGTTTTCATCCATTGAGTTTATGCCTTTTTATGCAAGACAGAACTTTAATTGCTTTAGTAGCTACAGAATGACACTGCCCAGAATTACACAACTTGTTTAATATATTCTTGGTGTCAGAAGCTCCTTGGTAAACTTAATGAAAACATATGTATTGTATGAATGCTTTTCGATTGAGAGTATAGGATCGCTTATCCAGAACCCTGTAATATCAATATAAAGTTGCAGAACTGGTGGAGAATGTATAACTCGTTCGGTTAGCACTGTGCTAGGAAATTATGAGAATTGCCCATGCAACAGGCATTGTTATAATTGTGTAATGGTGGTTAGGACTATTTTTAATAGGTCCTCATTATTTTGTTTTTTGAACTGCTGTTCTTACCTCTACGGCCAATGTGTGTATTTGATTAAAACATGTGTTTGATAATAAGTTATGTATCCACTGTTACTGTAAATTATGAGGATATTAAAATTCACTTTGGAGTTCCATGATCTGTATAATAGCACTCTACTGGGTTCACACATTATGGCTACGGAAACACAGTGCGTTAGTGCAGTCTATGATTAATATTATATCTCATTTAGATGGTGCTGACACATTTACAATCTGATCTTGCCATCCCGTGTATTGCTAGAAATTATGTGGTGCTGCTTAAATCAAAATGAAACCAGAATTGTAGAATTTGGCACATTACTATAATGCCAGTGTTACTGGATTTCGACAGATTACATTATTGTCCACACAGACTGTGATTACAAAGTGGCCACATTTGCCCATGTGTAGTGAGTTCTAAAAAAAAAAGCATAAAAATTTTCAAAAAATTACACTCTATAGCCAAAAGAATGCAGACAGCCCACTTGTAATTATTGCTATTTAAGCCACACCCATCATTGCTGTCAACGGTGTTAAAGATGTACTGGTTGACAGTGTCAGACTGCACCCGAACCTAAACTGCCAGCTCCCAACATGAAGCCAACCAGACCATGTCATGGCAAGGCAGGTGCAAATATATAAATAATCAACTGCCATCAGAAGGAATAGGGAAAGGAAGGACCAGTGGCGTAACTATAGAGGAAGCAAACTGCACAGTCATGGGGGGGCCCGGTCTGCTTCCTCTATAACTAACAAGAAAACCTTCCCTACCCCAGCCGCTCTCTTACCTGCAGCAGGGTAGTGGAGCACTAGTTGTCACAGGGCTGGGAGTGGGTGGTGCCAGGGAGTGAAGTGGGCAGAGAGTGGGGATCGGAGTATGCGGGGCTTCTCTGAAGATTTTTTTGCTGGGGGGCCCGGGGCACTCTAGTTACACCACTGACCTTGTGTGTGGTTTGGGGCTGAGGGGCCAATTCACTTAGACGCGCAAATTCGCTAGCGTTGGCACTTCGCCAGACAAATTTTCGCCAGCACTACACAAATTCACTAAAGTGCAAATTTACGCTCAGGTCGGCGAACGGTAGCGTAGTTGTTCTAGTGTTACTTCGCTATGCAAAGCGCTGTTACACTAGCGAAGCCTAATTTGCATACGGCGGGAACTTTAACTTATAATAGAAGTATATATTACAGCCACTACATTCCACTACACAAGCCCAGGAAACCTTTAATAAATTATATAAAGTTGTCCTATTGCCCTACATGTGCCCTCTGTATAGTTGAGTTGCCATATGTTAGGAAATGTGAGGGGGAAGAAGGGTAACCCCCCCAAAAAATTAACGATCTTTTTATGACTATCCCCCTCCTATGCTAAAATACGCCGGCGTAAAAAAAATTTTTCAACCTCCTATCTATTGTATTGAACTTCGCCAGGCGAAGTACCGTCTAGCGTCTGACCAGGCGAAGTAACGTCTAGCGTCTGACCAGGCGAAGTAACGTCTAGCGTCTGACCAGGCGAAGTAACGTCTAGCGTAAGTGCTAACGTAGAGGAAAATGCTGATCTTAGTGAATTTGCAAATTTACGATCCTTCGTCAGTGCACAACCTCGCCTGGCGTAAGGGTGCGAAGTTGCGCAAGTCTATCTACTTCGTCCATGTTAGTGAATTTGCTAAGTTGCGAAATGACGTCACGCTGGCGAATTAGCCCTAGCGTTGGACGCTTCGCACTTTAGTGAATTTGCCCCAGAGTGTTATCTGCCACTTACCCTCTACCCACTGATACAGTGTTTCACTGGCACAAATCAACATGTCCTGTCGGTTTTAAAACAGCCCACGCAGCATAGGTGCCAGTATATCATACAATTACATTCTTGAACACCCTGTGCTTCCAGCAACTGTTTGTAAAAAGGTCCTTTCATGTTTCAGCAGGCTAACTGCTTTGTTGAATTGTAGAATTCAAACTGACATTTTAAGAGACAAAAGTAACTGCTGATGGCTGTCACTGTGTTCCAATGAGATTACATGACCACAGGATGCAGCTTGAGATTTGAAGCCTAACGATGCAGCGGAAGCAATACCGCTCCATAAACTCGATAGCTTCAATCAATGACAATGTTATTCCCACAGTATTTCTGTTCTAAAATGTAAAATAACTACTGTTAATAAGAAGCACTGAAGCAACAAGAGAATTTTCCAGTTTTTATTGAGTGAAAATGTCAAACCTTGCATCAGTCATGCACAAAACAGAAAAAAAATCAAATAAATAAACACATATATTAAATTTCTAACAGCACTAAATTCAAGTGGAAAAATATTCAGTTCTTAGCAACGTGGGAAAATCCAATTCAAGTATGGTGCGGAACATATTCTTTCCTGGCTTTAGGTTACAATTTAGAATAATTGGATGTAATACACGTGTCTGTGTATATTCTCATATATGTATCTCACACACCCAGTGACACCTGCATATGCTTATACCTATATCATTATACAACTAGAGTATTTAGATATAAATAGTAAACAGCAATTAACCAAGTACAAAGACCTTTGTTTTGTTTCTACAGAAAAGTAAAAACAAAATGACAACAATTCTGAAGATGAGTTGGAGATGGCTTATGTCCTACTGTGCAATACCAACCTTATAAAACCTCCAACTTAATAGATTCTTCAATTTCATTTTATCTCATTTTTCTGCTACATTGTAAATGGATTTGCTTGTTTTTTTTCTCTTTTTTTACTTGTATAGATTTTAGAAATGAACCAATCTTGTGATGCTTTGCGACTGTCTCCTCTGGGAATTTCAGTAACCGACTCTATTCTCCCTTCACTTCTCTTGCTGGTGCTGTACCTTCAAGCAACGTTTTATTCTTAATACAGTTAAAAGTGCCATTTGAATTTGTCAGTTTCGATGCTAGTTGTACAGAACAGCAGGAGTGTGAAAGAGACTTCTGTTGTTACAGAGTAAAATACAATAGAAAGCATAGAGTAGGTAGACAAAGTAGGTGCAGAAGTCACACAGACCAGACTTGATAGATATTCTACTTGAGTATGGAGATATAAAAAAACAAACAAACCATCAAACAGAAATAAAAGTCTGGCCTGGGTGCAGCATTCAAGACCTGAAATTGTCTAGCCGCCCAATACCCTTTCCTATCTCCAAACCTGAAGTCAAGTTTATTGTGGCTGAGAAAGACTACAATAGAAGTAATTCATATGATGTTCGCATCATCCACAGTTTAAAGGTGCAGGTTGTAGTCTCATGTCACAACTGACACAAAGAAATAAGGGAAAACTGTAACTAAAAATAAAAACACACAGAACTGATCGAGGAAGGGGTGTGTGAACCCACAAAATTAAATAACTACAAACTTATAGCAACAATCTGAAGATTACTATCGCTCATATTATCTGAACATTAAATTTTTTCCTATAAAATTCAAGTTAAAAGTCGGAATCGCGTTTCAGTGCTAAAGTGAAGTTAAACCTCCCGACTCCATAAAGAAACTAGAAAACCAAAAGAGCGATTACAGACGGGAGAAGGTGATAATGCCAATGCCTGAAGGTGCCCAGACAACACCCCATGCCACCTTTTTGCAAGCTTTTTTCTTATTTTTACATTTTGTTCTATATATAACCTTTACAGAAAAAATACTGTACAACTTTGTATTTGTTTAATCATAATTCATCTGTATCTCTGACACCATTTGTTGCAAACACTAGAGATTTTACACCCATTTCTTTTTGTTGTGTTCTTTGTTCAGGGTAATATATATTATATATACAGTATCTCTGGAAACATGGCAAGGTGGATGTGTAGTTCCTGTATGGTAGAAGTGGGAGGTTAAGCTAGTAGTGTTTTCTCTTTTTGGTATTGACACTCCAAACGTAATAATATTCAATTTACAGCCTTCCTATCCTAACAGGAACCCATTTATTTCATATTACCAAAGCCAAATGGTGACATTTTAATTGTTCATTTGACTCCCACCATGTTATGAAGTAGCTTCTTTGCTGAATGATTTTCTACCTGAGAGAGGATATCCTGTGCTATGTTCAGAGTTCTGAGGTGCAACGACCATTCTCCAACTTTTGCTGCTTATAGGGCTAGCACAAATCTACTCACAGACTCATCATTGAAGTGCACATCATCCTGATCCCTAGCATATGTTTGAGGAGTTGGGGGAAGCTGAACTAGAGAAGACAGCTCATCTAGCATCTGATATTGAGTGCTTACCCCTGAGTTTTTAACATGGAACCAACCACATAACTGCAGTTATACCACCTTTTATGCCTCCCACCCACCATTACTCCAGAGTACCAACATTTCAACAAGTAGCCACAATTCTGGCCACTGATATAACCTTTTCGTTATGCTGGAACAATACCAAATAAATAAATTAACTAGAGCAAATGGTGCAGAAGAAAGCTTTCTATATAAATATGTATAAAATAAATCATTAACTTCCTGGGAATAACCCAAATAGAAACTGGAAGAACCGAAGAGAGCCTCAGCATAGGGCACCCAATAATGCTTGTCAATAAATACCCACAAACCCAGCCCATTAGCCTCGTCTAGCTTAAAAACACACATAGTAGCTTCTCCCCTTTTTGGCGCTAGAAGAGTAACCCCATTTTCTTTTTCCATATCTGACAACAGGACATGGTAAAGTGAAGATGGATTTCAAGTTGCAAGAAGTCACTTAATCTTGTCCCACTGGTGTCATGCACCAGAATTCATGCTTTCTTTTTGAGGATTTTCCAAAATGCTTCCCTCAGTCCTCTCAACTGGTGGCTTAGTCAGGAGCAGAACACATTCAGCCATATTTAGGCTCCTTTTCCTTCACTTGTTTTCCAGATCAACAGAGAGCAGGGCCTTCCATTTATTCATAAAAAATTACATTATGGATTTAAGGGGATGTTTGGTGATTTAAAGGGATTTGTGAGGTGTCACAGTGATTTGTAGAACCCACTGGACTTTCTTCATCTTCTTTCCTTTCTAAACATTCACCAACAGGTAAGGAGTCATCTGAATCTGAATTAAGATCTTCTTCATCTTCCTCCTCATCATCATTCATTTCATCTACTTCTTCATCATTGTCTTCATCAGCATCATCATCATCATTGTCCTCATCTTGTGATAAAAAGTCATCAGCATCTCCATAGTGCCCTGCTAGATTGTCCTGAAGTTCGTCTCTTGATTCTGCAATGGCCCCATCTTGTGGCTTTTTGCTAAGGTCTAATGAATCATTCAGTCCCACTCCAACTGGATTTTGCAGGAAAAGAAGTGAGGTGTGGTTGTCTGTGCTCAGATTCAGGGAGCTGTCCAAGTTAACTGGTGTATTTTGGAGGTCATATTCATTGCCAGTCTGAGTTAATATCTCAGGGCCTGGGGAGACTGATGGAAGTTCTCCTCGTTCTTGCTTCTCATGCTTACGTTTGTGTGAGTCCATCTGAGACATGCCCACCACTGTGTGCTTGCAGCTGGGATAAGTGCAATGAAAGTGGGAACACTTAAGCTTGTACTTGCAATCAGACACTTCACAATCTGCACTAGAACTAAACTGGCAGAAGCCAGCAGCACTGATGACATCTTGCTTGCCATGATGTTTGCGGTGAGCTGTCACTTTAGTGCTGTCAGTGCATCGGAAGCCACATCGCAAACAGTGAAAGTGTGTACTGTTGCCGGAAAACTGACAATCTGGGAAGTTGCAGCTTAGGGAGGATTTGAATCGTTTAAAGTCATCAAGAACTAGGTTGTCCACTCTGTCATGGTGCTGGGCGTGCTTGTACATGTGGGTCCGACCACAGAACTTATAGCCACAGTTCTCTCTAGTGCAATGATAATGAGTGACTTTCAGAGAAAACTGGCAAGCTGAGTCCTGGCAATCTTCATAAAGATCGTAACGTCTGAAACCCTCTAACATCATGCCCTCATCCAACATTTTGCGTGATGAAGCAGTTTTGCGTCTCTTGCCAAAAGGAGACATATCCTCAATTATCCAAAACCTTTTCTTAGCTCCCGAAGCTGTTGGCATAGTGATGGTGTTGCCTTCAAAGAAACACAGGGTTTATATATCAGTGACTAGTGCAAGCATATAATGCATGATTATTCATTATAGTCAATAACAATCTTATTTAGGAAGCTAGAATTATTAAAGTTAATATCTTAATGCAACAATTTTTTAAAAAAAACTTTACAAGACAAATGTAGGATGGATGCATGGAATATAAAATGCTCATAGGTACCTGCAGCATCCTGTACTAAAGGGACCTCATTTTTGACTGCAGCCGAAGTGGCTATAACTGGTGTGAAAGCTGGAGCGCTGTTGTTGGGTACCACAATGCCCCTGCCGACACCCAAGCTGGCAGTGATCAGGGAGTATGAAACACAGGATGGTGAGAGCAGATACGGGAGGGAAGTAAGGGGAGAGCTGACCAAGGAAGGTGGAAAGGAAGGAAGATGAGGTGCAGCCGTTGCTGCTGGAGGTGGTGGTAGAGGTACATTGTGGGTGAGGGCGTCATCAGAAGCAGAAGGGACCAGGCAGCCTGGAGAGTAAGGAGAAAAGCAGGAAAATAGAACAGAGAGAAAAAGAACAGAATAAAATGAACCAAAAATGAAAGGCTGGAGAAAGAAAATGATGAGATGACATAGAAAATAACAGACGTGGAAAAGCAGCAGGTGGTCCAGACTCACATCACCAGTCCATAGGGGTGAAAAGTTATGTATATGTGTTTAATTACATTCTATTAAAAAGTAGGTCTAAATCACTAGAAAAGATATTTAAAGGGGTGGTTCACCTTCAAATTAACTTTTAGTATATTGTAGAAGGGCCAATTCTAAGAAACTTTTCAATTGGTCTTCATTATTTATTTTTCATAGTTTTTTAATGATTTGCAATTTTCTTCTGTTTCTTTGCAGCTTTCAAATGGGGGCCACTGACATCTAAAACAAGTGCTCTGTAAGGCTACAAAATGTAATGTTATTGCCACTTTTTATTACTTATCATTCTATTCAGTCCCTCTCCTATTCATATTCCAGTCTCTTATTCAAATCAATGCAGGGTTGCTAGGGTAATTTGTACCCTAGAAACCAAATTGCTGACACTGCAAAATAGAGAGCTGCTCAATAAAAAGTTAAATAATTATAAAACCACAAACAATAAAAAATGAAAACCAATTGCAAATTGTCTCAGAATATCACTCTCTACATTATACTTAAAGTTAACTCAAAGGTGAACAACCCCTTTAAGTACACTTTTATTTGATGTCAACATATTTACAATTTAAAAACATTTAACTGTCCTATAACACATGCAGACACAGTTTGAACAGTACAAAGACATGCTTTTCATTTACCTGCTTCTGCACTTTCGTTGCCTACTGGAGTACTGGAGCAACTGCAATCCATGTTGGAGGACTCAGAAGACATCCCATCAAGGCTGCCTGCCCCTGTGTAGTCTAAGTATTCATCAGTCTCTGTATCAATGAAATTTTGGGGTGTAGTTTGGAAAGATGAAAGTGTGTCTGTAGATGATGGGCTGGGTGCTGTGGTCACCTGGGAATTGTCATTTCTTCCAGAATGAGAGACAATCTACAACAACAATGGTAAAACAGCTGCTTATTAGGGGGTATACATTATAGAGGTCAACATCACCAGGTAGATCAATCCATGGGCCCCTATCCTCTTCACTACACAGTATAGTTTAGTCAGCCAGCTATATCTACCAGTCTTCCGGCTAACAAAAAAAATATATGAGTGTGTTGCTTTGATCCCAGATACTAAGCTATACCATAATAAGAGCTTGAACATAACTGTGCCCCTCATGGAAATAAATTAAAATATATTACATGGATTTTTTTGGTTAGCCTACTTGCAATGCAAATGATGATACACATACTGTACTGTGTTATGGAAGAGATGGCTTTTTTTTGTTGTTGTGTGGTATATTGTGATTTGGTATCTGGATATGTGAAAATACGATGCAATTAATGGTTAAAGTATTCAAAGGAATGTCAACCCAAAAAATATTATTTTGATTAATAAACATAATTCTAGCAACTGAATACACATTCATTACAAGTTTTTTATTCAAGGTAAAATAGTACATAACAAAATGTTTCATGTTGATACTCACATCGCATTTAAATACCTATGTAACATCAATAAAGTTACTTTCCAAATTGACTTTTTCTGTTTTGTTATTTGGGGGGAGGGGGGAAGAAAGGGGGGGGGGTTGGAGAAGGAAAGAGATGGGAAGGATGGGGTAAGTCGGGGGCTGTGCTTTAATTTAGTGATTTGTTACAAACAATGTTTTATGTGTTATTTGTAGGTTGTCTGTCCCTTTCTATTCTCTGTCTTGATGGCTCAGACTCTGGAAACAATGTCAGACAAGCCAGCTGATTAGCAGAACTGTCTTTGGTGGGGAACCAAGACTTTTGCAACATTGTTTAAAAGTAACAAACAGGAGCTAAACTTTCAATAACAATTGTTTTTACAAATAACTTTAAAATCACTGAGAATCTGTAATAAATGTATATCGGAAAAGTGCATTTTTATTAGGCAAATTTTTATTTTGGGGTTGACTTGACCTTTACACACTTTAAGTGTCCATTCACTGAATCTTTTTTGTTTGTTTATGTGTGCCATGGGTAATCTTTATGATTCAGTTTGCATGTTTTTACAACAAAATCATTGTTGAAGGCAAAGATATAGTCCAATGAAGTAGTAATGTACCTGGCCAGGTACTCTGTCAAAATGTTTCCCTAGCATCCTCCTCATGTGCTTTCGGGCATGGGATGTCATCTGGTGTTTCAGCAGGAATGAGAACTGGCAACCATCTCGAATACAGTGAAAGTGACTGTTCACCTGATTGTATTTGCACCCTAAAAACAGATTTAAACGTTATTATGCCTCAGTAACAGACCACCTCTGCAAAACCCCATCCATTGCTACATTATACATATGAGACTCAGTCTTCTCTTGCATCAGCAGTTTGTTTCCAACGCTAGGCTGGCATCTGCTCTTATTACTCTGCCTTTCAATATAATGTAAATGAGTGGTAATTTGTTTTCTTCAGTTTATTCTTTTCCACTCCTCATGAATGTTGCTCCTCTGGAAACCAGTACAAACAGGTGGAGGAGCTGACAGGTGAGGACTTGCAGTAGCCAAGACAACATTTCCTGGCATTGTCAGCTGGCCCGGCACCTGTAAAAGGTGAGCAAATATTCGACTACTTCTGACATCTGTAAGCTGAGCTGACATGCTGGCCTGTGTGTTGACAATGATCACCAGGGTTACTGCAAGTCAATTCTATCTAAGGATATTAATTCTTCATGAATTAACAGGGTGAAGTCTTGTGATTTGTTTGTTTGAAAACATTTCAACATTGAACAGATAAGTAAAGGACCTCTTTATCAAAAGAATACTTACATTTAACCATTTAAGGATGCAAAGGCAATTAGCTGACTTAATTTTTATGTCAATAATACTTTAGGAAAATCAGAAAACACTACCTATTTTTTACTATTGAGTCAGGGGTATTTAATAAATTATATTGTGATCTAATGCAGCATACCATCACTATATAAATACAGGAGAAAGGGAAACTAGTTTGCAATAGACATACTTTCATGGGAAGTGTGTCGATACTTGCTTTGCTTGCAGCACCAGATTCGATACAGAGCCCGTCTTCTAATTTTTCATCCAGCATTATTCATTTTCTAATCAAACTCAATAACCATTTGTGTCGATGTGTGTAGCCCCCTGAATGTGTGTAGCCCCCTGAAACAGCTATCACAACTTCACTCTGAATCTGGCTGGCTAAAATGGAATCAGTGACTGGATTGAGGTCAGTTTGAGACTTTAAGATTAATACTCACAGTTATTATGCACCACTAGGAAAATAAATGGCATAATACACTGGAATTATTCGATGAAGTAAAAATATGCAGTAAGTGTAGTCAAACACACCTTTGCAAAATGTGACATTACACTGTTGGTTATTGTGGCATTTTGTGGCTGCATTTGGGCTGTAATAAATGAAGTATTATAAATGGATCGATGAAAACTAGTTAAGCCAGATATGAGTACTAAACCTAGAATCCCAATTGCGGAACATAACAATATAAGAGATACAACCGGTTCCTACAAACACCCCTATTCCTGCTTCAGGTTCTCCTTAATGTGCTTATAACTAATACAGCAGATAAAAGACACAGCCACATTTACTCTTCATCTAACTTCACCAAAGTTCACTTTTTCTAGAGGAATTTGGTGGATTTTCTCCTGGCGTAAATTCCCTGTGAAAATTTGGCAGTATATTTCCCCATGCAATAGAATTATCTCTAAAAAAATTTCACCAAGTAGGAAATTAACATGTAAAGGGCGCTATTGATTGAGATTAAAAAGTGGCTGCTATATTTATAATGGGAGTTCACCAGCCTGAACCCAGCGAACTAGACTTTGGGAAAGGGGTAATGATTAGAAACTTTCTATCTTGTCTTACTCACCATTTCAGTAAATAGGCAATGTCGCTGCAAATTGTATTTTTATTGAAAATTTGTCAAAAAAACACAATTCTCTCTTTAATAATTGTGCTCCATGGACAGAAGCACTCTTTCACAGCAGTCACTCTCACTTACCTCCACAAAATACCTGACTATACATGGTAAGCAATTTGCATGTTATCTTACATGACCCTCGTTAACCTACTCTCACTAGAATGCAATTAGACTGACTCCAAAGTGTACTATAAAAACTGAACATTGTATAAAAAGAAAACAGTGATGCATTTTATTAAGAAAGCCAATATTTTTGTGACCTTACCAATCCTTCTACATTCTTCTCTTTTAGTGAAGTACTTGAAGCCATTTGCTGCTCGTCTTTCAGCCTTCTCATGCTTCTTTACATGCCATGGCAACTTGGTTGTGATGTTAGTAACAAAGTAACAGTTGGGACGAAGACAGTGGTAATGCCCTCGCATTCTAAACTCGCAGTGCTGTGATACACATTGTGAAACAAGTATAAAGTGTAAGACTTAATAAAAAATATATATTGCAATAAGCAGGTATCATTAAGGTAACCATTTGGCTAACTATATGCACACAGATGCTCTCACTGGCCCTGCAATCATACAATACTTCACTGTGGTCTCAGATATAATTCATGTGTTTAAGGCATGGTGATCTATCTGTTGTAGCTACGGGCTGCTCCAACTGAAATTTTGGAGGCAGATTTTTAACATTCTGCTTTCCCTATGTACAGGTAATTGAGACAGCACTTATTCCAACACTCTACCTATACAAGGCTAATATTCTGATCTCTGAAAACTTTTCCTCTCACCTGATTAGGGCACAGGCACTGGAGGGAGTAGTATGCAAACTGGTCCCGAACATTCACCAGGTTATTATTTGGATTGATGTGATCAAGGCAGTGGGATTCAGCTTTGCCTGATGTTTTACAGACATATTTGCAGTTCCCAAACAGACAGTGAAAGTGAAATTTGTTTGCATATTTACAATCTGTGGCTAGACAGGGGTCACTGTATAGAGAAAAAGCAAAGAAGAATAACAATATTATTTATAAGAACACAAACATTATTTCAGTGCGTTTACTAAAAATTCTCTCAAGAAGTTATTATTGAAGTTGATACTTAACAGCTGATAAATGGGTTTCATTAACAACAATGGCAACATGGGCCTTTGGGAAACATGGGTGTCCCTTTATCAACATATGTGCTGTCAGCAATTGATTGATTTTCAAGCAATCGGACATTTGCTTTCAACAATACTTGCACCAGATAAATAAAACCAAAAATGCCTGCTATCTACCACAAGTTCCTTCCAAGTGACATCACTGCAAAGTACCAAAGGCAGCCATGTTTATCCAGCACCTACAAATAATCTATTTATTGGCAACAAATATCCTATTTTATATGAGAACAGTTTTTTTTTTAGTCCTGTAGAATGTCACGCAATGCATTTGACTCCTGTTTATCATCTTGTGTAAGAACTAAACCCATTGTGGCTAAACAGTAACGTATTTCTAAAAAATGTTGTGTTTCAAACATATTTTTTATCAGTGGAGAACAGCACATTATACAAAACAAATAGAAAATAAAATGTTACTTTAGATCATGTATGCCTTCAAAATTGAATATTTTGTCCCTTTCTACATTTAAAGTGTTGATGACTAATACACTCACTTTTCTTGAAACTGTAGGAATCCAGGTTTGACTTGAGGCTTTGCATTCTCCAAGGAAGTTGTCGTCATGGGACATGATGCCAGACTGGGCATTGAGGCTGGTATTTGGGGGATCTGTGGGATAGAGGATGCCAGTTGCTTCCATGCAAGTAGAGTTGTTGCTGATGGGACAGCAGCTGGACAGGAAGCTGGTACCTCACATCCAGGGAGCATCATAGAAGGCAATGGGGATGTTGAGGGGCCCGAGGAGCTTTTTATGTCTCCTGAAAAAGGGAAGTCAGAGCTGCCTTTTGCAGTTCCCACATCAGTCCGGAAATGGAAGCTGTAAGTAAAATTGTACCACAAATTTGTTGGGAAGGGTAGGAAAAGCAGTATCAAAAGGGAAAGAAATAACATAACTTAAGCGGGTTAGAAAAGATTAAGAAAAGTATACTGTATCCTAGTTTGGACTATTACTATGTTGGAAGTACAGTAAATTGTATTGCAATATAAAGATGAAAACATAAGGAAACTAGTAAGGATTTTTAGCACATACTTTGCATGTTTTATGGCGCCATCCAAGGTGCTGAAGAGGGCTCCACATTCTTCAACCACACAGTGAAAGTGAAGCTTGTGCAGGAAGTCACACTGATGGTCACATACATCTGTAGGACCAAACCTAATAATATACAGTATATTACTGAAGTGCAATCTTTTATCAAGCTAGCGTGTGAATGCTTATACTGTAAGAATGTCAGAATGTTGTTGTATTGAAATTATGAAGAACTGAAGAATATTAATGTTACTAACCATGTATTTCATCTTTAAAGGGACACTATAATTGAAGTGCTGTATGTTTGTTCCTTTATGTTACACTTCTAAGAAAGTATATGTATAAATAACCAAAAAAAAAAAATTTCTCATACAAAGAGTTGAATTTTCCTGCTTGACAGGAAGCGTGCTTGCCAAGGCAGTGTGTTCTCTGTAAACATAGCATCTATGGCTTGTTTATCTGCATTCTGTTCATATAGACACATTGCATCTTTGTGGCTAATGTCACACACAGTCCTTTTCATTCTGACATATTATAACCAGATCTAAAACTGTGACTGTGTCCTGCAGGTCTCGTTTCTCGTGTGTGTCGGAGCCGGACATGTGCCATGTCCGGCTCCGGCACACACTAGAAGAAAACGAGATCCATCCTAAGCACGAAAGCGAGTATACTTTATGCCTTCTCCCAACTCACATCTTGTGAGTATATTATACCACCAGGGCTAATAGAGCTCAAACAGTTGGTCGCTACCTTCCTCACTTCATAGTTACGTGCACAAATATTTTGTCAATGGGAACCACGTGTTTGTGATTTAAAGTGCATATCCCCAAGGTGTGGATGTGGAATAGAGTGCAGGTTCCACTTTTGGAAAAAACGTTATATGTAAAGTTTAATTAAGACACTGAATTCAGGGTGAAATATTGTTTTGAAACACTACACTATATTCTATTTCTGTTATTCCCCCTTCCTCTGGACTTTTTGATTTCGAGGAATACAGCAAATACGTCCAAGATATAGCTGTTTGTCTATAAGAATGTACGAAAGCTATAACACTATTCAAGGGTTGGCAGAAATAACATAATATTTTTCATTTATTGGTTCAGTTAACAATATATAAATGAAGAAATATATAAATAGCATTTAGAAAAAATAAAAGCGATTAATATATCTCAGGAATTTACACACTCATGCAAAAGAATAACTGAATAAACAAAAAAACTATCCTTTATCTTTAATAACCCTTAAAGTAATACCTGCGTAGGTATGTTTTCCAATGCTCTTTGTGCTTTTCCTGAGCAAGCACCTTCATCACCTTGCCAAGGTAATGTGTTGAATCCACAGTCACAGAGTCATTACTATCAGCATCTGCTTTAAGGCTGAGCATATTTCCAGGAAGAGAGCTGGGCTATAGGGCCATCCAAAATTTAAAAAAGAAATATTGTTAGAACAAATCATAAAATAAACCAGAATAACAGAAATGCCAAACAGTACATATATAATCTTGCCAATTACAAAAATAAAATGATAGCAATAACGAATGCAGATTTTATTAAAATAGCTTACTCTTTGGCTATCATGGCTAAAGTGACTACTTTGTTACATATACAGGAATGTACAAAACTTAACATATGGATCTCTCATAAGTCATGGTTCAGGTTGACTTAGCAGTGTTCAGGGCTGGGCGAAGCTGACTGGGCACCTAGGCAACCCAACCAGCCACCCCCCTACCACTTTGACATTTTGTGCACATGCGCCTGACCATGTGCACAGTAACAGAGGAGAGGGTGAAGGAAGGGAGGATGAAGGAGAGAGCTAGAGAGGGTAGCAATTATGGACTAGGAGCAGGCAGAAGACACTTAATAGGTACCTACCAAGTGCCCCCTTTGCTTCCTGATCAGGTGCCTCTTCTGCATACCCCTAGTTCCGGCCCTGGCGGTGTTACTTGCAAAGCTAAGATGCTTATTAATTTTCAAGATAGCATTTTGTGAGAATTCTTGGATTTCAATAAAAAAGTTATGATAATTTTAACTGCACTTCCTGAACACAGTATATAGTCAGCAGCCTAATGAGTAGTGGGAAATTACTGTAAGGTCAGATGGGGTTGCCTTAGATTTACATGCCAGTAAATATAAAACATTCTATACAATTAACTTTTCCTGATGCGAGTGACAGAAAAGAATGTTCAGTGAATGTGAAGTGACTGAAAATAATACAAAATTTGTACCATGGCCTTTCTTCTCTGACCTCATCGGCTTATAGAATAACATCAACAAATCCTTCCAGTAGAATGAAATATAACTGCAAAATCTATGCCCCATCAATACTGAAGCTGACATGGTAGAGATACAAGACTGTCCAATATATACAGTGATTATTATTTTGAGCATACATACCTTATTCAAAAGTGATGCTTGGTGTGGTTGGTCAGAGACTGTTTCCTGGCCATTAGATTCACTAGAAAAATAAATTGAACGTGTAAGAAGATCTGATTTATGAAACTGCTTCTCTCAAGTGAGCCACACCTCTCTGATCCTTAGACTACCCAGAAAACTATTGATAGAACTTAAAGACACATCCAAATACACTGTATTTAAAAGTACTGTTTCTGTATTCTACTGTAATCCATGTGATTTGTTATTAGTCAACATCTTTCTTCAATTTCCTACCTTAATCGTTACTTTTAGTAAAAAAAAAAAAACTATCTGATTGACTGTAATAATTCATTTGTTGTTTATAATTTGTCACCTTTTTAATGAACTGGCTTTTTTGTTGAGTAGTTGCCAGGCCAGGTTTCTAGGTTTCTTGGCATTTTAACTGCTTTCTGGTTGCTATGTGAACAACCCCAAAAACCAGACAGCAGTCTGAAAGTCAGAATAGAAGCAAAGTTTTAAGGTAATACAGATGATGTATTTAGGCAAACTGGCTATTTTTGGCTTTGGCCCATCACTAAATCTACAGGCCCTGAAGGAAGTTTCAACAGTAGTGTCAATGTGCCAATGGCTCCCACTGTTGTGCTAAGTAATACTCCATTCAGAACAATCTGAAGCTAAATTCACATGTTCCTGTGCAGTATTATGGATAGTCTCATAAAAGCACAAGTGCATTTATTAGTGGCATAATCATATAGACTGCATAAATGTTCTAAAAATATCCTTGAAAGCTTAACTTTGTGGGGGGTCATGTCAAGACAGTTCCTGAACTTTGTGGGGGTCATGTTGTGAAAGTACAGTGAATTATCTTGGAGCAAGGCAAAAAGATGCTGGGATTATATTACTGCACAAATCCAGTGGTTATTTAAAGTAGAGGTTAACTTTTGTACTAATATCACCTGCGATAGCACACCACTCTGTCCAACTACCTGATTGTTGTCTCTTGATAATCACAACTGACCTCCTGATTGTCCTCACCTGTTTAAACTGAGATCCAGACTGTGCTCTTGTGAAGTATTCTGAGATGGTGTAACCTGTTTGTCTGTAGAATCTGTGCCTAAACTTTGTTGGCTAGATAGCTGCCCATTACCTATGACAGACAAAATACATTTAAGTAACGTAAAACCAAGAAACTGTCACAAAAAATGGTATATAAAGATGAGTAGGAAAAACTTCACCAACTGACACAGAATGCGAACAGGAGAAAATGCTTATGTGTTACAATTTTACATGTAGCTGCTTAAATTCCTACAGTCAGATCTAGTGATATAATATGAACCAAACTATTTGTCAGTAGCCAAACCTCTTAATATATTTAATTTAACATGGTCACTGATACAAACATCCAAATTGTAGTGGATAATTAACAGTTCTTTTCACTTATAGGTGTCATAATTTTTTTACTTACAGTTATGTATCGGTGGTTTATTAGAGTGGCGCTTTACATGTTTTTCTACTGCAAAAATTCTACCATTCTGTCAGTAGTGCATATCCTACGCAGTTATCTCCCAGAATGGATGGAAATTGTGCCAAATAACAATAGCATTTCATTGAAATAAAAAGGCACCTATGATTTCTAAGTTCTTTCAGCAAGATGTGCTAGGTAAGTGAGCTCTTCTAGACAGATTTGTATGGCTTCAGTGTTAAAATGATGCTACCAGGCTCTGCAGCTATGGCCCAGGGATCGGGCTGGCCATTCCATAACGTCAATCGGTTTGGTCTGGAACCAAGATGTTTTTCATTTACTAGTGTGTTTGGGGTCGTTGTCTTGTTGAAACACCCATTTCAAGGGAGTTTCCTTTTCGATATAAGGCAACATGACTTCTTTGAGTATTTTTATGTATTGAAACGGATCCATGATCCCATGTAAAAAATAGGCTCAACACCATAGTATGAAAAATATCATGATGCCTGCACCACCATCAGTGTTAGGGGGTCAGCTGACAAACTGTCTGTAGCCCCTAGATCCAAATAAACAATCTTGCTTTCATCAGTCATTTCTCTTTAGGCCAGTCAAGGTGTTCTTTGGCAAATTGTAACCTCTTCAGCACGTTCTTTTTCAACAATGAGACTTTGTGGGGGCTTCTTGCATATAGCTGGGCTTCACATAGACATCTTCTAATTGTAACAGTACTCACAGGTGACTTTAGACACTTTGGGGGGGAATGTAATTAAATTTGCAAAGAGCAAAATAATGCGCATCAATAAGATAAAAAAATCCACATCTCGCAATGTAATATTGTTCCTTAAACTGTTATTGCATTGCGAATTGTAATTGCGCATTGGGAATTGTAATTGCGCACTCTTAAGAAGTGTTTGAAGGTGTCGTAATCTTTTGGAGCAAACATAATGACTTTTTCAGTAAGAAGTTTTATTACATTGACTGCGCATTGGCACAAGCTGTAAATTTCGCAAACTCTCTTCCACTGTCGAAGTGGTTGCTAAACAGTTTTCGGGTTCGCAAAAGCTATATTAAATTCACGCAAAGCAAATATTGTTCGCACAAAGGCATAACTTTTCACATTGCGAATAGTTTTTGCCTTACTGACTTATATTACATTCCCCTATTAAGGTTTTAGTTGTCATTTTAAAGCATTTGAGATCATTTTAGCTGAGCAGCCTAACATTTTCTGGACATCCTTTTATGCCTTCTCCCCTCCAATCAACTTTTTAATCAAAGTACACTGTTCTTCTAAACAATGTCTGGAACAACCCATTCTACTCAGATTTTTAGAGAGAAATGCACACACACATATATAAATGCATATATAACAGCATGCACAACATTTGCTACCTTCCTTAATGATTCAATTACACAAACTCAGCAGCATTCATGCCATGTGTCTATTGGTTTTCTATTACTGTCCTATTACTTTACTAGTAGTATGTAGTAGTATCATACATACTGTATGTATTATTTTTTAAGTTATAGAAACATTTCAAACAGCATTGAAAAGGTTAGTGTGTGTGTGTTAGTGTATTTACAGGTATGGGATCTGTTATCTGGAAAGCCATTATCCAGAAAGCTCCAAATTACAGAAAGGCTGTATCTCATAGACTTTGTTTTATCCGATTAATCCATTTTTTCTGTAATAATTAAACAGTCTTGTACTTTATTCAAACTTTAAGGTATGATATCTATCTATCATCTATCTATCTGTCTATCTAGTATATGCAGTATATAAGTTAATTGTGGCCTACAGACTTATAGACTGCACAGTTCAGCTTCCTTTTTATTTCTTTTTTTCTTTACAGATTCTGTTTTTCATATATTTTTGGTTGGTTTTGAATAAAATGTACCTGCTTCAGGAGATGGAGACTGCTTCAAGGCTGCAGCTGCCAGTCGTGCCATCATAGGTGAGATTAACCCCTTACTTGCTGAAATCCTTTCCATAATGGATGGGGCAGCTGGCAAAGTGCTGTTTTGATCACTGGCTCCTGATGCAGACTGTGGAGAAGAGTCTGGGGCAACTACAGGAATTAAGTTAGGGCCACTAACAGGAAGAGACCCACGTCCACCTATAATTGGAAAATATGGCCCAGTTCCAGGAAGAGTTGAACTAGATAGGGCCAACGCCAAGGGCATATTACTGGTCAATGTCTGTGGAAGGAGGCCAGTGACCTTGCTGTTGAGTGGAATAGTGCTGGTGACTTTGTTTGTCTGAGGAGAAGGAGCCTCGGAACCAGAAGGGATCAATGGTGCGGAAGACTGTTGACTGGTGGGAGAGGCACTCAAGCTAGAATTCTTACTACTTAAAGCAGAGAAATCAATTAAGTCATCATTGCTGGACTCCTCAATGTCATTGTCTTTGCCACCTATTAGGGATGATGGGAGACCAAGGACACCAGAGCTGCGTATGTGCCGCCTTTCATGTTTGCGCTTGTGTGAAGTCATCTGGCTGGTGGAAGTGAATGTAAAGCCACAGCCAGCACGGATACAGTGAAAGTGGTTGGTGGCTTTGCTGTATACACAACCCTCATACTTGCATTCCTCATATTTGTAGAACTTCTTAAAACCATCTTTTGCATAAGCATCATCTTTTATGTGGTAGCTCTTGTGCTTCTCTATATCACACTTGTTCTTAAAAGTGAAGCTACAGCCATGTCTCCTATAAACAAAGAAAATATTGCAATGAGATCTACAAACCAATACAGCTACTAACATTTATGTAACAACTGGAAGATGGAATAGCACACTAGATTCATATAACATCTGTATCACCTATCTCTTGAATTTATGGCCATAAAATTACCTGCAATGAAAGTGGGTAGTTTTCTGTCCATAGAACTGACAATCAACAGTGCCACAGTCTTCTGTGGCACGAAACCGTTGAAAGCCATCATTTATCAGCTGTGTGTTCTTCTTGTGAAAATTTTCATGTGTCATCACATCAGAGGTGCTGGTGTATACTTTGTTACAGCCCACCTGGAAAACAAATACAAGCTAAACTTGTGGTGAAAACAAAGACCTGCAAAATCTGCAACTGCATGTTCACTCCAAAATTCTGGATACTGCATCTTAGCTATAATGAACTGACATGAGAGTGCAACCATTGGTTCAGGTGATTCCTACATGAATGAGTGGAGGGCATTTTGAGTGTATTGCTGCCTGCCTACTGAGCCGGGAGACACTTGATCAACAAAACATGTAAAAATCACCCCCATATGCAATTACCCTTATTCTAGTCAAAAAACATCTTATGCAAACTTTCTTGCAGATTATAGTTTCTATAATCAAAACCGAAGTTGGTTAAGGTTTCCCCTTAAAAAAAATAACACCCAGTAACATCCTAAGAATCCTAAGTGAATTAGAAATCAGTCAACAGTCTGTCAGCAGTTTCATTAAAGGAAAAGTAAATGTTTTTCTTTTTCTTTCTGTAAATTTGCTCTAAACAGCCCCCCAGATTAATGTACCCTAGTCCCTGCTGCAAGTCTGCTCTGGTTTCTGTGTTATCAGCAGCTTGTTTCCCCTTCTTCCTGGTGCAGAGTGAAGCCCAGCCCCTTAGTTTACTGAGCAGTCCATTTGCTGCTGTTCCACAATAGAGAGGAAGAGGGAGCCAGTGTGTGCATTAGTAAGCTAGTTTCCCCAAACAAAAGGTGCTAAACACACTGGTCTCTGCTATGTCATAGTATGCAAATGATCTCCAGGACTAGTCCAAGAGATAAGGTCAGCTCAGTAAGCTAAGGGGCGGGGCTTCACTCTGCACCAGGAAGAAGGGGAAACAAGCTGCTGATAACACAGAAACCAGAGCAGACTTGCAGCAGGGACTAAGGTACATTAATCTGGGGGGCTGTTTAGAGCAAATTTACAGATAGAAAAAAAAAGGTTTACTTGTTCTTTAATATATTTAAATGAACAAAATCTATTATGTGTAATAAGACCATCATACATTAGAAACACTGAATGGTTATATGAAGGTACTGTGTTGCTATATAGTTTTGTCCCACCAATAGTTTATGTGACTTGGAGGAATATTTCTGTGCATCTATTTAAAGAGAAAAGTATATAAAATTAATGCGTTTTTCTATATTTGATACTTCGTGGGCCCCTAGAACATAATGAGCCCCAGTGCATGTACTGCATAGGTGGTAGTTTTCTCCCAGCAAAAATTAAGGGGACTGTTTTTTCATTCCTTATAAAGCACTGTGCAATACAACAGATGTATTAATCATCATATTACTTTGTTTGTGTGATTCTGTGTACCATGATATTGGCACCCACAAATGTCAGACCTGACAGTCAATGGGCATCCATTTGAATGCCTCTAAAAAGAGCACCATGGCACAGATGTTAAGTACAGGGTATCCTTGTATATACAGGGATGCACTCACTCTGCACAGATTTGTAACCCAAGAAGGTAGCTACATGTTCAGATTGTTCTGTGCTTATAAAATGTTCTTCTCTAACTATACAGAAATCAGCTATCGCTTTATCCTTTCCAAATTTCATATCCTGGGAATATCATGATAAATGTACCAAATTACAAGGAAATACGGATATACAAGACACATGCAGTGAAACAATACCCGACAATACTATATCCACAGTTCCTCATACTGAGTTGTAGCTAAAATTCACAAAACATAATTCATAACAAGGACTGCCCAAAGACTGAAAGCTTCTGGATAGAAATAACATTTGAAGACAACATTTGGACAAAGACCTCCACAGACAACCCTTGGGAGCTTTACAGCAGAACACGTGTAAACCTATTCAGGCATGCTGTAAATCACTTTAGCTGCTACTGTTAGACACATTCAACCCTTTAATAAAACAAAATGGAAACAATGTGCCCCACAGCAAGACAGTGCATCTATAAGATGCATATTATAGAGAGGTTAAAAGTGCAGTCTACCAGCTCAATAAATAAGTATGAAAAACAAGGACAACTAGACAAAATCGTAAATTCCAAAAATGCACGTATATAATTATAAGACAATGTTAATCTATGCCAGTGATTTTCAACCTTGCAGCTAGTCTGTACTGTAGACTAATACTTTTTGCATTTATTTGCTGAGCAAACATACTGAAGACTACCTGATTTCTGTCTTAAAACTAGACAGAATCTTAACCAAGTAATACAAAAATAGAATTAAACAATTAGACATGAATACCGTAAACCAAATGTGTGCACCATCTATATACTAAAAGTAAATTATAATGTAAACATCCTAAACTTACTTGTCCCATGCAAAAATAATGAACACCTTTGTACCAAGAATTGTGCTAAAAAGGGGCATAATATGTTTAACACATGTTGCTCATACATGACATATATAAATATATAACATTACAACCGTGTATGCACAACAAGTGTTTTCCCCAAACCCTTTTTTGCCAGGTGCATTTGTTGGCAGTTTTTCCCTTGCTGCCTGCTCCATTCCCTACCTTGCGTGCCAATGAGTATTTTATTCAAAGAAGCTAGTAGGACTGCATGTTGTATTTGCAGTGTACAGTCCTATAACCTTCTGTAAAAACAAATCTTATCGTGAAAGAAAGGTAGGGGAGGCACAAACATATTGTTTGATTTTTCTCCCACCTGTTCTCCTTTTCATTACATATAGGTTTTGAGTGAGACCCAGTCGGGCAAATATAGAGGATGCAGACACCCTGGGGCTGCTGTAAAATTGTTTTGGTATGGGTTCCAAGGTTAACCTAGGGTGAGAGCATAAACTAAAATATCTATTCAAATGACCACTGATATAATTCTTAGGTAATATGCAAAAATGAAGTGTTGGAGCCTTACCAAATATTTTGCTCTATATTGTGGTCAGATGTTTTATTCAATGTTCTCTAAAATGGCATATATATTTAAATGAAAAAGTAACCAGAAAAAGGCAATACAAAAATATGTATATCAATTAATACCAAAGAGTGCACTTATTATATATTTCAGCAACCTGATAACACTATAAATATGGTTGAAGCTCCACTGGGTATTTAAACAATAATTACAAAGAGACATATTAGAATAGAGGAATCCCCATATTGAGGTCTCACTCAGGTAAGCTGATTTAGATAATTAAACATACACATACCACAAAAGGTTTGAATACATCAAGGGTCATAATACAATGGGGGATCTCAAGGTACCATGAGTCACACAATGTGTAACAAGATGGGCTTCCTCACAGAGGAACACACTCAGAAGTAATGAGCACTTTGATGTGCATGTCCCTGACTCATTATTTCGTATTATGTGATTTTTTCCTTATGACACGGCGACACTCAATGCTGCATTATTTGATGCTTGTGACGGGATGACGCATTTCATGCCCCAGTGCAGGTGTCTGCTATGGGCCCAATAATTACTTTGGCACCAAATTCAAATAGATTTATACTCACAGCCTTCCAAGAATGTTTGTCCCCTGTGCGGAAGACCATTTGAAGAAATGCTCATTGGGGCTGATTGGTGGTAGGTGAGAACTCTTGTTACACACTGTGTGCCTCCCAGTGCCCATTGTATACTGACTCTTGATGTATTTGAACCTTGTGTGGAATTTGTATGTTGAATTATTGTAAGTGGGTCTAGTAAATAGGGGTCTCTTACTAATGAAGGTTTATTAATTGTTAGGCAGGGGTAACACTGTATTACTAGGGTGTGTGGGAGAATCTTTGATTCCCTTAGTATCCCAGGCCTTCTCTTCTTGAACTCATCTGCAACTGATCATTTTGTAATAATGTTTTAACTATATGTATGTTTTCAATATTGTAACAGTAAAGTTTATATATCAGCTTACCTGGGTGAGCCTTCAAAACAGAGATTCATCCGTTCTAATATGGTTGGTTGGTTGATTGGTAGTTTGTTTGCAATTATAGATATTTAAATGCCCTGCTATACAGCTACTTTAAGCAGGACAGTTTGAACCAACATTCTACAAGCACTGGATCATTATAAGAAGGTCATGTACCCAGCAAACTTACCATCACTAACAGAATGTTTGACTTGTTGTTGCTCTGGCATCTGTCTCCATACAAACGGGGCAACTTTGCCATATTGAGTAAAAAAAATGGAATCTCAAAATGCAGCAGCTGAGGGGCGAAAGCAGGAGCTAAGTGCCAGGATCTGC
The DNA here is from genome assembly GCA_024363595.1 of Xenopus borealis. Lineage (NCBI taxonomy): Eukaryota > Metazoa > Chordata > Amphibia > Anura > Pipidae > Xenopus > Xenopus borealis. The sequence continues at coordinate 48,029,967 of CM044444.1, forward strand.
ACCATCTCACAAGTGAACAGGGGAAGGAAAGCAGTGCCTCCCATGCCTTTCTTTGCTCATTCCTGTCTTCTCAGCAGGTTGATGAGTAGAGACAATAACAAAACCCTGACAAATACCCAAAACGAAGAAAGAAAAAAAAATCCTCCAGCTGTTTGCTATAATAGAGTGTACTTACTAATGACACCTTGAAAAAAAACAGAACCCCTTCACGGGATCATAAGGAAAAAAGAATTAAACAAAAAGCTGCCGAGGAATAATTTGCAGTGTGGCACTTGATGCTAAAGCCTGAAAAATGTTGGCTTTGTATAAACAAGGAACTGAAATTTATCCACACCAATTATGGACATAAAGAAAGTGTGTCCTACACAAATCTTATTGCTACAGCTTCTTTTTTTTAAATTACACCTTTAGTTATACAATAGAAAGAGCTTTGCAGGCACTGTAGTCCGCTGTACTTAACTTTTTTTTTACAGGTGAACTACTAGACGTAGATAATTCTGTGCTGTTGGTTCATGTTTCCATAATATAATTCATGTCAATTTCTAATATCCTACTTAAAATGCACAAAATATGAAGAAGACATTTTCAATATAAATCTCACCTGATATGCTTATCTATTTAAATGAAAATTCTCATTTAACTTTATCCCCTGTAGTTGCATAGGTAGGAGTATATGGCATTCTTTCTTGCACAGAAAACTTGGTGGTCAACTTTTCACCTGTGTTTACAGTTTTTTCATTAAAATGTTATCTGAAAGTGCTAGTACAAGATATTAATTGATAACATAGAATTTTAAATTGCTTGCAAAAGTGCTGCCTTTGCAGGCAATTTGGCTTTTATGCACTTTGTTGTTGTCCACTGGACTACTAAAAATTTAAGTCATTAAGGTGCTCAGATTATTTTTAAATCTAATTGACTGCAGAAAACTGTATGTTAATAACCAGTGTATTAAAAAATTACTCGTTTATCAATGGTGCAGAAAGGTATATTTGCTTATAGTTAGTGTCGGACTGAGCCCAGACCCACTCCCTACACAAAGTCGATTGTGCCTTCCGGCCTTCCTTGATCAAGAGAAATATGCCTACTCCAGGTGATGTACAAAATGGGCATTCCCTAATATGTTATTGAGACATGAAATCTTTTTTGATACAAAATAAATATAAGCAAAAGGTACAACTCGTGTAAAAAGGATAAATAAACATTTACAATACAGATTTTGTCAGTTTTGAAAAGATTTAATAAAACTGTGCTTCTCGGATATCTTAGGGGTTACCTGCATGCAATGATAGTGTGTGCTTTTGCCATTCAGATGACAGCCATGGTAGTACACACTGCAGTCATCTAGTGGGCTGAACCTCATGAAACCATGCTGAAGAGAGTTATCACGTTTTTTGTGCATATTATAATGTCGAATGACATCTTGTTTACTTGTAAATCTCTGAAAATAGATCAAAATGGTTACAAATATTCAAAAATCCCTTTTACAGCGAAAGTATTGTTGGTATATGAAACTGAATCAACATACAGTAAGATACAGACTGGCTTTCTGTTTCAAAGTAAAGAATGTACAACTAGATTCAATGCATCTTCATTGAACACACCCTGCTTTTGTTTAATTCCTGTTTAAGAACACTTCATGCACATCACAGAGGGAGGTGCAATATACAAGGCAATAAAAACATACCCAGTGAGGATTAAAGGCAAAATATACTCTTTTTTTAAAGAGATTATACATTATTGTAAAAAGACACTGAAATATGAGAAGTGATGTAACACACTGACATACTAGAACATTCCACATGCCGGCACATCAACATCAACCTAAGCTAATACTGATGTGCTTTGGGAAATAAGATGGAAGCCCAGAATATTAATAAATGTAAAAATGCAGGAATACTTGCATGTTGTATGTATGTTGTTTGTAGGGTTGCCACTTTTTCTTGAAAAAAATACCAGCCTTCCTACATGTTTATCTTTTTTTCCTATTAATAACATTGGGGCCAACCATCAAAAATACCGGCCAGGCCGGTAAAATACCGGCCAGGTGGCAACCCTAGTTGTATGTAAACTATGCTTGCTTAGTTTTCTGTCTTTTATACACAGAGTATCTTTTAACTTCTTACCTGGTAGTTGCACTCAGGATCCAGGCAGTGGTAGTGTTCACGGTATTGATATGCACAATGAATGTGCCCACAGTGCTGGCTGCCTGAAAATCTGCAAGGGAGAATCATTTGCTGATTGCTGAGAAAATAGAAAGTCAACAATCACAAAAAGAAGCAGATACAGTAGAAATCTGGGAGTGAAAATGCTTTGAAAGGCAAAAAGGAGGCCTGGATGGACTGAAAAATGTAGATACAGGCATGGGATCAGTTATCTGGAAACCCATTATCCAGAAAGCTCTGAAATACTCTTAAAGTCTCATAGAATCCAATTTATCCAAATAATCCAATTTTTAAAAAATGATTTCCTTGATCCAAACTAAAATATCATTAATCCTTCTTGGAATCAAAACTAGTCTATTGGGTTTATTTAATGTTTACATTACTGGATAACAGGGCCCATACCTGTACATCTAACAATAAGAGACTGGACATACTGGATATTCTGACTGCCAGTGCCATGATGTGGAAAACAAAGGCAGCTGCAAACCCTGAATGCTTGAAAACCATGTGATAGTGACAAATGAATAATGCTTGTTTGCACGTTTTCCTAACCAGTGGTCTGCCTGTAACGGATACAACTACTGTTAGTGGTGACAGGTGGAGAAGGGTCTGACACCCTGTGTGTAAGATCAACCTACTTTATGTTCTGGGCAGGTTAGGATACCATTTTAATGTAAGAACCGAATGGGAAATTGTAAGCAGGTCAACAGTGTACACATAGCACAGTATATGGAAGTACTGAGAATACAATCTGAGAGCTTGCTAATATGGATAGCAGTTTGTTAAACTCTAATAATGGGCCTATTTGCCTAATTTACCTCACTGTCCTGAACAGAAAGACACCTTAGAGTGGATGCTGGACAGGTAATTCAAACATATTTAAACTTAGCATATGTCAGTTGCCTTGCAGATAGAGCAATATATATCTCACCCGCATTTATACAAATCAGTCCTACCTGGCAATATATTTCTGGTACATATTTACATCTTCAGTGGGCTTATCTGGGGGTAGTCCATTCCTGTAGAGAGAGTAAGAGCATAGCTAGTTCAAGTGCATGCTGTTCCCTTTTCCAAGTCTATATGTGTAAGGTAGTAATCCAAATCTAAAAGACATTTGTCCTGTTCTTACAAGACAAGCTTTTTCTAAAAAAAGAAATAGGCCGTAGTTTTCCGCTTTCTCTTCATTCAGTCATAAGTTGTAACATTTCATATGCTTTCCAAGAACTGACTGATCATCAGTCTGTGTCGGTGGCAACCAATGAAGTGCCACTACAACTAAAATGCAAGCTGTTTGCACATAATGTAGTTTGTTATAAGATGAAAACTTTCCTTTCCAAAAATATAGAGGAGATGTCTTCCTAAATGCAGTAAGATTTAGACTAGTATTCTAAGACAAATTCTTATAGGTCTTTAGCTTCTTCTTAAGGGGTTTTATAATTAGTATTTTGTAGCTCTCCAGATTGGAATGTATCTGTTTGCTCTGAATTTGCAAAATTTGCTCTGACTTTCATTTAGTGAATTGAATGACAAGACTAGAACTTGTCTAGTAGAATGTCTGGATAGAAAAAATAAGTAAGAGCAAATCTAGCATCACAATTGATCTATTTTGTGGATTAAAAAAACAGCCAATTGCTAAGATTACTTGTTTCTACAAAATGTTATCAACAATTATATCTGGTAGAACTCTCTGCAAAAGCAAAAGAATATAAAGACTTTAGAAATTGCTCTGACAACTGCATACAGATACTACAGTATACAAATAAACGTACTTTGTTTTGTGCATATGTTTCTAAACAATACATAGATGTATATATGGAATTATATATTTGTCATCTTAAGGTTCTCACAGTAAGGTGGACACCAAAAGTTTTCCCCTTCGCAGACTTTCCCAGCCACCATCTTTTATTGATGCCACTTCTGCCAGTATATATATATATCAACTATATACTTTAAGGGGAACTTTCTGAAGTGTATTTAAAGAACATAATACATTTTTTTTACAAGATAATCAATGTGTCTGGAGTGGACCTGTCACCCAAAAAAATATTCAAAATCACTATTTTACCACATTAGTCAAGCAAAATGAACATTAATTACACTATATACATTATTTTAATCTTGTTTTCTTCAGTCTGGGAATTCATAATTATAGCAAACAGGCAGGAGCCATTTTGTGGACACTGTTATGAAGACAAGCCTTGTATCATCTCAGAATCTTGTTTGTGCACCAGAATTGGGGACCAGATGTCTATCCCCATGTCCTGGCTACACAATTAAATGTTTAAGAAAACTGGGGGAATGTGTGGGGAGCAGTGGCAACTAGGAAGTGCTGAATGGAAAGTGAAAGTAATTATCTGCCCCGCCTCTATGCCTAAGGCATAGAGGAGTGTCAGACAATATTTGATTGACAGCTGAGATTTTTAAATGAGCTTAAAACAGCTATGAATGCTTTAATTAAAATTTGAAATTAGATTTCATATTTGATTTGAAAAGGACTTTTATTATACAGATTTTTGTGTCTGGGTGACAGGTCCACTTTAAGGAGCTCCTTCTCACTAGCTGTGATAGAGTATTGCACATTCAAAGAACAAAAACTAGTTTATTCTGCACATGTGTTAATCACTGACCACAAGCCAGAGAAGGGAGGGGAATTGAAAAATGGTGTAGTCCCGCTGCCAAGAAATTCAGAGACAGTTTAATGGGTCAAATTCATACATTTGTAAAATAGTTTTCTTGGCCAACACAGTAGAGGAGATGATAATAAAATGATTCAGTTTTCATTACTTCAAACTTTTCAGTGGATCTAAGGGTTGCATCTTTCTCCATCCTTAACTCTGGGTAGGGGCGAGGCAGTGACATCATGGAGCAGGTAGATGATGTCCAGGGGCGAGGCAGTGATGTTCTGGTGGTGGGACAGTGATGTGGCGATTGGCCAATCCCCGTGTCATTCTCAGGGAATCCTGATTTGGAAAACCAGGCAGGCAGTTTTGAAAAAAAAAAAAAACGGAAAGGTGGCGACCCTAGTGAAGCTTAATAACCTGAAGCCAAAAACCAACATTGTTCCTATGTCTGTTACTATGACACCCACACATCTTTTGTTTTGGTGTTTTAAGGCTCTTCTTAAAGGAAAACTATACTCTCAGAATGAATACTTATAACAACATATAATTTTTATCATGTGTCCTATTAAAGAATCTTATCAAACTAGTATATACTTAGTAACAAATATTGTCCTGCTAATTGTAACAAGAAGATGTGTGGGAGTAAACTCTGTCCATTAATTTGATAATGCAATCTACCGTGTATGTATATATGATCCCAGGGGGTGGGCCTTAGTACTTAAAATGCCAGTTTTCTATTTAGTATGACCAAGGGCACATACTACTAAATAAGTATATTTTTCTAAATATAGTTTATTTAGATGAAGCAGGGTTTTACATATGAGCTGTTTTATGCAATATATTTTGATCTACATTGTGGGGTATAGTTTAGGGGTATAGTAATAAAAAAGAAACTGTCAATTAAAGACTATCCACAACAGAAATTGCACAGAAATCAAGTAGCTGTGTGGTCAATAATTAGTAATAGTTCTTACTAATAGGTGCTTACTTGACTGTGGAGACCGTCCCTGTAGTGATAGAATCTGTTTTTGAGAAGGTTGATTTAAGATACTCTGGAGAATTGAAGGGCAATGTCACAGGCTGCTCTGTTGCTGGTGCAGGAATGGTAGGATTGCTTGTAAGAGAAGCTGGAGTTAGGCTTGGAACAACTGCTGCTGCCTTCAGTGGGGAGAGCTTCTGTATATTACGGACATCATATTTAGAGGGACGGCCCACTTTCCCTGTCTTGAAAGCAATAGAACCACCCATATCTTGGTTACCCTCTCCAGGTTTGAAAAGGTGAAGATACTTAACATTCTCCAAGTCATATTTTGAGGGTTTCTTATATGTATTTCCATTCTGTGGCCTCAATGATTCTCCAGTTTTTAGCTTTTGAATGAAGAAGTCATATTTGGAAGCTCTAGACATAAGACCTTGCATTTGTGAGGTGGTAGCAGTTGAAAGGGGCAAAACAGAAGTTTTCGTCTCTTGTACTATGCCTGACTCAAGTCCAGGTATTCTGCCAGCGAGTGGCTGTTGTGCTGGTTGTTGTGTTTCACCTTCTTTAACCTGCAGTGTTTTAGAGTTCAGTTCGTCACACTTTGTCACTTGTGGAGGCCAAGAATGATTCTCTCCGGCCTTCAGTTTGCGGATATACTCTTCATATTTAGAGAACCTGGCTCTTTTGCTGAGTGCATCCTCAGCAGTATGGAGCTCTGAGGTAGCAGCATTTAGTTTTTCTAAGGTGATCTTCTTTGCAAGCTCATCCCGCACATTAGGCTGTACATACCCAAACATACCAAGAAACTCATTCATAGTGTTTGCTGCATAATCACGCAGGGATGAGGCTTCTCCTGTGTGTATAAGATAAAGTGTTCAGAATCACACATAGCATGTCTTATCCTTCCAACACACGTCTGCCTCAGATATTACATTTTATGACTTTTAAATTAATTTGCTAAAAAAGTAATTAATAGTGTGATTAAATAAAAGGGAGTTCATCAATGGCAGGAAAATCAATTCCCTAAATGTTCTCAGCTATGGCATTTCAGTACATTAAACAAAGTTTTCATAAGTGTCTCTGCTCGCTTGGTCTGGCCTATTAGGAAAGAAAGTAATTTTATAAGAAGATGAAAAAAGCTGAAGTAAAGGCATATGCATAAATTCACATAGATATACATATGTGTAACAAAACACTTCTGACATTCAAATAAACCACTACAAAGCAAAAATTGCACACATTGCCATGTTTTTACCCACAATATTCCAGTATCCCTTCATAATTGCTCTCAGCATCAGGGGTGCATATATTTGTATAATACAGAAAGTAAAGGACATTTAGGCACAGTTGCTACTGAAATATAAATTATGCCATTGAAGTTCACATGCATGACCCTTACTAGCCATGTTATTAACAAGACTGCAATATAGAGTGTCAAATGGAGCATTTTTCTCAATGCCTGTCATGACCAGTGGTATAACTAGATATTACTGGGCCCACAGCAAATTATTTTCAGGTCCCCAAAATGTCTAGAGGTTGACTTATTTTACCAGTATTTATTCAAAATGAATGTGAATTAGGGCCTCATGGGGCCGCTATACCTCCTGGGGCCCCCTGCAGCCGTAGGGTCTGCTTTTTCTATAGTTATACCCCTGCTATGCACCCAGCCACAGAATTGAGCCCCTTATGGCACAATTCATTGCACAACTTGCGCCCTTTTACAGTGAGCTTATGGCTGCACTTTCTTTTATAAATAAGCCCTATAGTTGAGTACAGCTGCATACTATCGTATTACTTTTGCAGGTTCTGTAAATCAACAGAAGTTGTCATATATAAAAGTTTTTTTTTCAGTGAAAGCAAGTTAACATGTTTAAAAAAATGTTGTAGTGGGTGGCTCATCGTAAATTGCTCTATTTTTAATAATGTATACAGCATATTCTATGACAATCTACAGTCATTGTTCATTTTTAATAGTTTTTTAATAATTCATATGTTTTGTACAGCTGGCAGGCAGGAGATTTAACAGCTTTCTGGTGCTAGGGCATAATTAGCCTAGCAACCAGCCAGTGGAAATGAAGTCAGGATAGGTAAATAGAAGAGTGAATGAATAAAGAAGCAATAACAAATAAGAAAAAAAAGTTTTTGGCTAAAGGCTAGCACATTTTTTCGATTTCTGATGAATCACTGCATGAAACTTAAAATGGTGTATGTGGACCTCCTCTAGGTGTAGAGTATACCATATAGTGCTCTTTAGTATTATCTCTTGATTTGTGTATTTGTAAAACTGACTTTAATTGACATTCATATATAATTGACATTCATACATAACATAGGTGTTCAGAAAATTCGAGGGGCTGGTGACACCCTGGTGGTATACTGCCCAAGATGTTAGTTATATAAGTTCTATATCAAAAGTTGAAATATTTTATTTATTTTAAGTGAAAAGACCACACAGCTAATCGGCACCGAGAATTAACAGAGATGTACTGTATTATAATTATGGCAGAGTTGTAGTATAGAGAGTGTGTGATTAATGACAGCAAAACTGACAACACACTATGGTGAAAAAATGGAAGCCTTTCTACAGCACAAACATTATGAAAATGGCATTAAACAAGAAAGTGGGAAATTTTGAATAATTTTAATTTACTGCATGACACTGATGAAAATCGACTGCATGACACTGATGGAAATCAACTGCTTGATTGAATAAGTTGGGCCAAATTTGCCCAGTATACGCCCCTGAAAGTTTCAGCAGTTATTTGATAGTCAAGAGATGATCAGGTCTGTTTGTGATTTCTGTGACTTGAGTTTTTATTTTTGTTTGTACCATGGCAAGGTCATAGTGCTCAATGTGTTTAATTGTGCATCAAATGCATGCCAGTCCTTTGTCAAAAGAAACACTGCATTTCTTTCCTTCTGTTGTATACACAAGGGCTTCTGAATCAGACTTCTTGCCTTCAGCCTAAACCTCCTTGCCCTGGGCGTGAGCATGCTTAGTTTGCTCCTCTCCCCCCCCCCCCC
>CM044444.1:48038899-48076349 GCA_024363595.1 Xenopus borealis
CCCCCCCCCCCACTTCTCTGCTGTAATCTGAGCTAAACAAACAGAGAGCTTCTACAGCTTTTTACTCAGGTATGTAAAACATTGTACAGAATAAATACAGTATTATAGCTTGCAATATTGTAGCTAATCTATTAGCAATTTCCTTCTCTTTTAATGGAACATTTTTACAAATATTTATCTATCTATCTAAATGGTGGGTATGTCCATTTCCTAATAATTTATACTATGCTTACATGCAAAACTAAATAAATAACCATATTGAGCTGGGGTTCATGGCAGCAGTAGAACTATGCAGTGGGGATGCTTTTACACATACAATATCACAGTGACAAAAATAATTTAGAATTTAAAAGGTACAAAAAACCAGCTGTAATTTTTGGACTTTGCACCTCCCCCACTCGACCATCCCACTAAGAAAATGAGCCCTAACATACTTAAATGAAAGTATGGAGTGATGACTATACTATACTGAGAGGTAACTTTTAACTAGCATATATGGTAACAATGACTACAGGTATGGTATGTGTAATCCAAACAATCTGCTATCCAGAAAGCTCTGAATTAAGGAAAGGCCATCTCCCACAGACATAGATTTTATCCACATAATCCACATTTTAAAAAAATTATTATCTTTTTCTCTTTAATAATAAAACAATTACTTATACTTGATCCATACTAAGATATAATTATGGAAAGATCTGTTATCTAGAAAACCCCAAGTCTTGAGCATTTTGGATAACAGATCCCATACCTGTATATAAAATAAAATAAAATGTGTTGCGAAGTTCTAAATGATGTCACTAGCATTATTCTTAACCTTGAAAATGCCAGTTGTAAAATACAGTCCTTCCTTTATTTACATTTAAAAACCATATAGCCCTAGCATTGTTTTAATCTGCTAACAAAAGCTGCAGCTTCTCTGTTGACACTGTGCAAGTATCACTGACTCCAAACCATACGGTATCCGTTATGAAGATGTTAAAGGACACAGGGTTTAAAGTCATGAAATATAAATAGAACTGGCATTCTATATTTGTAAGGAAAACACTAAAGATGGAATTGTGTCACTCTGTTATCCTAAAAAAGAAGCAGCAAACCCTTGTAGTCCTCTCTACAGATAACATCTGTGTTTGCTCTGGCCATTTTTACACTTATATGCCTTTGTTGTAAAAGGAAGTGTACATAACCAGTCAAGTCACCTTGTCCCTTAGATGGAAATGCCTTTCTAGGGTTTCTTACTGAAGGTCACACATATTCCCATTGATCTCACAATGTTTGTTAATTACTTTGTCACTGATGTAGTGAAGGATAATTAAACATCTCTGTTTATATCTTCATGCATAATTATGAGTCTTGCTCTGCCACTCTCAGCCATGCCATCATTTTGACCATCTAAGCATTTATACAGTAGGACCATATCAAGGCAGTAAAGTACCTGCCATTGGAGTAGGTCTCCTACAGAAAACTAGCAAGCCCTGTATTGTTATTTGATACTAAATTTGTACTGAGGTATAGAAAATTAAGTGTGTAATCTCCAGGTTGGAAAAAAGGGAAAGGCAAACGAAATAATCACTGCACAGAGGAAATGTAGATTTTTTTTTTGTGTTCAAGTAAATATAGCTTAAATCAAAAGTGGTTTGAATTGTGACAACATGGATTGCTTACCTGTAGATGCCCCTGAGGTTTGTTTAATAGCTGCCTCTACTGCATCCTTTAAAACAGGATTCTCTAAATCTCTGTCCTCTGGGAATTTACCACCTTCAGAAATTCTCGACTCTTCAGTGTTGTCTTCTTCATCACTACATGCCTTTGGTTGTACCATATAGAAGTTTTCAGGGTGAAGTTCAGTGGCCCCTATCCTCTTAAAGTCCTTGATCAGTCTTTCAGGGGGGTCATCTGTGTATTCTCCATTAACCCACTTCTCTATTACTTCTCTTCGTCTCTTGTCTTCTTCTGCACTCCTCTGCTCAGAGTTTAGACAGTCTGTGGCGTCTCCTCCTTGTGTTAACTCCCCTTCCCTTATATCCAGAGGTCCAACATCCCCGTCTCCCGAGTCAGAGGCCTGTTCTGACACCACTTGCCGGCTTAGTTTGGCACAGATTTCATTTAGTTTCAGGCCGCCTTTTCGTTTGGCAGCCATCTTCGGCTTTCCTGAGGTTGTGTCAGTGCAAACACGTCTTTCAGCTAGGAGTGGGAAAAGAAAATAGGGATAAAGCTTTAAAAACAATATTTGTAAACAAACATTGACATGATACCACTCCTTATGATTTTCCACATGGCACTTATCTATAGTCAGTACTTGAAAAAGTTCATACTTCTCTTTCTTAACTAGGGTTTCCTGTCATACTTTCACGCTTTCTGTAAAAGACCAGTAAAGAACACCGTATCTGCCTAGATTATTCTACATTGAACAGGGTAATCTTAGAAAACACTTGTAATATCAGTGACAGGTGACATTGTGGTTGTCGTGACAAATAACAGTTTAAAAATTATTCATAGACATAAAGATAGTGGCCACCAATAGACAAGTTGCAGTAAGATTAGTTAAAACTGATGTTGCTTTAGTAACAAGTTTGTTTTGGGTGAATCAATGGGCAGTTCTTAATAGGTTATTAAAGTGTCCTTAAAAATCAGTACTCTATAGATAAGCATACGGAAATATGGTCCCCATGGCAAACTTATTGCAAATCCAAATTGTAAACAAAGAAAATTTCAGCATAAGAGAAATTTACCGGGTGGTGCAGTCTTTTCTTTTTCTTTTATTTCTTTATTTTGTTTCTTAATACTAATGTTTTTCTATTCCTTAAATTGTAAAGTTAAAGTTGAAACTCATAGGGGCAAATTTACTATTGGTCGAATTAAAATAAATTCGACCATTGCATATTTTGGCGGGGCCCATTTCAATCAAAAATGGACCTATTTTGATTGTATAGGTCTGTTTCCAAACAAATTCGAATAGTTTGAATCATTTAATCACATTGTTCGAATCAAATGATTTTCTACAAAAACATTTAAATTTTCTAGTACTTAGAAAATTTTTCAGGAAAGCTTCCACTGCTATTCTAGGAATATGCTCTAAATCTAAATCTTACCAATAACGGTATGAAAGTATGAAAATGGCATCAAAGCTACAAGTAGTAGAGCACACTAAAACTGACCATTTAGTGCAAACAAAACAAAGGACTGCTATACCATTAAGGAACCAGAACTAATACTGCGTAGCTGTGCATATACTGTGCCTCAAAACATGTGGTTAAAAGAGAGGGGCTTGTCATACAGAAAACCTGCAGTATTATATATATATATATATATATATATATATATATACTGTATATAAATATTTGAACAGAATATAAAACTAACAAAGATGGAAGGGCACATACAGGTATGTTACACAGGATCTCCAGCAGCTGGGAAAATCATTTTGCACTGCTTGCACTAATTCCTTTAAATGACACTTCCTACAGAATGAGTGACATTGATAAAAGAGATAGATATGCTGTACAAGAGACTGATGAGCTGTGAGATGGAAAGCAGCAGAGAGATCAGTGCTGGACCGGCATTATCCATAGGCACACAGCAAGGAACAAGCACTCTGTGATATTTTACCTTCACCCAAGTCACAAAGTGATGTGCATAAACATATCCCTTTTCATAAATAGTTTTATTGCCCATTATTATTCAACTGTCTTAAAGTGATACTGACACAAAAAAATTATTTTAACATATGAATGTACATTTAGGGGCAGATTTACTAAATTCACATGAATGATTTAAAATTCGATCAAATTTTCAAAAAGATTTGATCAAATGATTAGAATAGTCAAATTACTTGCCCTTTAAATTCGACTACCTAGTTCGCCAGATTCAACCTACCGAATTGCTATTAAACGCTATGGGAAGCTCCCATAGGGTTCTTTTAAAGTTTTTTAGATCGAATAAAAAAAATTTGATCAAATGGTTAAAATGGTTAAAATCGTTCCATCGAATTGCGGTAAAACCATTGAAATTCGATATCTGAATTTGATGGTTTTAAATTCGGCCACAATTTGATTGGTTGAATTTGAGGGTTAATTCACCCTCGAATTTCGACCATTAGTAAATCTGCCCCTAAATGTTATCTAAGGGTCATGTTGATCATTTGCCAAGAGGTTTGTTTTTGTATATAATTGCTAGTTGAAGTACAAAAAAACTAAAAAAATGTAAGTTTTAATAATAAAAATATAATGCAGTGTTTCCCTTCACTGGTAAAACTGCAGTTTTGCTTCAGAAACACTACTATTGTTTATATGATCAAGCTGTTGTGTAGCCATGGGGGCAACTAGTCAAAGGAGAAAAGGCTCAAGTTACACAGCAGATAGCAGATAAGCTCTGTAGAATATAATGTTATCTGTTATCCATTACCTATCCTGTGCCACATAGCCATTTTTCAATTTCCACCATTGCTATTTAGCAGCTTGCTTATATGAACTATAGTATTGTTTCTGAAGCAAACTGATCAGTTTTAACAGCACAGGACAACACTACTTGAATTTTCTTTACTTTAAAACACTTTCATTTTTTGGTGTTACTGTTCCTTTAACTACTCTGTTTTAAAAAAAATACTTTCTCCTTACACAAGTTAGTTGCTGGGCTTCCAAAAAAAAAAAAAAAAAAGAGAAAAGAGAAGCCAGAATTTTAGTTGTTATCTACAGGCTACCTCCAGTGTCATCTAAAAGTCAGGAATGTTTGAATTAATGGATTTTAGGATCCCAGTGCTGTATGTAAAGCTCTTTAAGATTAATTATATTTATTTATTTCAGAAAATGACATTGGAGGTGCCCATGTTATATAACATGCAGACATATATACTGTACATGTACACTATCAGTAGATACTTTTCTGAGAGTCAAAGACTGGTGACTTGCAGCTATTATGAAAAGACTGGGTCCTCAATAATTATTTAACCTGCAATTTGTTTTCAGTTAATGGTAAAATTAATTGTATCCCCATTGTCTACTACCATCCCATCTGGATACACAATGGATGTTGAAAGATTTGGTAAATTGCCGGTTTGGATCATTACATACTGTACCAACTTCTCCAAAAAGGTTCTAAAACCTAAATAAGAGCCTTTCCTATATTGAATCATCAATACGTCTAATGATGTGATTTTCATATTTTTAGCGAGGTAAATGCAAACCGATATTGTTCTCTGTTTATATAGTTCCTATGTATTACTTTCTCTGCCCTCTTAGTATTATTAGACTACAATAAGGGGCACATTTACTAAGGGTCGAAGTGAATTTTCGAATAAAATTCGAATTTCGAAGTAATTTTAGGCTACATCGACAATCGAATAGCCCAAAATTAGATTTGAATTGAAAAAATTAAAAACCTCGAATTTTGAAGCACTGTCCCTTTAAAAATTTCTAATTCGACTATTCGCCACCTTGACGCCTATAGGGAATGATTCAAATGATTTTAGTTTGATCGAAATGTTTTACTATTAGGATTATTAGAATACAATAACTGTGTTATGTATGATCTTTGCAAAATTGATGTTTCCTAAGTGATATATTTGTTGTTTAATGCTTCATGGGGTGATGAGTGAGGTTTCTTTACTTAGAAGAATTCTAAGCAATATTACTTTTTATGCTAGCCAGTATTGGACAATTTTCACTAATTGGCACAACATAAAGGACACTACAACAGAGACAGTAAAACCAATAGTATAAACAGCACGGTAAGGTCTTCAACTGATGTAGAACATTATTAATATGTGTGCAGAAAAGATATATGGTTTGTAATGGCTCTCACTCATCAAGTTTATTCCAAATTACTTCTAGTTACTCCACTATCAAGCATATGCAGTTTTCTGGACCCAAAACAGCATTCAGGTAATGTGACTTTCTGGAAAAAGGTGTTCCTTAGGCAAAACAGAAGTTCCTTACTGATCAGGCAGACATAGTAACATAGTAAAATAGTAAGTTACGTTGAAAAAAGACACACGTCCATCAAGTTCAACCTTTCAACTTTTTTTTAACCTTCCTAACTGCTAGTTGATCCACGAATGCTCTATATGCCTCAAATAGAGATTTCTGCCTATTTTTAACTCTCCATGTGCAGTTAATCTTGCCCCCATTTCTGGTAATTAATTAATTAATTAATTAATTAATTAATTAGGTGAGAAAAAAAACAAATCTGCCTATGTATGTATATATATATATATATATATATATATATATATATATATATATATATATATATATATATATATATATATATATATGTGCTATATATTTGTGCTATATCAGTGATCCCCAACCAGTAGTTTGTGAGCAACATGTTACTCTCCAACCCCTTGGATGTTGCTCTCAGTGGCCTCAAAGCAGGTGCTTATTTTTTAATTAACGGCTTAGAGGCAAGTTTTGGTTGCATAAAAACAGATGTCCTGCCAAACATTCTCTCCTGTAGGCTGCCAGTCCATATAGGGGCTACCAAAAAGCCAATCAGAGCTCTTATTTGACATCCCCATGGACTTTTTCATGCTTGTGTTGCTCTCTAACTCTTTTTTAAATTTAAATGTGGCTCACGAGCAAAAAAGGTTGGGGACCCCTGTGCTATATATTAACCATGACTCTTTCAGCTTTATTAATTGAAGGTCAAAGATAACAAATACAATTTCAGACCCACATTTCTACAGTATATAAGCATTTATACTTAACTACACAGATAATCATACGGATGCCTATGAAACAGTCACACAAATTTGTAAATGTACACAATAATGTTACTAAATACAAGTTTATATAATAACTATCATAACAATAATAATACAGGTATGGGATCTGTTAACCCGGAAACCAAACCCAAAGTTTCAACTGAACTGAATTATGGAAAGACTTCTTTTAACCAGATAATCAAAATTTTAAACAATGTTTTCCCTTTTCTCTGTAATAATAAAATAGTACCTTGTGCTTGTTCCAAACTAAGATATAATTATTGGAAGTAAAACCAGCCTATTGGATTTGTTTAATGTTTGCATGATTTCATAGTAGACTTAAGGTATGAAGACCCAAATTACAGAAAGTTCTGTTATCCAAAAAACCCTAGGTTCCAAGTGTTCTGGATAACAGGTCCCAAACCTGTATTATATACAAACTGAACAGCTGAAGGAACCAAAGTGTTAAAAGCAATTGGTAAATAGTACAGCAGATTGCTCCAATAAATAATTTACTGATATTTATAAATATTCAAATCAGCAGGCATCAGAAAATGAAAGGGAGGTGACATTAATTCCAGAGCACTCCAAATTCATTTGAGAATCGTTTTTCATTTCAATCAGGTATTAAATCTTTGGTGGTAGTTCTGCAAAATCCTTTCTGCTTTTTGGTAATTCCTACAATGTCTTCTTTACACATCCAGTCCTCTTATTTACAACCTTTAAATATGACACACTGACATTAAATTTGCCATCAACATCTTATGTCATTTTCTTTACCACGCATTTAACCACTAAACCAGCTTGTGTCGAGGATGAACCCCACAAATATAGTTAGTGAATCATTTGACTCACAATGGGAGAGTACTTAAATTAGCTAAAAACACAATCATTTGCCAAGTCTATTTATGTAATTATCATCTGCACACATAATAAAGATATATTAGGATGAAGACACATACAATGGTAGAGTTGCAGTTTAGGTTTAGAGTAGTAGATGTACGGTCACCTAACAAAAAAAAACCAGTTCTTTGGCTTTTGTTTAAAAAAAATTACATACATAATAGCAAATAATTGATACCTGGATGACAGACCTCTTTTTATATTCTTAAGATGTGAAAAGGCCTAAGGAGGCCGCTTATGCTCTAAGTTTATACCATGAACACAACAGAATGGGCAGCAATAAGTATGTGGTGATAATTATGTGTTCTGCTGTTTTATTTTTTCTGAGATAAAGATGAATAATTGTCATTGTCCCAGCCTACAAGCAGAAGCTTCTCTTGTCTTTTTTTCTACAGTCCCCTTGATCTGTTTATTGTACTAGTCCCTTCATCCTGAGAAATAAGCCCCCCCCCCCTTCCATAGCTGTAAATCATGATGTGCTAGGAGGGGTCAGAACCTAGCATCACCTTTGAGTTATAGTTTTACTAATGCAGGGCTTGCTGTCAGCTCCCTGCACTCTGCTTTATAGTTCTGGCTGTGTAGAGCTCTACTCCCTGGTATGAAATAAAGTTACCCTTTGGCGACATTTCTAAACATTTCACTCATTGTGAGTGCTGTATCCATATTTCTTCTTCCACCTGAGCTTTCACAATGAACTAGTTGCAGGACCATACAATGAGACACTATGAGGTCAAGTCTGCAATAACCAAGGGAGTTAGGATCATCTCTTATATAAAGAATAAACACCCAATAGATTTTTCAGCAGAATAAAAATTCTACTTGACAGAATACCAAGACAGTACATGATGTTTAAGAATGCATTTCAGTCTATAGTTAAGGGTTCCATTATTAAACAATTATTAGACAATCTGACATAATGGTTCAATAAAATAATCCTTTTTACGGCAGCTACCTTCCCTTTGTGGGTCTCCAACTTAGAACTGTAGAACTACAAATGGAGTTGCTTTTTTCACACATTTTGAACAAAACAGCTAATTTTTTTCTACTGAAGTTCCTTGCAAAAGTTAATTACTGTCTTAATATATCTATAACTCCCAAAACTTCTACCTACCCTGCATTGGCTATACAAGAGCTGATGGCCCAGACCGGAGATATTCCAGGCTTGTGTATGTGTATTAAGGCTGGTACTAAGGCAAAGTCTGTGTGAAATTCTAATAATTGGATTATATAATAAAAGTTTGCTAGAAGTCTAATCATCTATAGAAACCAATCAGCAGATATAATCTACCTGTTTAAAAGCAAATGGGTTACTGTACATTGGCAAATGTGAACCTTTTATTACATTAGAATAACACTTTCTTTTAACTGTATTGCATTCCCTTTATATTTGGACTGCATTTAATACAATTGTTTCTAAAACTGTTCTTCAAGTTATGTGTCTCTGGCAACTTGTCACTGAAAGAATGTTTCTAGTACTTGTTTAGAGAAGTTTTGTGCAGGCTTATATATGAAAAAATATACCTTTGGCTGTGTACCCATAGCTGGCTTTACATCCATGGCTCATCACATTATATTGCAAATCAGTGGTGCACAGCGGATAAAAACTATAAACATATAGATAGTAGTGCAGAAATGACATGCTTGCAGATACAGATAAAACTCTTATACATTGTTTTCTTTGTGTGGAACAGACTTGCCATTCATGACAGTTTGTTATGTGAACATATAACATATCTGGCTGTTGTGGGAATGTAGCCTTAAACTTAGGAAAGTGAAGAAGTTTTGACATAAAATTAAATAAAAAGGTTGTAAAATAAATGTAAACTAAATGGCGAATTTATAAGGGATTGTACAGAAAACAGTATTTGTGTACTATAATCCCGAGCAAACTCGAAGGTTGGGCTTGAAGGAAAGAAAATAGCTTTTTTAAATGGTTATTTCAGTATGATAAAGCTAATATTAAATTTTCATTTTCAAGATAGTTCCCCTTTAAAAATTTGACCACATTGTGGACACCAATTTCAACATTCCAACCTGAGCAAAAATTGCATTATCCATGAACAAAATTTAGCACACTCATTTGTACAAATCTTTAAAGACACAAGAAATTTGGTTTGGCTGACCACTAAGAATTTGGCTGAATTGGAGTCCTTAAAAACAATTGATCTGACTGGATCCCAAACTAAAACCTGGAAGTAGTGCTTTTGTTGTCTATCATGCCCAATTAGAACTAAAACATACAATAAAGCTTAGATACAGTCTGGCACATATGAGGAATGTGCACAAACCAAGGATCAGTACATCACCTTCATAGAGCACTAAGAAATAAACAATATCTACAACTATATTTTATAATGATTAAACAGTTTGCAATTCTTTTGTCTTCTTCATTATTTACATTCATTAGGCTTCTTTCTGTCCTGTCAATAAATGACCTTCATAAAGATATAAGGGGATCTAACTAATTAATTACATTGTGTTCATTTAGCTATTACTCCTGCTCCCCTTCACAATGCAGAATTCTTATTGTCTCATGTGCAAAAAGGGATTAGTAAATGTATTTGGTTGTACTTTGTATTCATTACATTGTATACCCAAAAACAGAGCAATCACCCCTCACCAGCTCTCTGCAATATCCCCTAGTGCTCCCTACTGAGGGGGAAAATCAATCCTCTGCATGCATTTTTCACCATAAACTCGATTTCTCTCTCCTTCTAAAAACAAGTGAGCTGTAAATACTGTTTAACCTCTCCCCCTCCCCTCAGCTCTATAAAAACACAAATATGCCATAACTCATCCCTTTCAGCCCTGGCGTCTCCGCCATGCCCTGCTGCAGGCCTCACTGGAAGGTCAAAACAAACGACTTTCCGATTCACTGCTCCTGAAATAATTTTGTGTATTAAAACCTGAATCTGCACTTTCTGGACCGAAAGGCCCTCTTAATTATTGCAGCCGTCCTTGGGACGGACAGTGATCCTTCACGAAGACACAGTAACCAACCTCCTCCCCCCTTTGCCAATCTGTTTGCAAAGTGTGTCTGTCCTTTATTAAATTGTTTTCTTTTCCACATTATCAGTTGCCATGGAGACCTCATCTCTCGGATTATTTGAATTTCATTATATCTATTGATTTGGGAGCATTTCATCTTTTTTATTGTTTTTCTGTCAATTTTCAAAACGAATAACCATCTAATTTGCGTCAGTGCTGATTATGTTTGTTCCTCAATAGAGGTCGGCAGCTGCACCACGGACACAAATCAATGTACAGCCAGCTCAGCGCTGTCTGCCTGCCTGCCCAAGCCAGCTTGATAGGGCACCTCAGGCACAAACACAAAAACACACAATCAGGCTCATATGCTGCTTCACAAGTTCAAGAATATTTGAAACATATACATAAAATGTTCCCATACTTTTTCTACAATATACATATTAGTGTTTTTGAGCACTTACATTGTTTAAAATGTTACCAAGCATTTTGTCTTTTTCTGCAATGTAAACAATTGCTTGTTGCATTACATTGTCATCACTGGATGCAGTTTTCTCTGGGGACTGAAAATTGCACTGCACTACACACATAAAATTATGCATAGGAAACTGAGCAAACAAATTATCCTTTACATATAGCATTGAATAGTTGTCTTGATGTGGTCTGCTCATAAATAATTGCACAGTTGATCAAGTGTGAGTGCTTGACAAGGACTTTTTATTCTATAACTATTTTGCAAACACTGCAACAATGGCAATATTTAAAAAATATTGTGTAATAGGTTAAAAAATAAAATATGAAAACACATTTAATTGCCTGTGGTGGACACAGCACGCTTTCAGGTTTTTCTAATATATATAAAATATTTATTCTGTGATTAATCTTCTATTATTAGTAAGACAAAATTCTTCTTTTGTTTCCTTTTCACTTTTCATAAAGACTTAAAATCATGGTATGTGAATACATATTTTTTGCACACTTTCACACAAAGTAAATACTGACTAATACACTGACCTATATGGTTTTCAATTAGTAGCAAAACAAAACTACAAGAAGCACATAAAGCTGCCATGCAAATACACACTGCTGGCTAACAGTTTGTCTGCTTCATTGTTATGTTGTGTCGACAGCAGAGGAAGAGGGTGTGAGTGATTAAAGTGCTTACTTAGTTTCTTTTTTTAAAATAATTTATGCAATTTTAAGCATTTGTGTATAAATTTTTTAATAAGCCACCCTGGAGCAAAATGGCCATTAGCAGCCCGTGCGCTGCTGTCCAATCATCTCAGGCCAGGATCACTTGCACAGCACTCTAGTTTTTTATGACAAGATAAAATGCTTTAAAGCAATTTACACAAATATGAACATTTCCTTTTTTTATTAGATGCTTTCCATAGGGATAGAAGTGTACCTAAGTAGCCATATGGGTATTAGACTATATGCAAGTGTGCAAACAAATATTTTTCTACATAAAATTTGTGCAGGTATGTGGATAAGTTTGTATATATAAACACATATAAATATATACAATAAGTGGATGTTTGTTGTTTTATACACCAAATTGCCAAAATTAAGGAGAGACTTAAGTGTACACATGGCTGGCCATTTCAACCCATGTTCCCCCATGTTGAATCTTTCATGAATTCAACTGCAGGAGCCTGCATTCAGTGCTTGCAGACACCTCAGTGAATACAACATAATTTGGATAAAGGGGCTGTGTTTCTTCCTGAGTTCTCCTTGCAGTTGAACATATGAATGAGGGAACATGTGCTGAGGCAATATCGAGCGACTTTGAAAAACGTATCGCCACGTGTGAATAGGCGCAGGCGACTTTAGCGCTGGCGGGTGGCAAGCTATTCAGTGAGATTAGACGCGGCGACTAGTCGCGGGTCTCCCTGAAATCTTCCCGTGTGGCCCAAGCCTAAGGAGCAGATTTACTAATGGTCGAATTTTGAAGTAAAAAAACTTCAAAATTCGACCATCAAATTTTTTTTGGGGGGGGTCATTCTCGATTGAATATATATGCGTTTTCGAAAATGTTTTCGAAGGATTTCTATTAGAGCCAGTACTTCGAAATTCTAATTTTTTCAATTAATATTTTTTCAATTCAAATATAATTTTGGGGTATTCAGTACTCAAAGCAGCCCAAAATTACTTTGAAATTTGAATTTTTTAAATTCGAATTTTATTCGAATATACACTTCGACCATTAGTAAATGTACCCCTAGGTGTCTTTCCATAATAGCTATAGCAGATAAAGAAGTTTGTTACCTGTGGGAAATATGCACTGCTGTGGGCTACAGATCACAGCATGTTAAATTTTTTATATGCAGTGATTT
This sequence comes from Xenopus borealis, assembly GCA_024363595.1. NCBI lineage: Eukaryota > Metazoa > Chordata > Amphibia > Anura > Pipidae > Xenopus > Xenopus borealis. Next base: position 48,051,827 of record CM044444.1, read on the forward strand.
AAATGTTATTGAAGTAAATTTGTCACCAATAGGTACTGTAGAATTCCGATGGGAGACAAATCTCCATATGTGCCATACCCCTAACAAGGAGCACCATTTATAAAAATAGCATTGTTTATGCATAAACATGCATCTTAGTTAATATAAAAAAATAGACTTCTTAAAAATATGTAGAAAAAAAATTGTAAAATAATAATCAAAAAAAAAAAAAAATCTGATTTTTTAAACAACCCTATATCTCAGAAATCTATAGTTAATGGGTTTCTGGATTTCAAATCACCTAATTTTGAGACCTTGTACTGTTATTCCTTTAGGATGCTTATGCATAGGCAGTTTAGCCACATCTTAGTTTGTTTCACCAGCAGTGTATTGTTGTACATGCAGTTAACTTCTGTGGCAGCTGATAAATGAATGCAGCCACCTCCCTATTTGTTTGACTTGTGGCCACAAGCCATAATTAGACTTCACTGTCCATACTACTAAATGCAGCTGTTAAGACCCTTTTTGTCTATTCTATATAATTTACTACAGGTATGGGGTCCGTTATTCAGAAACCCGTTATCAAGAAAGTTCCGAATTACGGAAAGGCCATCTACCATTATAATAAATAAATCCAATTTTTAAAAAAAATAATTAGCTTTTTTTACTGTAATAATAAATCAGTACCTTGCACAAATTAATATATATTTAATCCTTATTGGAGGCAAAACCAGTCTATTGGGTTTATTTAATGTTTACATGATTATTTAGGAAAACTTAAGGTATGAAGATCCAAATTACAGAATTATCCAGAAAACCCCAGGTCCCGAGGATTCTGCATAACAGGACCTATACCTGTACAAGGTTTGTTTTTATTTTTTCCAATCTTCTTACTGTACAGTTCTATTGTCATACATTATTGTGAGATGATATTGATGATTATAACTGTATAATGTAGGAATTCTTAACCTATGGGTCCAAACACAAAAATGGATTCCAATTCTGTGTGTCAGTAAATGTACATTTTTTCGTATTATCCTTTTTACTGCCATGTCAACACACAGTCAGAATTTCATCTGCTGAAACATGGAAATGTCAATTCCACAGCCTGGTCACTTAGGGCCAGGAGTGTCAAACATATGATCTATGCCAGTAACAAGGTTAATACAGAAATCAAAACCGGACAGGGTCAAAACCGGACAGGTGGCAACCCTATGCAGGACCCATAGCTGTTTCGTTGTGCCCACTGCTGCTTAAGCTGGCCATACACTATAACAGGGGTGTCCAAACTGCTAGGGAGATTAGTAAAATAATTAAGAAACATTGGAATGTTTTAAGTTTAGACAAAGAACTACAATCCTTTCTCCCAGTAAAACCTAGAGTTATTTTCCAAAAAGCTCCAAATATCAAACAAAAATTGGTTAGAACATGTCAAGTTAAAAAAACTGGGGGTGTCAAAGAGAAATTCCCCAGTTTCTTTCCATGTAGCCTTTGTAAAGCCTGCAAGTATGGCATTAAGAGAAATACTTTTTGCAGTAAAGAAACAGGAGAAGAGTTTAAAATAAATGAACTGATTAAATGTGATACCCGGAATGTAATCTACATGCTGGAATGCCCTTGTGGTCTCCAATACGTAGGCAAAACAAATAGAAAATTAAAATTAAGAATCGGGGAACATATTAATAATATAAAGAAAGGGAATTTGAAACATGTGGTCTCCAAACATTTTATGGAAAAACACAATAAGAGTCCCACAGGCCTTAAGTGGTGGGGTGTAGAGAAAGTGAATAAAGACTGGAGAGGGGGTGATCTAACCAATAAGACAATACAGAGGGAGAGTTGGTGGATCCACAAGCTAAAATCCTTGGTCCCCACAGGTCTAAATATCGATTTTAATTTGAGAGCCTTTTTAACATTGATGAGGGAACGAACAACATGTAACAAAAGTATCAAACTTGAAAGACACATGTATCATTAGCATTTTTAGGAATGTATCAGAATAACTATGTATCGATTATTTTAAATACATTTAAATATATTTTAAGGTGGATCCTAGTTCGATAATATTGTAGGATTGAAGTGCAATCAATGGTCAGTGAGAACCTATTTTAACAAATTTTTATATATCTTATAAATTAATGTGAACTCATCAGTAGAAGCGCAAAGGAACATTTGTATTTTGGACTAATAAAGTTGCGCAAAATTTGGATCGGAATCGCAAGATGGGGTTAAAAGACGGTGGAGAGGAAGTGAATGTCATTGCTCAAGGAAGAAGCCGACAAGGCAAAACGCGTTAGCAGGACACTCGCTTTTATTCTGGCAGATTCGCCCTTCACAAACTGATTGAACTACCGGAACTCTGAGGGACTGAAAAGAAATTTTGTCTGTGAGTGCATTTTAAAATACCTATTAAACTAATTGGAGAAAGTCTGCACGTCTGTCTGCCTTCTCTCTCCCTATTAAGCAAAAGAAGAGGAATCCGTGAATACAACGATCTAACTAACCCCCGCTTCTCTTTACTCACATCTGGTGAGTGTAATGTGCCTCTGGAAACATTAGGAACCCAGTAGGCACTCTACGTATTTTTTCGTTTATTTTTTCGTTTTTCTTTTTTCGTTTTATTCACCATTTTTTATTTTTTTTCATTGTAATTTTTCATTTCACAACTTTCGTTCTAAATCTTTTATTTGTTGTGGGATTGATGTCACTGAAATTTTCGATGAAAAGAAGGAATTTTAACAAGGTGTGAAGTGTAACAACCAATTTTCAAAGATTGTCAATTACCACTTAAATGTATGTTGGCTAATGTGGTGATTGAATAATAATCACTAGGCACTACAGCTTGGGAGTAATTCACTTTAAATAAGTCACTATAAGTTTTGAAAATACTACACTATCAGAGAATTTTTTTTTCTGTTTATTTCTCTCCCTCTAAAAAACTTCTTTTGGAGGTATCCAGCAACGTGATTGTTGTTTTTGGAAAATTTGGAAGCAGGTGGAGGAGAACCTGAGTGCTGCTGGATTATTTTGAGGGAGGCCAGTGCTTCCACGGACTCTAAAATTACACTGAGACAAACTGCAGCCCAAGGGCGAAATGCGGCCCAGGATGGATATGAAACACTCAGTTCCTGAGAAAATGTCATGTTGCAAAGGATATAGGAGGAGGGGGGCCCTGCCCATTGCCCAGTTAGTAATAATAATATGTCTATTTAATATTCAGGTTCCCCATATTTCAGTGTATAGCTTCATCTGGTTATCCAACTGGTATTGTAGTTCTTTTTTTTTGTGTATTTTCTTTACTTTTCTTGTGTATTTCATGTGTGGCCCCCAGACAGTTTTTGTTTTGCCAATGTGGCCCTCGAAGCCAAAAGTTTGGACACCCCTGCATAGGGTTGCCACCTGTCCGGGTTTGACCCGGACAGCCCGGTATTTTGAAGGGCTGCCCGGGTCAATACTTCCTGCCCGGTTTTCCAAATAAGGAAAACCGGGCGGGATTAGCTTGATTGACGCAGCGATCGGCCAATCGGCGATGGCGTCGTCATAGCTCCGCCCCATGACATCACGGGCACGCCCACCGACGTCATGGGCCCGCCCCCCTGTTCGGGTTCAGCCACAGCAAAAGGTGGCAACCCTACCCCTGCACTATAAGATCCGCTCGTTTTGCCACATTGCCAAACTAGTGGATCTTTCCCTGATATGCCCACTAATGGCAGGGTTATATTAGGGTAATACGAACATTTGGCCCTAGGAAAAATTAAAACTTCCCTATCAATATCGTGGCCAGATATTGATCGGGAAGACCTGTCGGAAGCTCCCATACAAGTGCTGATAAGCTGCCGAATTGGTCTAAAGGACTGATATCGGCAGCTTTATCTGCCCGTGTATGGCCACCTTTAGAAAGAGTAAGCCGTCTACAATCATTTGTAATGTTTAGTTCAGATAACCAAGAAACAGTCACGGAAAGAGTCTGTGCTACAAATGGATTTCTCACTCTTTTATCCAACTCACTGCAGCACTGTGAGAGCAGTTCCAATATCAGCAGACACAATTGGCTTTGAGGGCAGGACCCATAGCTGGTTCTATGTGCCCCGCTGCTGCTTAGAGAGCAGTAAGGATGGTGACAGACGTTTTTCAGAAGTAGCCTCATGAGAAAAGCATTTCAGGGAGATTAGACATCAGAAAAAAAGGAGATTTGTCACTGGGTGACTATTATCGCCGGAATCTTAGCATGTCACCACCCTAAGAGTAAAGAGTAAGCCGTATACATTAATTTGTAATGTTTAGCACTGTGAAAGCCTGTGGCACATATGGATTTCTCACTCTTTTATCTAACTCTTCCTTTAAGTAGCACATAGTCATACCTTCCACATTTCACAAAAACAGCAAATCAAGCCAGCATCATGCACCTACAGCTCTTCCTTTTGTCTCTTGGGGGTATATGGTTCCAAATGTCCACAAACTTTAGCAGAGAAAGCAGGTGTGATCAGTATAATTGTTTATCTAGTAAAACTCAGTTAGATGGTATTAAATCACACCACATGAAGATGGCTTTTATGTACTGTATGTAATCTGTTTCCAGCCCAAAGGAATGACTGTGTCGGTTTTGTAGACAGGAGCAGTACAGGACAAGAGCAGTACCAGGCACCCATGGAAGTGCCACTCAGAACTGTTATAGGTGCAGCTACAATAAGCACCTATAGCAACATTATCGGAGTTGGGCAGCAGTGCCAGTAGAAGTTACTATGGGTTCTGCTGTGATGAGCACACATACCAGAATCTCTGAGGGTTGGTGCTTGTGGGAGACTTGTTTGCACAAAACTTATGGGAAATTAGAAGAAAGCATCTGATTCAAAAGATTAAATTGTATCTTATTTTTACTAATAATTTGTCATAAAATAGCACTATGGCCTTATTATGGAACTCCTCATTGACTTCTAACAGCCTTATACAGGATAATGTTACAATGGTGCCTTTGCCGATGTTATTAAAAAATGTAATAGACAATGGTATGCTTATTTAAAATAATGAGGTGTGTCCCACCTTAAACCACCAGCTGCTGCTAAATTACTTCTCCCAGCATCCTCTAACAAAGTCACATATATATTTTCACTAGTGTTATAGAAGATAATGTACCCATTACTAAAATGTATTGGGGCAAGAAAAAAACAACATTCTTCCAGCTGTCGCAAAACAGATGCCAGGGGCTTGACATGGATTTGTCTTTCCATGGTGTATATATTAATTGCTGATCTGCTACCTTTTGCTACCTGAATGCGATTACCCTGTTAGCATACACAGAGGGGGTTATTAGATTTTTTCGAGTAAATTTATTGATAAATATGGCAAAATTTCGGTTTAGAAAAAATAGTGAGAATTTTCGTAAAAAAACCCCAGAAAGTAAAATGTGGGACTAAAATACACACTTTAGAATTCCAGCTCCATAATCCACTCTTTATATTCAATGATGGGCTGCCCACACACTGAAGTATTGGAAGGCAGCGGACAGTCCTGGATTTTTGCAGAGGCCACCTAGGCCCGGGCCTAGGGCGGCATGATTTTAGGGGGCGGCATGCTGCCCAACCACACCCACTTTGGTTCAGAAATTTAATTTCTCATGTGCTAATTCCCATTGTTCCGTCCCAATGATGAAAATTTGAGCAAATAAAAGGGAGGGGACAGGGGCGACAAACGACAGCGGGCCTAGGAGAGCCCGCTATGTAAATCCAGCCCTGGCAGCAGATAGGCGATGCACTGCTGATATATATATATATATATATATATATATATATATCTTAGCCTAAAAGAATTGCACAATAAAAGATCTATGCTATAATAGTTACCAAAAAACATGGGAATTGTCAAAAAGCTGATTCCCCAGGCTAACTGGTCTACCTTCAAAGGTTCCACAACCTCACTGAAGGTTCAGTTCCTCAAGACCAAATGGTTCTTTGATATTTTATTTATCTCTGCAAAGCAACAACATTCTGCATTTACATTTTATTTGTCTCTGCAAAGCAGAAACATTCTGCATGTAATAGTTTAGCATAATTTAGTATCATTAGCAAAAATAGACATTACTTACAACACCAATCTCCAGGCCACAAATAATAAATTAAAAAAGCAAATCATCTTGGAGTTCTGTGACCTGTATCAAGACACCAGGTCTGTAAACTGAACAAAGGAGTGCTTGGAACTAGGGATGCACCGAATACAGGATTCGGTTCGGGATTTAGCCTTTTTCAGTAGGATTCGGATAATTAGGGGCAGGAGGGAAATCACATGCCTTTTTGTTACAAAACAAGGAAGTAAAAAATGTTTTCCCCTTCCCACGCCTATATTTGCATATGCAAATTAGGATTCGGTTAGGTATTCAGCCGAATCGTTTGCAAATTATTCAGGGTTTCGGCCGAAACCAAAATTGTGGATTTGGTGCATCCCTACTTGGAGATGTAGTTCAGCAAAAACTGAAGAGCTGTTGGTTGCCCATCATTGGACTCCACAAATCTTTAAATAACTTCATAACCCTGGACATAACTATGAATATTTTTACAGCTCCCCATAATATTTGCCTTTCTTTGCCTGACCAATGCATGTGTCATATAATAGCTTCAGAAGGATGGAGCTTTTCAAGCAGTCTGCTTCACATCCCACATAGATAATTAACTGTCACTGTTCTTGTTTTCTGTTTCATTCCCTAAAATAACAGGTTTGTTCCTAAACAAACATTCCCACAAAAGAGAAAGAAAAACCTGATTTAACTGGGTCCATCTGAGTACTCTGTTTGCACAGATCTCTTCACTAGCGTTCCCCTTATGATCGAGTGACTTATTAAAGTTTAAACAGTAATTAACAGAACAATAAAAATAAAGGGATGTTTGGGGAGCTGTAGCACACACTAGGTTTTTGGCAGCCCCAGCATTTTCCAGTGCCCTGTGCTGGCAGGAAAAGTCTGCAGCAGAGCCAGGGAAAGGAATCCTACAATAAGAACCTGCATGAAAAGCAAAAAGGGTGCAGATGTGGTAGGACAGACAAACAAACAACGATGGATATAACATATGTGTTACATGCTCAGACATAAATAGTGCATGTCAAAGTGTGACTTAAACGTGTCTGGAAATATGTAAAACTGCTTTCAATATTGTTATTGACATTGCGCATGCATGTGTATCCTTTATGGATAAGGTTTTGAGGTATGCATTAAACCTGAATCTATTAAAGGAAAACTATACCCCGAAAATGAATTTTTGAGCAACAGATTTATATCAAATCAAGTGACATATTAAAGAATCTTACCTACCTGGTATATATATTTAAGTAAATATTGCCCTTTTACATCTCTTGCCTTGAACCTCCATTTCATGATGGTCTGTGTGCTGCCTCAGAGATCAGCTGACCAGAAATATTTCAACTCTAAATATAGTGCTGAAGCAAAAGACAGAACTCTGTCTTTATAAGTTACCGAGGAGTTTCATGACCATATAAAAACACGAGGCCGAAGGCCTAGTGTTTTTATACAGGTCATGGAACTCCGAGGTAACTTCTAATATCCTCATATTTTGCAACTGGGGAGTACTTTATTTATTATAATACACAAGTTTCAGGGAGTCATGTGACAGAAATGACATCAGAACTCACCGTTTATAACTGATGACATCAGAACTCATCGTTTATAAGGATATAATTTACAAGATATTTACAGCTTTTGTGTATTATAATAAAATAAAGACAGCTTTAAAAATGTATCATTTATATTACTGCCCTTTAATACCATTTTCCCAGATTATTGTACAAAATGATAAATAGGCCCCATAGTGTACCTGCTTATGTTAAAGCATAACTATAGGTCAGTCAATATAATTATGATGTTTTTAAAAGGCAAATAAATATAACTATACTTTTTAGGTCACAGACAACTTTGGTAAAATGTCCCTATATTACCCCAGGGTGAAACAACCACCATAACAATGGAAGTAAATGTGGGACATAAAAGTGTCTGCGATTTGGGTGTATATATATATTTTTATTTGTTTATGTGAGCCACAAGTACTGCAATTTCAATCGCAACTTGACAAACCATTGTTATGATCTGATTTTTGCCTGAAAACATAGGTTTGGGGCTACTTGCAGAATATGTTCTTCATTCTCTATGCAAAACACGATGAGGTGAAAACCTCAATTACTAACCCTAATACCATTTGTAAAATGGTAGAAAGCTGTAGCAAGCAGACTTTACAATGTCAAGTACAAACATAACTAGTGTTCTTTCGTTAACTTTTAAAATAATGGTTTATCTTGCTCTCTTGACTGTGTCAGTTTAATGGGATACTAGACAAGTACTGTATTCACTCACATTAATACCACTGGATGAAATACAACTGCATGAACACAACTACAGAAGAAAGAATTTCTCTCTGGTGCAAGTAGGCTACTCTTGAGGGTTTAGCTGTTGTTAACCATATGGAAACAGGCATTATTGTCACCTCTTTAATCCTTTATTTACTAACTCTAAGCTGGTTACAAAGGATGGGGAAGACAGAAGGAGGAGGATACTAGATAATTTCTATGATTCAGCAGAATACTGTGAAAATCTCCTAATAAGAGGGATTCACAGATTTATTTAGAAGCAGACAATAATGCAATAATATCCATTTGCCCAGCAATATAAAGTCAGCTATGCCCAGCAATATAAAGTCAGCTATGCACAATAAAAAAATAGTGTACATATACACGCATTGGTGCCATAGGCAGCGCAGTTATTACACAAACACACACACAATCGCAAACAGACACAAATTCCCCCTTGCTAGTGTAAGGCTGTCCGGTAAATTAGATCTGAAAGCTGACAATTTCTGACCATATTTCCTTGATTATTTCAAACAAATGCACACCAGCCGCTGTAAGGAGATTAAAGTGACATAAACGTCCCAGGTGGGAGGAGGGAGGGCAGAGAATTCAGGTCACCCCCATCCGTCCCACATCTGACAGCCGCTATATCGCTATCCAATCCAATAAAATCCCCCCCCCTTTGCTTTAATTAATTTTACAGCTAGCTTGCTTAATTACTTTCAATCAAAATCCTCCTGCCATCACAAAATTAGAAATGGTTGAGCTCCATTAGCCTAAATTCTTCAATTCAATACACAACTCGTCTATGCATTTCACATACAAACTCCTGGAAGGCCAGTGCAACCCAAGTGTCCATGATCCTAATCCTGCTAGTTATGGATAAGGAGTGCTAGAAGGGTCATTGTACTGTGGTAGGTCCATGCATGAAAAATGGTAACTATTGGCTGTAAAGTTATACATAGGGCATTTACGGCATAGCTGGAAGCCATCACTAATTTAGACACTAGTACAAGTTAACATGCAAAGGGACCCAAATACAGTACATAGTTACATGTTGTACTGTGAAGAAGTGTTTGTACATTTTGTAATGGTTTTCAAAGGTTACTCCAAGTGGAGTTACAATGACAAGATGTAATCAAGCAATGAGGATTTAGTCAGCTAGACAGCAGCTTTGTATACACTGCCTCTGATTACTTAAAAATGAAAGGCTCTTAAACCAGCGAATTCGCCCTACAGAGCACACGCTGGTAATATGGTTTGACACTCATAAAGCCTGTTATTTTTTTCTCTCATCGATTGGATGAAGCTGTCCAAAACCATCAGCATTAAATGGAATTTTACCAAAAAGAGCAATAATCAAAAGTACTTAGAAATGTGCTAGCACGTAGCATTAGCCACTGCTGGCCTAACTTATGCTACTTACCTAACCCAGCCCATACAATATGTGTGTCTCTGTCATTGCTCAGTACACTGCCTAGTACAGAGCTCCTTTATAAAATGGGTATATATAAAAAAAAAACTACAGTGTAGCTGAGCTTATGTGTATGCATTTCCAGTCTCATATTTTTCTACACATATTTATAAATGTATGGCATCTCTTATAGTGGTAAAATGCGCTAGCGAACGCTTCACCACAATTTGCCACACTTCGGCAGGTGAATTTTCGCCAGCCCGCCGCTAATTCACTAAAATGCGAAGTTATGCACAGGGAGGCAAACGGTAGCGAAGTTGCGTTACCATTACTTTGCCAGGCAAAGCGCATTTACGCTAGCGATGCCTAATTTGCATGCAGTGTGAAGTTAAACGTATAATAGAAGTATATGTTACAGCCACTACATTACACTATACAAGCCCAGGAAACCTTTAATAAATAAAATAAAGTTGTTCTATTGACCTAAACATGTGCCCACTGTATAGTTGAGTTGCCATATGTTAGGAAATGTAGGGGGGGGAGGAGGGTATTTTTCAGACTATCACCCTAAAAAAAAGTAAAAGATGCCATCATTTTTTTTTTGGGAAATTTCAAGTTTTTTTTTCAAACTCCTATCTATTGTATTGAACTTCACCAGGTCTGACCTGGCGAAGTAAAGTCTAGTGCAAGGGGTAACGTTCAGTAAATTGGTCATCTTAGTGAATTAGCGTAGTTACATCCCTTCGTCAGTGTACAACGCCTCGTGTAAGGGTGTGAAGTTGCACTAGTCTATCTACTTCACTAGCAAATTTTCGCCAGGGACACTGTTAGTGGATTGGCGAAGTTGCGAAATGACGTCACACTGGCGAATAAGCGTTAGATGCTTCGCGCTTTAGTGAATTTACCCTAATTGTGTCCTGTTGGAAGTCTTAGTATTGAAAGTTTTGCCTTTGCTCTATAATAATAAAAGAGTAATGTGTATTTTGATGTTATGAAAGCTAGCATAAAATTCATTGCTGATGGCATGATTCATTTTAGCGGTTTTAAAGTGGACCTGTCACCCAGACACAAAAATCTGTATAATAAAAGTCCTTTTCAAAATAAACATGAAATCCAATTTCAAATTTTTATTAAAGCATTCATAGCTGTTTAAAGCTCATTTAAAAATCTCAGCTGTCAATCAAATATTGTCTGCCACTCCTCTATGCCTTAGGCATAGAGGCGGGGCAGATAATTACTTTTATTTTCCATTCAGCACTTCCTAGATGACACTGCTCCCCACACATTCCCCCAGTTCTCTTAACCATTTAATTGTGTAGCCAGGACATGGGGATAGACATCGGGTCCCCTATTCTGGTGCAAAAACAAGATTCTGAGATGATGCAAGGCTTGCCTTAATAACAGTGTTGACAAAATGGCTCCTGCCTGCTTGTTATAATTATGAATTCCCAGACTGAAGAAAACAAGATTAAAATAATTTATATAGTGTAAGTAATGTTCATTTTTCTTGACTAATGTGATAAAATATGATTCTGAATATTTTTTTGGGGTGACGGGTCCACTTTAAAGGACAAGGAAAGTCTAAAATAGAATAAGGCTAGAAATGCTGTATTTTGTATAATAAACATAAACATGAACTTACTGCACCACAAGCCTAATCAAACAAATGATTTATGCTTTCAAAGTTGGGCACAGGGGACTGTCATCTTGTAACTTTGTAATATAGATACTTGGGGTGTAGAGTCACGGGAGGAGGGGGTCATTCTTCCACGTTATAGAGCACTTGTAAGGCCACATCTAGAATATGCTGTACAGTTTTGGTCTCCCTCGCTCAAACAGGACATTATTGTATTAGAGAGGTATAGAGAAGGGCAACTAAGCTGGTAAAAGGTATGGAAAACCTTAGCTATGAGGAAAGACTGGCCAAATTGGGGATGTTCACGCTGGAGAAGAGACGCTTAAGGGGTGATATGATAACTATGTATAAATATATAAGGGGGTCATATAATAATCTCTCTAATGCTTTATTCACCATTAGGTCTTTCCAGATGACACAAGGTCACCCATTCTGTTTAGAAGAAAAGAGGTTCCGCCTAAATATTCAGAAGGGGTTTTTTATAGTGAGAGCTGTGAAGATGTGGAATTCTCTCCCTGAAACTGTTGTACAGGCTGATACATTAGATAGCTTTAAGAAGGGGTTGGATGGCTTTTTAGCAAGTGAGGGAATACAGGGTTATGGAAGATAGCTCATTATACAAGTTGATCCAGGGACTAGTCCGATTGCCTTTTTGGAGTCAGGAAAGAATTTTTTCCCCCTCTGAGGCAAATTGGAGAGGCTTAGGGTGGGTTTTTTTTTGCCTTCCTCTGGATCAATTAGCAGTTAGGCAGTTAAAATAAAAATAAAAAAAAAGAAAAGTTTGAACTTTTTCAGCCTAACTTACTATGTTACTATGACTGTGCACATGCTCAGTGTGGTCTGGGCTGCTTAGGAAACATCATAAATTATCAAAACCGCACAAGTCAAATAAATTCTGCCAGAAGCCGATAAAGCAAGAATCAGAATATACAGACTGCACTGGGTCATGCGTTATAATGTAATCTAATGTGGATTTTATAGTTTTGTATTGTTTAATACAAACTTTCTGCAACTCTTCAGAACCAGTGGCTGCAGCAAAATAATCCTCCAAATAGAATCCCAGTTTCTGTTTAAATCTGGCTCCATGATCTTTGTCCCTGCAGCTGGAGTTGGAAACAGTTAAGGCAAAAATAAAATCCAATACAAATCTCTACACTGTTGCAGATTGCTCTTCAGGGAAACAAAGTTGCTGTTCTGAAGGGCTGAGAAGTAAGGAGGGGGCTCCCCCTGCTGTTCATAAGTATGATTGTTTCCCCTGCCCAGCAGTCAGGGACTGTCTGACAATTCCTATCCACAGCAGTACATGAAGGGAGAATTTCACTGCATACGATACATATTTTTTAATTAAAGTATATTGGAGATAGATTTCTTTTTCATTAAAGAAAGTAAAAATGGGATATTATTTTTTTTGCCTTTCCTTGTCCTTTAAGGGATAGTCATCCATATTATATAAAAATCCCTTATCTTATATGTAATACCTATAATAACAAGGGACAGTTTACTTCCATTTTCAAAGCTACTTTAACATGGCTTACTTCATGCTGTTTATTAGAAACTTTCAGTAAAAATAAAACTTACTAGAAATCCCAGTGCATTTAACGTGTGTCCTAGGCTATGCTACACATATGGAATTTTGTCTGTTGCTGCCATGCAGCAGTAAACGCTAGCTGACAGAGCAGGGATGACAGGTAGAGAACAAGGTTCTATTACCAGTGACTAAAAGGTGATGTACTGGACTTACACAGAGAGGTGTAAAACATTGAGCATTTTGGTTCATTTTCTGACTTTGATCTTTCTCCATCAGATGGGGTGATTTCTACTTACAAGTTTCATGGGTGAAGAGGGGTGGTTTATAACCCCAAAAGTAATAAAAGGTATTAAGATTGCCCTGGTACAGTAACCCTTGGAAACCAATACAATTTTGCTGTTAAACAGGTGGCCAGAAGATGCTACCTGATGATGTTTTGCTTTGGTTTACTGCACCTGGACAAACCTAGTGTATTTTATTATACCTTAATGTGTGTGTGAATATCTATCTATATTTTTTATACACTTCTATAATGCAGATGTACAGAAGATTCTCTCCCTAAGTCTCCGTAGTAAACACACACATTGTTTCTTACTAAGGATAATATGAGTCACTGTTATTACTCTAAAAGGAAAAAGAGTAGCTGTCTGTTCCTGTATCCTCCAAATGTCCTCACTGAGCTTATACTGACATGGGTACAATCCACAGTTGTTCCTACATTTCTCACTTTGCAGAACAACAGTTGCTCTTCTCATACACATAAAAAAAGCAACTGTTACAAAAAGTGTTACTCCCCACCTCTACACCAGCAAAGAGTTATACAATACCAAACATGGTCTTGTGACTTTGCAAAAAATGTTATTAACAAAAACCATAAAAAAAGAAAAAAAAAGCCATATGGCACCTGTTTGCATGCAGACAAATGACACTGCCTCTTGCTGCTAGCCAATTACATCATAGATCATAGTACAGTGGGAAAGTACAAATAATATTTAAAAAATATTCTGTTTCTCTTTTATTTTAACTATCTTTCCTAGGAGACCATATGGATCATTTACAGACCTTACAAACTAGCAACTCATCTAGGTTGGTTCAGTGAAGGAGGAGGATCTTTTGTTAGCATTCTGTCAAACCACTCTAAAATCAATGTTGGACTGGGAAAAAACCCAGTACACGCCACTGGCCCAGATCCGCTCCCACCTGCCTGGCACACTTTGATCTCTCCATGACCAATAGAAGAAAATTGCAGGCACATGCTGTTTGGGGCGGGGGGTGGATGGAGGAGGATTGTGGGCAGTTGGCAACAGGGGCAATCCAGTGCCCTGAAGATGGCAGGAGGGGGTCCGGGCCTGGAGTGGGTGCGTGTAGGCCCCTGATGCGGCAGCCCCTGTGGGTCCGACACTGGTGCTCTTTGATAAGTATACTTGAGAAAATGGGGCAGACCGGCACTGTAATGGATCCACAAGACCTATCGCGTTTCGTGTTCACTTAATCATAATTAAGTGCCCTGGATGAACACAAAACGCGTAGGGTAGATAGCAATGCAGATATAATTAAAATTTTGCATAAATAAAAATATCTTTTAACTGAATTACTATTGGTCTTTTGGATCGGTTTGAGTGCCGGTTGGCCCTGTTTTTTCTACGTATACTTTGCTGTGCCGCTGGGGGGCTGGAGCACCCGGACCACTTTCATTACTTGGTGAGTCGTTAACAATTTGTTCTGGAGCACCTTGTTCTTTCCCAATTTATAGCTCTCTGATAAGTACCCAGCAATTTTTTGGTAACAGGAGTTCAGAGGAGTGATTGCCAGGTGTTTAAATATTGGCGAATCCCACATGTCCCCATTGTAAGATCATAGCAAAGTACAGGGGCCAAAAAATGGAAAATGACAGGTCTGGCATTGTCCCTCAAAAAATCTAATTGGGCCATAAAACTCAGCTGATATAACTTAAAATGTTTGCTAACAAATAAATTATACCAAATAGCAAAATAAATACTCTTTCAAAACCTAAAACCCTTTCCCATCACGGTTTTAACTTAAAATTGTGTTAAAGAGATTCTGACACCTGAAGTCAAACTCTTTTTTACCTCTATTATAATAACTGGCTTTGAAAGCTACATCTAACTTTGCCATAAGGTATTTGCATGATGCTTTTACATTACCTGTCTGATCCCCCATGTTCCTGTATGAGGGGGCTGCCATATTTGTGCACCCGGCATCTGTTATCATTACAAACTGTAACTAACAGACTGAGATGGGACTGTTAGGTTGGCAAAGTAAGAGTGTCAGGGTGTCAGAGAGTCAGGCTTAGAAATTTCAGCTAACAGTTATATACAAAAACAAACCTCTCAGCAAAAAATGATCAACATGACCTATAGGTAACAATTAATGTACATTCATATGTTAAATTTCATTTTTTAGTGTCAGTATCACTTTAAAGGAAAACGATACCCCCGAACAATGTAGGTCTCTATAAACAGATATTGCCTAAAGCAACTCATATGTAAAACCCTGCTGCATGTAAATAAACCATTTTCATAATAATACACTTTTTTAGTAGCATGTGCCATTGGGTGATCATAAATAGAAAATAGCCATTTTAAAAAATAAGGACAGAGTCCTGGGATCCTAGGATCCAACGGTGCACACATACCAAACAAACTATAAAGTTAGGTCACACGAGCCAATTAACAGACAGAGTTGTGTCTTTTGCTTCAACACTTCTTCCCTTTACAGTTAGAGTTTAAATATTTCTGGTCAGGTGATCTCTGAGGCAGCACACAGACCATCATGAAATGGTGGTTCAAGGAAAGAGATGTAAAAGGGCAATATTTACTTCAATATATATACCAGGTAGGTAAGATTCTTTAATATGTCACTTGATCGGTTGCTCAAAAATTATTTTTGGGGTATAGTTTTCCTTTAAGCATATTTTCTGGTACCTGTACAATCAACTGGCTCTTTTTAGCTGACTATACATAGACTGATATTGTCTGCCAACTAACCAACGTCTATGTCAGTAGCTTATTGGCTACTGCATGGGACCTAAACATTGGTCTCCCCCACCATTATCTGGCTGGGCAGATATTGTCTGGTCTTGAAAATGTTTTATACTGAACAATTCCTTTAACAAACTGAAAATACTATATTACCACATAGAACAATACACACATGATCTGGGAAAGTTATATTGATACATTACCACACTGAATTTATAACCTTGTATATTTTTAATTTGCTGTGTACCATGTATAAATGATTGCATATAAAATTGGACAGCAAATAAAAAACTGATTAAAAATAAATCTTCAGGCATCCTAATGTTGCCCTGGTGACTTTATCTAAACATATGTGCCAAGTACTGCAGGTGTTCTAGACATGTTTTTTAAACTCTGGTAAAAATAATACCTATATAACAAAGACTATAGAAGGAACAAGCCTCCATAGGGGTGCAGAGAAAAACACTTACCTACATGTTCTATAGCTAAGAAAAGGTCTAAGTTTTACACAGATTTTAGAACTCTGGCTAAAGAAGCATATGCTAAAGTAAATCAGGATGCATCGGATTTGGATAAATTGAGCCTTTTTTGGCAGTATTTGGTAGAATCCAAATGTGGCAACAGGATTCTTTCTCTTATGATAATTTTTTTCTGATTTCTCGGTTCAGATTTAAATAAATCCTAAATTTCAAAAAAGTGATTTGTTACGTCCCTCATAAAAAATAAATGTATTTACAGAAATGATATAAAGGAATGGGTAATTAGTAACATGGTTAATTAGGTTAAAAGGGCACCTGGCCCTAACCTCATAACTAAGACTGTCCATTCCCTTATCAAATTATAAATATTTTTTCTATTTCATTAATATCCTTTTTATGGACTAGAGACCAAAATTGCACTGCATGTTTTAGATGAGGCCTAATGTAAATTTCATGGGGTAAATGCCATTTGTCCTTAAAAAGTTGCTTACCCTATTATGTAGTTATTAATGTACCTAATAAAACTTGGGGGCAATTATTACAGTAAGTTTCATGATCTATATTGGTAAATAATCAGTAAAGTTAATATATAAGGACTGGTGTCTAAGGGGCAGATTTAATAATGCTCAAATTTCAAAGTGAAAAAACTATTTCAACCAAAATCCTTCAAATACCTAGCACTTTGAAAAAATGTCAGGACAGGCTCTAGGAGGGCCCCCATAGGCTAAAATGGCAATTTGTCAGCTTTAAGGTGGCGAAGTGTCAAATGCAAAGGATTTTAAAGAGACAGTACTTAAAATTCTAATGTTTTCAATTCAAATCGAATTTTGGGGTATTCGATAGTCATAGTAGCCCAAAATTACTTCGAAATTTTAAAATTCACTTTGACCCTTGGTAAATGTGCTCCCAAGTGAAGGGAGGGATATAAAACTTAAACACTGCTTCTGCCTTAATCTGCGATTTGTATGTACTCTTTAGGCCCAAAATGGCCTTAATTTTTTTAATACCTGTTTGACTTCGCTGTCTCATTGCTTGCTCCTACTTAATGGTCTTGTAACCACAGAAACCAAGCAAATACACAGTCACTGGAGAATGAAATGATTAAACAGGTTGCCTTTGCAAATAAAATTAAAGTTTATGTGTGTACCACAGATTATAGGGCTATGGGACGGACAGAGACAAAAGAACCCTGAAGGGCTAGCCTTTACACCTGAGTGCAATGCACCCTCAATCTGATATTGCTTGTGAGGGGTAGGAAAAGAACATCTACTCTAGGGTCAAATACACAGCTAATTTACATTTCTTTTAACAGTCATATATTTAATATGTGTTAACTCAATAAGTAACAATTCTTTTCATATCAAAAAGCTGTCTTGTGGGTCTCCCACTTTCTAAGATAAAAAAAGTATCAAAGGGAAAAGTAATTGAATCAACTTTTAGCAACATGTAGATGAAAGTGACCTAATATGGCACCCACCTGGTTACAGGTTGTTGCCATTCACTTGAATGGCAGGTGGTCCGAGTGTCATTTGATTAATGATACCAAAGCCAAACTGCAGCAACACACACATTTATATCTCCCATAGATTCTGTGTATTTTTAAAAATACACTATTCTCTTTTCATTGCTGTATTAAAGCAGTACCTCGTACTTCATCCCAATTAAGATATAGAGATTAGTAGAGACAAAATAATCCTATTGGGGTTGTTTAAAGTTTAAATGATGTTTTAGTAGACTGAAGGTTTAGAGATCATAATGACAGAAAGACACCTTATGTATTTGATGCACTGGGTGGAGAGCATATGCACTAATTGATTCCATTTTTTAATGTGTGTACTCATTCTGCATTTCTATGCATCTGACACACATTTAGAACGTAATAAAGAGAAAATGCAAGTTGAACTGATTGTTTTACATTTTGAAGCTTTGCATGCATTGAATAGATGCACGTTTAAATGCCCTAAGAGCCCTAATGTCATGCACAGAAGAGCGTTCCTCACTCTGTTAATATACTGCATTTGAAAGTCAGTTAAAAGTACAGTAGCCACAGGACCTTACTTTGTGCAGTAAAGAAAATTATTATAAATGCTGGCAGAAGCAGAAAGTTAGAAAAAGTTACAACCACCAATGATCCAGGCCTAGCGATTGGGGCACTATTACTTCATGAAGTTAATTTCCTACCCAAGCAACAATAACACCAAATATTCTGTAAACTGGGAATATTAAATCAAGAGATGACTCACGACTAAACACATGAAACTACTGTAATTATCATGTCTCTTTAGTGAATTTGGACCTTAGTATATTGGTCTTGCAGCTGTTGTGCTGAGAAACCATTTTCAAGTGAATCAGAGTACAGACAGAGAGAGAAATAATCATCTGTACATTCTTCTGTATCTTAAGGTAAGTGTTCACATTCAATGGAACATTCTATTGACAGGGACACTAAAATTGCTAACTGTGATTCTGCATCCTAGCAGGAGGGAGAATGCTACAAGTAAAGATAACTTTGAAACCACACATGTGTGTAAATTAACAAAATATACACTCTGATTCTAAGAAAAATTACCAAAATATACGCTCTATTCCTGCTTCAAACGTTTATAACAAATGCTGTGGGCCCGTACAATAAATGAACCAAATGCATATATTAAACTAGCTGTGTTCCCTCCGAGAACTTTTTACACTGTCATAAATCTGCTTGACCTCCAGCTAGTTAGAAGCTGTGAATAACACAAATTCTGGGCCCCCCTCCCTCAGAAACAGTCCTGATCTAACAAGTACCCTACTCACTTAGCTCAGCTAACAGGTGTCTTCCAGTCCAGGGCTGATCAAGTGTCACTTTTTTTTTCTAAATTCAAGGCACAGAACAAAGTCAGCCCTTTTCCCCCTCCCAATGAGTGTCCATTGACAGCTGGTATTCTGAAATAATTATTCCATGAGATGGTTCCCTCCCCAAACTGAGTAATCCATAGAATCCACTCATGCTTCTGTTAAAATAAAATGAGAAAGGGTGATATCTGATCCCTTTTTGCATTTCTTCATATTTAGTTAAATTAACAGACATTTCTCTATTCTTGCAACAATCAAACAGCTACAACATGTTTACATGCTTCTTAGAAAACAGAGACCCTTTGTTTCATTTCCATTCAAAGCAGCCCTAGTTAAAAAGTTTGTGTAAAAAGGACATCTGCCATTTGTCCCAAGACACTATAACTATCAATGATTATGTTTACATAATGTACTTTTAAAACTGGCTTCACTCACATAATTTATTTAAATATGTTACCTCTTTGTGTATTGGATTTTACAAATAGGTTTTTCTTATCTGCGACAAATGTTCATGACCCTTGAAAACCACAGTAAACTTCAAGCAATTCTAACATTTCATATCTAGTAGGAAATTCCCCCTAAAACCATAACAACATAAAATGTCATAAAATCCCAGTCTAAATGGAACCAAGAAATTCAAGTGAAGATGTTACATTTAAAAGTTTGACATCTTGTTAGACCATATTAAAAAAAAATCTTAGTTTTCTAAATCCTCATCTTTTATCTGGGAAGGCTAAATTCTCAAAATGGCAGATTGTAAAACTCTCAAATTATTTTAGAAAATGGACCCAGAGCGACCAACAATGTAATAATACTAAATACTGTGAAAAAACCCCCAGAAATATACAGAGAGGTCAGGATAGCTTGTATTTACGTTAACCAACAACAATTTACCACAAGTTTTGGTTGCCTTAGATTAGAACTATAAATATGAAATCTATGACAGTTCCCATGTATATGCATACTTGGTACAGTGTTGGACTGGCCCACAGGGATACCAGGAAAAGGCCCTTTTGCTTCTAACATTTTGGCCTATTTCATGTTCATTCCCTATTTCTTTATGTGGAAAAAGAGGCTTAATAATGGAAGAATACAGTATAGCAAGTAGATCTAAAAGAATAGGAGAATAAAGAGGTTAAATGAGGAGAGAAGGAATAATAGTTTGCAAAGTTGGGCCCCTGGTCTAAGGTTTTCTGGTGGGCCCCTGGCATCCCAGTCCGACACTGAATTGGTACAAACCGTTCCTAGTTATTTCTTTACAGTGTGTATTTAAATACAGAAGTATACATGTTGTATTACTAAGTATATCTGTTGAAATCCGAGCAACAAATAAAAGCACTGACATACACCTCTTTAAACAATATTCTTTGTAATAGTTAAGCCATGCAACACAACAAAATATATAGCTCAGAATGTTTCTAAGCAGTGTATACACCTACTGTACTATTATTGTATCTTTTGTTTTAACAAAGGTTGGTACATTTTACTCATTTTATTTGCTCACCTCTGCTCAACATGGTTTTGTGAAAAAAAATGCCAACTGATATATTTGCAAATGGATACCAGGAAGAACAGGAAATTATTTGCTTCACTCCTCCTCTTAGTTAATAAAAGACAAACACACACAAAACAACAGCAGGAATAATCAGTATATATTTATGTATGACTGTTTATGCATATATGGATATCATTATTTAGTTTAATGGGTGTGGTCTTGGTTGATATAACTGAAATAGTCTGGTTAGTATCAAACAGCAAAGTAGTTAGATAAAATGCTTTCAGTACAGGAAAAAACAGATTCCTTATCACAGTGATAAAGGATCATGGCAGTAGCTATTGCTAAATCCAAACCAAAGACATGACAGCTTGATGGCACAAGCAAAGAAATGTAGTCAGGCAATTGCTTATGGTTCAGCTTTTATTGCTGGGAGTAGTACTATATGAAGTCCAGGTTTTTAATGTCCAAAAGCACATGCACTGATAGTGTTTAGGTTACTGCCTGCCTATTTATTATAGGGTGCAGTACCTAATGTGGCCTTGGCATAGTGCATGTGGGTATGGCCAATAGGGCACACTACAGATCTCATCGTTTTAAAACTACTTTTTCGTTTTTTATATGTCACATTTACAGCACAGCCAGTGACTGGTTCTTCAGAGCTAGCTTACCCCCCAAATAAAAGTACTAAAAAAGTAAACAATGTGTAGCATTTTGCAACAGTCAGCAGAAATATTAATGAAATAATTGATCCACTACAGCTCAGTATTTTCACCTTTCATAATGCTGGTTTTACCATTTTTTGAACAGGAGGAACATGAGGGGTTGAACTTGAAAGACTCTTTTAATGAAACAATTTCCCCGTACAGTATAATCCCATCATCAGTTTTTATACGTTTATTGAATTAAGCAATAATATAATTTTTGGAGGTAATTTCCTCCCTAAGCACTAATTGTACCAAAAACATATGTGAACTAGGACTTATTATCACAGAGATAAAAAATGGCATCCCAAGTGCTAGGCAAATGACTATGGGTCCTTGCTGCAATGCAATCTACTACTAGTCAATAGTTATACCAGTAAGATAAATGTAGAATACATTTGAACCCACAGGGACCAAAACAAGTGAATAAATATTTATATAACTAAAAAAATGAATACATGTGTGACTGTCCTGCACCATATATTCTTTATTTCCAGATTCAGTTTAATGCAATAAGGAACAATGTTGCCTCACATCATGTGCTTCTGGCTACAGCTGCCATGGATTGAAAGGGTTAAAACATCTTGTGCCATATTCACTAAATAACAATATTGAGGGCAGCATTTTAAAGTTTCTTCATAACAAGGGACCTGTTTGCTAATAAAAACAAGAAGCTTTGTATCAGCTTATATTTGCAGTGCTAATAACATTTAAATGTTGCTAGCTCTGGAATTTAAAATGCATTGTGGATACTTACGTTTAAAACATGAAAGATAAGGGGCTGATTTATGTCATATTGAACTGGGGAATGCTGAACGATTGCCAGCATTTTCAAAGCTTCCTCATTTAGTAAAATGTTCTGACTGGCAGAAACGGTTTCACTTTTTAATAAAAATATTTTTTTTTACTATAAAGCCAGGTCTCAACTAACATTAGATGTTAGTGTTAATATCTAAAAAAACAGGTTTTAAATGTAATGAATACACTGATTATATCACTATTGTAATTTTCTTATTAACACCAATGATTTCAGTGAATTGGGAATTACTTACCCTGAGTTAATAACTCAGAATTTAAAGTGCTAAATAAGTGGTTGTTTTATAAGGTTGTTTAGTAAATCTGGCCCTATAAAACAGAAAACTATTACAGAAGTACAAGTAGTTATATAAAAAATACTAAAGCCTAATTTATAACACATCTCTATATAAATTAACCCAGAAGGTACTATCATTTGATAACACAGCTATATAGTTTTTATAATCTGCTATGAAAAATTGCTCCAACTCATTTTGTAGAATACACACAAACATACACTGTTCAAAATATGTTTAAAATTGTTCTGGACAGATCAAAGTTACACATTGCAGCTCCTCCCAAATGAAGACATGGCTGCACACAAACAGCACAAGTTAATTTACATAGACATCAGAATACACTGCGTTCCATCTGACCTTTTTACTGTCGTGCAAGGTATAGCACTCTTCTGTGTGCATCAGATATAACATGATAAATGGCATATATGCCGAGTAATAAAGTCAAATGTTCTATAAATATTTTGCAAAACAACAAAAGACATAATGTACAATAACCAATTCTCTGACCACAATATACATTTTGGTACCAAACTCCTCCCATTCCCGGGGGAAATCAGATTGGAAATAAATTTTGCAAGCACTGCCACATAAAAGCAATGTGGCTCCTTTACAGTAGACTTCTAAATTTTGTTAATCTTTGATACACAACCATTTAATTTGCATAACCCTTCCATATTAGAAGAAAACACACACACACAAAACAAGCACTTGTTTAATTAAAAAATGTAAATTTGCTGTCATCTTGGGGCCTGGTGAGTTAGGGACGGCAGTGACATCTTATATTGCTGACAATGATGTAGTGAAAATATATTCAGTGAGCTAATGGGAAAGGAAAAATGGGATATTTGAGTACATGCTGGTTATAAAACCTTGGGCACAAAGCATCACAACCTTTTAAACGTGAGACTTTTTGGAGATTCAATCATTCAAGCCCTTCAAGGCTGTATGGAAGTAAATAGGAAAAATACAATTACAAATATATACAATCCAAGAATATTATTTTCTATATTTTGAAAAATTCCAACTGGTTAATATAATAAGGTGTAAAAGCTACGAAAAGAAATCTATTTGCTTAAGAAAAATCCAGGAACCATACTGGAAATTCTACACATACATCTTGTTAACATTAGAGTATGTTTCATTTCTTTCATTGCTGAAAGAAAAAAAAAAGAAATATTTCTGAAGTGTGATATTTGAGAATAGTTTCTATGGAAAGGGCTAGGCAGCTGAACAAAATAAATAAAGTAAATAGATGTCTTTAAACTGTTCAGTTCCACCTGTTGCCACATTATGTTAACTTTACCCCCTCCCAAACTATCAAACACACACACACTTGCGAGCCTTAAGGGTGAACTGCCCTGTATTCTAAAAATATTTACAGGATCTCTCGAAAATGCATTAATGTTATCACACAAACCATTTGTGCATATATTAAGCTTTTTGGATTTGAACAGTTGTTCCACATCTTGAACACTTCCTATTAAGCTCTCAATAACATTACTCGTGTTTTGACCGTGAAAGACTCCAGTACACAAAGTAACAAGCAAAACTTTGGTTAGAGCAAAACAGTTTGGTTGGGGAAAGTCAGTACACTCTTACACTTACTACTACTAATACAGTACTATTTGCATTGGTAAAGGCTATATTCAAACACCAATGCTAACACTAAACTAAAAATCACTGAACTTTCACGTTTGCAGAATAGGTTAAGAATAATGTAGGTGAGATAAACGTGGAGCTACTTTACTAAAAGGACAAAAGTGTCAGTAGCCAAAGAGAGCAGATGCAGTGTTTGGGACCAAAGTAAAGTAATTGGGCATTTTACATGTTTCTTTTGAAGCTGAAATGGGATCATCTCTTGGGTGTGCTTGCCTGTCACCACGGAAACCCTTCAGCATATGAGCTGTAAACTGGCAGGCGAACAACGGTCTTTCAGGACAATGCCTTCAGGTTCAACTGCCACCCTGCCTTATTACTCCTCCCCCCACCCTGCGATATCTGCAACAATTCCATGGCC
>CM044444.1:48085454-48146997 GCA_024363595.1 Xenopus borealis
AGGAGCAAACCGAGCATGCTCATGCCCAGGGCAAAGAGGTTTAAGCTGAAAGCAAGAAGTCTGATACAGAAACCCGTGTATACACAATAGAAGGAAGGAAATGCTGTGTTTCTTTCTTTTCACAGAGAACTCAGAGTAGCATTACTTTGAGGGTTTACTAGTGTATTTATATAGATCTTTCTGATAAATCATACTTAGTTTTAACCTTTCCTTCTCCTTTAATTTCATAGAGATTTATCTCTACTAATTGATATCTCTACTTATTGATATGTAGTGGACTGGAAAGCTTGTATTTTCATACAGGATGTGTATGATGAACTTTTTAGAGTTTTGTGATTGGTCATGAATCTGTTTTATAAAATATTTTATTAAACACAATAGACAGGGCATGGCTTTGTTTAGGATCTGAAATTTAGACAGATAAAAGATAGATGAACACACTAGAGCTGCAATAAATACTGGACTTCTGCTTCAAAGAAAACATATTTAGATATATTGTGCAGTAATAAGTGGCATGTAAACTGATGTGAATAATTTTCATTTTAGTGTTGCTGGTCATTTCAGTTTGCCTTGCTAAAATTTATATGCTGTTAGGATATATATGGTTACAGACATACATTATGCTCTATTGTGTAAACAACATATCAGATGTAGCATACAAGTTACTTTATATTCATGATTTATTCATTAACAAATAAAATGTTACATTGCTCACAAAAAACAGTTATGTCTTTTAACTATCTTGGTATGTTTGTGTTAAACTACTATCACTTAATGACCAAGATTAAGAATGCTGGGTTCTATGGAATATAAAATTCTATAGAACTTACCTAACTATAATTGCTATAATGCTAAGGTTCCCATAAAAAGTTTCTGTATGAAATATCTGAATAGAATTGTCTCTATTAAAGCGATTCTGTTATGATTTTTATGGTGTAGTTTTTATTCCTAAATTGCACTGTTTACATTACAAATAATTCACCCTACCATATAATTTTTTATTTGTAAAATGTACTTTTACCTGTAATAATGGTGTGTAGGTAGCCATTTTAGGTCATTGTGTCTGAACCTGTGCTTTCAGAAAAAGCCAGCACTTCACAATGGAATTACTTTCCGATAAGCTATAATTTCTCATACTTTTACTTTGAATATCTACACCTAGCAATGCAAGTGTCAGGAAGCTATTATCTTGTTACCTACACACTGTTCTGTTGATAGGCTGTGGGAGAGGATAGGGTGGGATGATATCACTCCAGCGCAGCAGTAAAGTGTGACTCGAGTTTATAACTGCGCAAGTCACATGACTGAAGGCACCTGGGAAATTAACAACATGACTAGCCCCATGTCAGTTTTTTTAAAAATATTAAATAAATCTGTTTGTTCCTTTGAAAAGCAGATTTCAGAGCAGAATTCTGCTGGAGCAGCACTATTAAAGGAACAGTAACAACAAAAAAATGAAAGTGTTTTAAAGTAAAGAAAATATCAATATTGTGTTGCCCTGCACTGTTAAAACTGATCTGTTTGCTTCAGAAACACTACCATAGTTCATATAAACAAACTGCTAAGTAGCAATGGCAGAAATTGAAAAATGGCTGTATGGAACAGGATAAGTAATGGATAACAAATAACATTATGCTCTACAGTGCTTATCTGCTATCTGCTGTGTAACTTGAGCCTTTTCTCCTTTGACTAGTTGGCCATGGTTACACAACAGCTTATTTATATAAACAGTAGTAGCTTCTGAAGCAAACACTGCTGTTTTACAAGTGTAGGGCAACACTGCATTATGTTTTTATTACTTTAAAACAATTACATTTTTTGATGTTACTGGTCCTTTAACTGATATGTTTTGGAAAAAAAACATGTTTTTCTATGATAGAATCCCTTAAACCCCATCAATTGCATATTTTTATATTCATCTGCAAATCTTTTGCAAATCATTTGTAAACCAGCTATAAATGATTAGGTACTGGGGAATAGTGATCAGTGTGTTGTTTGCAGGTATGAAAGACAGATGTACATAGTATTAGTACATTCAGAGAAAGAGTGTAAAAACTCACCCTGGTGGTCTAGTGGAAGGGGGTCGGCAGGGATGCCTGCTCCCCCCTTGGCGGGGACGCCCGCCATGCGCCACTTCCTCTTCTTAGTTGGTTCCTAAGTGTGCGTGGCATGCGCACTTCCTCTGTTTGTATTGCCCATTATAGGTATTTGTTCCTGGTGTATCTTGTTCCTGATCTGATTCCTGTGTCTGACCCTGCCTGGCTTTGACGATTCTGCGATTCTGTATCCTGACCCTTTGCCTGAATACCGACTCCCATTCTGCCTTAACCCTCTGATTGACTTCCTGGTTTGACCCTTGCCTGCCTGACTACGTTAACTCTCTGCCTGCCTTGACCCGGCCTGATCTGACTAAGATTCTGCTTTACGCCTTGTACCACGACCTTCTGCCCAAAGACTTTGCCTACAGTTGTGCCCCTTTGTCTGCCGAGAACCCCTAGCCTAGCACCTCTCGTTTTAAGATCTGGCGGCATCCAATTAGCTGAGGGCTCCTCCCGATAGGCAGAAGTTTGAGCCTTGATCAGGGTGCTTGGCATCGGTTCTGGGTTTAGGGTGCCAACCGTTACAAATAGAAGGGTAGAGGGGAAATTGCGCTACAAAACAGAAGGGTAAGAAATAAGTAAAAATAGGAGCGAGAAGGCTGCAGAACAAGGGAAATGAAGAGTACAGAGATAATAAGATTCTACCAATGAATGGCAAAACCACTATTTAAATATTGATGATTTCCTTATAGTTGACTTTATAGATGTTTCTCAGGGTCAAACTAAATTATATGCAGATCATGTGGTTTAAAAGGTTACAATATCAGCTCTCTCGTCCTATAATTAAAGATGTAGTTTACGCAGATATGCACAAATATACATGGCGTTTTTTAATACTGATATGGGTTATCCGGAAATCTTGGGACCTGGAGGATTAGGTCCCCATACTTTAAGCCTACTAAAAAAACAGAAAACATTAAATAAACTAAAACTATTCTTAGAGCATTCAATCCCTGGAATGCTGTCTGCTAGGATTAACAGGTACCCTACAACTTCAGCCAAAAAAGGCAGTTTTAAAGGAAAAGTAAATGTTTTTCTTTTTCTTTCTGTAAATTTGCTCTAAACAGCCCCCCAGATTAATGTACCTTAGTCCCTGCTGCAAGTCTGCTCTGGTTTCTGTGTTATCAGCAGCTTGTTTCACCTTCTTCCTGGTGCAGAGTGAAGCCCAGCCCCTTAGCTTACTGAGCAGTCCATTTGCTGCTGTTCCACAATAGAGAGGAAGAGGGAGCCAGTGTTTCATTAGTAAGCTAGTTTCCCCAAGCAAAAGCTGCTACACACACTGCTCTCTGCTATGTCATAGTATGCAAATGATCTCCTGGACTAGTCCAAGATATAAGGTCAGCTCAGTAAGCTAAGGGGCTGGGCTTCACTCTGCACCAGGAAGAAGGTGAAACAAGCTGCTGATAACACAGAAACCAGAGCAGACTTGCAGCAGGGACTAAGGTACATTAATTTGAGGGGCTGTTTAGAGCAAATTTACAGATAGAAAAAAAAAACGTTTACTTGTTCTTTAATGCACTGGTGAATAATTCCCTACCAAGTCAGAGATTGACTAATTTGGCAAGAGTCTACCCAGAGAAATGTGGTTTCATATGGTTGTATCTACTTACTCTTGTGAAAAACTTATATTAAACTAAAACCTCTACCACACTACTTTTCCTTCTTCCTTTCTTTGTGTATTTTTGTTATTGTACCTTGTTTAATTTGCAAAATTGAAAATAAAATATATTAAAACATTACATACACTCAATAGGAGCTTTACTTGATTATCAATGTCTTGAATATAAGGTACTATTTTATTATTACAGAGAAAATGGAAATAATTTTTTACAATGTTGATCATTTGACTTGGAAAATGGTCTTCCCATAATTCATAGCTTTCTGGATAACAGATCCCATACTATACATGTAAAATATGTAGTATAGTAATATTACCCTAAGCACAGGCTCTATTTGTCACAAGATACTGGAGACAAAGATTTGTCATAACTTGCACCTGTGAGAGAATAGCTGAACAGGAGTGCTGAAAAATACAACATTCCCTGAATGACTGATTGTATCTCTAGAGTAGACATACACCAGCTAAAAACGAAATGATCACCCTGAGTTGTCCATACTTTTCAAGAATGACAGAAAGGGTTTTGCTGCCAAATCAGAATCCTGAATTTAATGCATTCCTAATCAGTAGTAATTGATAAGCAACATTTTTGGATCAGCATACAATTCTATTATAACTATTATTTAGTATTGAGTTACTGTTTTTGTATAGAGGTTACAGTAAAGACAGTTAAAGAGCAGATCTTTTTTCATTTTCCATGTTACTCATTATTTAGAGAGAAGGAGTGATTCAGCTGGCAAATAAACTGGTCACAGATGCAGGGAATGTAATTGTCCTCTGCTGAAAATTACCTTTTCTCTCTTTATATGTAAAGCACCAACCAACATTAGGGGGCATATTAATCAAGCATCAAATTTTTCTGGTTGAGTTTTAAAGAGCAAAAAATGTAAATGTTTAGAGAAAAAACAAACTTGATTTTTTCGCAATTTATTATGCTCCTAAACTGCTAAAAAGTCAGAAAATACTGCAGCTAAAAACTTTTACAGGCTTATTTTATTAAACATAAATATTTATAGAATAAAATATAATCATAAAATTATAGGATGAAAATATAATTGTCTACTATCAAGCCATGATCAATATAACACTAACAGGGTAGATGGTATTATAGTCATTGAGGGAATAGACGTACAAAAACGTGACTTTATGAATCATAATAACAGCACAGGATGTGTTACATGATGAAAAAAATACTGGTTTGTGCATGTATGTTGGTTTAGGTTGGATCCTAAGGTGTGGCATAGTGTTTAGATTTGTGTATTTGGTGCACTGGTTGATCTGTCTCTATTAACTGACAGTCTCCTTTCTCTCGGCTTCTTAGTGAGTATTTGAAAACTAGATATCTAATGGAAAAATTATAGGAAAATTATAGTGAAAGTCATGATGAGAAAATCAGATTACCCCCAATTCAATTCTGCCATCCCAGCCCACACAGTGAGCTCTACATTTTTTCCCATAAATGCCAATGCCAGGGGTCCCAGTAATCAAATAAAATTGAAAATCATCTTTCCATTAAATTCAATTAGCTGCAATTTCTAAAGCCTATCAGAGATTTTAATTACTAAATTATAAAATTCTCCAATGCTAAATTAGAGACCCAAGAAAAACATGCATCTTTCTGTTTCAGTAAAATTATAGCAGCAAATCTTGAATGTCTGCTTACTTTTCTTTCAGTATCTGTAGAAAGCATCAGCTGCTTTTTGTCCAGATATCTTGGTTGCAGTCATATCACAGCCTCCCATGACTGTATCCATCACCTCATTCACCAATCACTTGTAGCTCATGATATTTCTGCTGTTGTTTTCTATATATATATATTTATATCCACACACATACAGGTAGTGGACCAGTTATCCAGAAATCTTGGGACCTGGGTTGAAGTGAAAATTTGAATTAAAAAGTAATTTTTGGGTACTTCGACTATCAAATAGGCCAAAATTCAATTTGAATTGCAAAAATTCGACCATTCGGAAATTTGAAAACTCTTTAAAAATTTTGAATTCGACCCTTCCCAACTTTAAACCTGATGAATTGCTGTTTTAACCTATGGGGGACCTCCTGCAACCTTTAAGGAGTCTCTTTTTTTTTTTTTGGAGGAAATCATTTGAATCATTCACATCAAACAATTTTAATTCGATTGAATTGACAATTTCGATCGAAAAATCAATTTGAAAAAATGTTATGGTTGAATTTTTTTAACTTCGAAATTCGACCCTTGATAAATCTGCCCCTAAACGCAAAAGAAAAATGTGAATTATTGCCTCTCAGTAATTTGGAGCTTTCTGGATAACAGGTATCCAGATAACAGATCCCACACCTGTATATATATAGTCTCTTATTCAATCTTGACATTTAAAGGAGTTGTTCACCTTTGAGTTAATTTTTAGTATATGTACAAATTACCCTAGCAACCCTGCATTGATTTGAATAAGAGACTGGAATATGAATAGGAGATGGACTGAATAGAATGATAAGTAATAAAAAGTGGCAATAACAATACATTTGTAGCTCACGGAGCATTTATTTTTAGATGGTGTCAGTGACTCCCATTTGAAAGCTGCAAAGAAACAGAAGGAAATTGCACATCATTAAAAAACTATGAAAAATAAATAATGAAGACCAATTGAAAAGTTTCTTAGAATTGGCCCTTCTACAATATACTAAAAGTTAACTTGAACGTGAAGTTTTTATGATTTTCAGACTAGGAGGAGCATATATCAAGGGTCGAATTTCAATTCATGTGAGTTGTTTAAAACTCCCATAAACTCCCATGAACCAATTGAAACCAAATGAAATGTATAAATAAAATAGAATTTTTAGAACTCAGATGAATAGAATCAACCTGAAAACTCAAATTGAATTTGAATTGAATTCAATTTGAATTTAAAAAAAACTAAAGTTTTTTTTTTAGGAGAAGGCTGCAATAATCTCTGATCCCTGGACCACTCCCATTGATTTAAACAGCAATTTTGCACGTTTTAGGTCGCGATTGGTCCAATTTGAGTTCTTAAAGGGCTAGAGTATGATAAATCTCAAAAATCGAATTCAAAATTGAATTTAAATAACTCCCTAGTCAAATTTTAATTTTCAATTCGACCCTTGATAAATCTGCCCCTAGGTGTGATTGTTAATAAAAAAGTGATAAATAAAGTATCTCCTGCTTTATACCTTCTCCGATATAGCACCCAGGACAACAACGGAACTATCAATGCAGGGGTTTGGATGCAGGCAGTGCAACCTGCCCCTCCACCCCGTTTGGATGCAGTCTCAGAGCAGATTTGCATCCACACAAGCATCCATAGGGCCCTGAGGGGCTGCAGGCCCAGGTGAACCCCCAGTTGCTATGACGGAATCCACAGTAGATCTTGCTTTGTAGATTAAAAATGCCCTAAGAATAGTTATTTGTTTGCATATATATGGAAGAAGTGTGTTCAGGTGGTCTTGGGTTACATATATATGAAACTGTGATGCTTGCCTGGAAGTGGCCAGAATTTCAGTATCAGGTGAATTGGGGATAAGAACAGGTGAATTAGTGCTCAATAGCATTAAGTACAAATAGGAAGGCAAGTGCTTTGTGTGTGGACTCTGGGGCAGATTTTCAGGCAAAAGGTGCAGGGTGATATAGCACTAACTATGGTTTAGCAAATAATAAGTGATAATTTGCTCTAATGGGAGCAATTTTATTGACCCAACACTTGCACCATTGCCTATAATTAAATATATATTAAACCCCCACAGTTTTCCCTGCCCCTTGTTCCCAATTATGTGTAGTCGAATTTCAGAGCTGCACAGCACGATTGACAGCCTCCATGTTTAGGAGCATCTCCTCCAGTCACAGGTTCTGTATCAGTGATAGCGTAACAGAAGTATGACAACTGCCAGTTTGCTAGCTCCTGGTGCCAAAGATTATTTAAAACCTATGGGGAGGTTCATTTTCGCTTTAATCATAGGCAGCAGTTATATTGATAAGAAAAAAAGGGGCAAATATAGATATAATTACCTGTTACATAATTTACACAATGATCACAATATCTACAAAGGTATGGCTTGTATTGAGGTTGGACAAAATGCTCGGTGTTGATGCCGCAAATTTAGCATCACAGACAAAAAAGTTTAAGAAAAAGTAAATTGAAGGAAAAAGGAAATTATAAAGAAAAGCAAACCTCTTGCTCTGCTTTTCATTTCATCAGCATACCAAAGGTGTTATATAGTTCTTAGTGCTTAGAAACATAGACAGATGTAGGCAGATAACAACTACTTGCCATACCATTGACCTCTTTTTCCCTAAATTATTTCAGTCTGTAAGGCATTATTTATGTGCTTTTCTCATTTCTTCAGCCCTAGTGCTTACATCAAGATTGCAGCTAAATATGATGCACCCAGCAAAGAGTCATACATAAGGAACAACTAAATACAATGAATTACTTTGAAAAGCGAAGTGATTATGAATGTAGAGTTTTCAGTACATATTATTACAAAGCCTAGCTTAGCTTTACACATTACACTAAAATGGCTAATTATTATCACATTTTAAGCATTGTAATATTAGGGCCACTGATGTGAGCCACACTGGAGACTGGGTAGGCAGAATGTTAACAGCAATTTGAATCTCCCATGTGGCTTCCTTTATTCTATCAATGTGGTTTAAGAATGGCATGCTTCTCTAAAATTGGTGCCCTAGGCTTAAGCTTTTGTGGCCTGTGTAAAATATCAGCCATACCAAGAGAAATCAAGCAGCCATTCACAGATCCCACAGACAGGCTTTATAAAGGAAACTTACATTTTATCTTTTTAAAATATACAATATATAAATGCCTAGTACAGGAGGGGTGACCAGACTGTTACCGTGAGCTCTACTCTCGACACCTGGCACCCATCAGGAGATCTACCTTGATAGGGGGGGGGGGGAATCTGCAGAGTAACCCTCCATGCTCAGCCCAACCTCCCTCCCTTCATGCTGCCCTTCTCTTCTCCTCTCCCTGCCCTCCCTTCATGCTGCTCTTCTCCTCTCTCTCCCTCCCTTCATGCTGCTCTTCTCCCTGCCTTCCCTTCATGCTGCTCCTCTTCCCACTCTCTCTTTGTGCTGCTCTTCTCCTCTCTCTCCCTCTCTTTGTGCTGTTCCTCTTCCCACCCTCCCTTCGGGCTGCTCTTCTCTTCTTCTCTCCCTCCCTCGCTTAGTGCTGCTCTTCTACTCTCTCTCCTTCCCTTTGTGCTGCTTCTCTCCCGCCCTGAATCCCTTTGTGCTGCTTGTGTATCTGCCCTGCTTCCCTTTATGTTGCTCTTCTTCTCCTTCGTGCTGCTTGTTACCTATCCTGGCATCACTTCATGTTGCTCATTTCCCCAACCTGGATCCCTTTGTGCTGCTCATTTCTTGGCCCTCCCTCCATGCTGCCTTTTTGCATGACTTATTGGCCTCCTTGTACCTTATAAATGATTCGGCTGTCCCAGCTAACTTGAAAGCCTTAAAAGCACGTCTTTTCTTACCCACCTCAACACCAACACTCCTATTGAACCAAAAAGGTTTTGTTTTGCAACAACGTTCTTTGTTTACAAGCGGAATATACTGACGTATATTTATTAAGCAGCATTTTAAAGAATTCCCATTTTTGTTCGGTGTTTAACCCTGTGAAAAGCATTTCCCACTTAATATGTTGCAGAGATGCCCTTATACTGTCAAAGTTTGCACGCCTGAAATTCAATGTCTTAGTCACTCCCTTATAGAGTTGCCTCTGCAACAAAATATTGCCTTTGCTTTTTTTACTTTCTATATTGTAAAACTGTACATTGTTGCATATACTAATAGGACATTACATAAAGTTATACATACATTTTCACAAGTGCAGTCTATAATTTTTATAAGTAATAATAATATTTTACTTGTTAATGAGCCTTTAAAGGAGAAGGAAAGCTACTGAAGCAAAATATGGTAATAGTGCAAGCATATATATTGCCACAATAGTGTAAGCTATAACACTATATTTATTATTTAGAATACAGCTCTAGAAGATGTCTCTGTTTGTTTAGAATAGCAGCTACCATATTAGCTTGATGTGACATCACTTCCTGCCTGAGTCTCTCCCTGCTCATTCATAGCTCTGGGCTCAGATAACAGCAGGGAAGGGGAAATGGGGGGGGGCAGGAGCAAACTGAGCATGCTCAAGCCCTAGCCCTGGTGGATTATGCTGAAAACAGGAAGTCTGAAACAGAAGTCCATGTGTACACAATAGAAGGAAAGAAATGCTGTGTTTCTTTTGACAGAGGACTCAGAGCATCATTACTTTGAGGGTTTACTTGTGTATTTATATAGACCTTTCTGCAAAAGCTTACTTCAGTTTAGCCTTTCCTTCTCCTTTAAAGGGGTTGTTCACCTTTGAGATAACTTTTAGTATGATGTAGAGAGCGACTTTCTGAGATAATTTGCAATTGGTTTTAATTTTTTATTATTTACAGTTTTTTAGTTATTTTGCTTTTTATTCAGCAGCTCATCATTTTGCATTTTAAGCAGTCTTGTATCTAGGGCCCAAATTACCCTAGCAACCATGCATTGATTTGAATAAGAGACTGGAATGTGAATAGGAGAGAGTCCGAATAGAAGGATCAGCAATAAAAAGTAGCAATAACAATACATTTGTAGCCTTACAGAGCATTTGTTTTTTTAGAAGGGGACGGCGACGCCCATTTCAAAGTTGCAAAGAATCAGACGAAAAGACAAATAACTATAAAACTATAACAAATAAATAATAAAAACCAATTGAAAAGTTGCTTAGAATTGGCCATTCTATAACATAATAAAAGTTACCGTAAAGGTGAAACAACCCCTTTAAGGAGATATGTTGCTGCAAATGTAACACCTTACATTTAGTGAAGACAAGGATTTCTCAGCATATACTTCTATACATCATCTGATATTTTACAAAAAAGCATGTAGCTGCAGTAAAAAAAAAAACAAAACGTAAAATCAATAGTAATCACTATACCAAGTACTACAATTTTAATGGTGGTAAAATCATGGCAATTGTTATGAATTTCTTTTTATCAGTTTTTTTATTGTTTTAATAATATAGCAGTTTACAGCATCATATATTCTATGCATACCATGATGTTGAAGATGTTACAGTAAACATACCTATTAAAGCATAAGCACATTTTGTCTTAGTTTTGGAGAGAACTCCAGTGTTCGCTCTAATAGTGATGCCAAGGATTCCAGTTACAAAAATAAAACATATATTGTGAGAACATACAAAAAAAAATACAAGAAAAAACAAAGAGATAAGTTGGTTTAATCACATTATCTGAGTACAGAAAGTCTTATTATGGAAATGCAAACTTTAGAGATTCAGCCCTATTCCACAGTATTTAAAGTGATACCCAGAGTTTCCATTAATAAGGGGTATTTGCCCAGGGTAATGCTGGTCAATTTCTCATTTACAAATATCCAGTCAATTTTAGGTTTAAGCAAGTAATAATTTATAGATGGGGCTTTCCAAGATCTTGCTAAAACTTGTCTAGCTGCTAAAAATATTTGGTTAATTAAGCTTTTTTGTGCTTTTGTTGTGTCTCGTGGTGGTGCCCCCATCAATGCATCATATGCATTTTTGTAATTTTACATTCAGTACTGCAAATATCAAGTCCCTGGTGTAATCCTACAACAGCTATCTCTGAGATTTGGGTACATGAGTGTTAATCTACTAGGTGTAAGATACCAGTGGAAGAGAACCTTTTAACATGATTCTTCAAGTAATATTGTATTGTTTGAGCTTCACTGTAAATTCTACCATAATTTGCCCCATTCTGTATCTGATAGGGTTTTCCCCAGTTCTTACTCCCATGAGTAAATATATCGTAGGTTTAAAAATTGCTTGGGGGAATTGATATGTCTATATAAGATTGTGATAGCTTTCGTGGGTGTAACACCATCAATACTCCACTTCTCAAAAAGTTCAGGCGGACATACCTGAATTGGGCCGCTGAGCTGTGACCACATTTGACACAGACGCAACAAATTTGTCACGGCATGCACAAAATCTTGCAAAGATTTCTGGCTTTACACCGGTCCCTGGGCCAAAAAAGGTTGAGGACAGAACAGGTGGCTCTAGAGCCCTGGAATGAATTGTGGGTTATGAAAAAGCAATGCTGTTGGAGTGTGGGAAGAATATATTGCACAGGATTGTGCATTAGTATCCCAAACCTTAAAAGAGTGCCGCAAAGTGGGCTTAGAGATGAATGGCCTGAGTTTTACCTGTGTCCAGAGTAAGGAATCTGCAGTATATGGAGTGACAAACCAGTTTTCTAGACTTGTCTAAAAAAGAGGATTAGAGTGAGTATGCATAAAGGGAAGATGCACCGATTCGGCTGCCCTAGTCCTCTGTCCAGTGTAGATTTTTGTAATATATTTTGGCATTAGTAAGGGGATCTATTGCTCCAGATAAAAGTGGAGATATTGGAATCTAATTTCTTCAGTGCGTATAATTGGGATGGGCAGTACTCAAAAAAGGTATATGATCTTAGGAAGGAAAACATTTTTACTGCTGTTATTTGCCCTGTCCATGATATGCGATACTTTCCCCAATCCTCCAGAATTTTGTGTAGTGTGCTATATAGGCAAAGGTAAGTAGCATGATATAGCTGATCAAATTCCTTAGTCAGCTTAATACCCAAAAACGTTATATAGTTAAGTGTTCCTTTGAAACTCAAAATTAAGGGTTAATAGTTTAATTAGTTAGTCAGTGCTTCTGTTTTTGTATGGTTAATTTTGAGACCCGAGATATTACTAAACCTGTTTAAGAAATCATATAAATTAGGCAGCGTTAATAATGGTCGGGTTAAGAATAGTTATACATCTTGTGCGAACATACTGAACCCATTTCAAGAAGTTATTTCTCACCCCCCATTTTTGTAGGGTGTAATGGAGATTAGCCCATGTTACTAATAGAATTAATCACAGTAATTGGGTATCTTATATTATAATATTGAGATTGGGCAATAATTCTTGAAATCAGCAAGATCCATATCTGGTTTGGGGATCAGAGTTCAGCAGCCTGATGCAATAAAAGATTTTTTACCAGAAGTGCGGTCCTGTTGCTGGTATTTTGGACATCAGAGTGATGTATCTCCGTTGAGTAATTGGTTAAACATTGCAGTCAAATTGATTTAATTTGTTGCATTTTATTTA
This sequence comes from Xenopus borealis, assembly GCA_024363595.1. Lineage (NCBI taxonomy): Eukaryota > Metazoa > Chordata > Amphibia > Anura > Pipidae > Xenopus > Xenopus borealis. The sequence goes on from CM044444.1 coordinate 48,098,344, forward strand.
ATGCTTTTTAAGTCATTTGAGCAATTTTCTCATTTCCACAGAAAATTATTCAAAAGTCAGAAAATAAACATAAGATATAAAAGAAATATAAACAAATTAAATGACATAGCACGCTGTCACTGTAGTTTCAGTGCCATGAAATAAACATATTACACAGTCAAATGAATTTTTTTTTAGGTGTCCCAATATGATTGTAAGGCTCCATATTTTGAAACTGTAGTGGAGTTGTTTCTTTTACTTTGGAAGGATTTACAGCACATCAGAAATAAGAAGGATAGAAATACTGTAACTGTCAATAATAACAATATTACATACATCTTACAGTCAAAGAACTCTAAAGCTGGCCATAGACGTAAAGATTTTTAAAAGATCCAGTGGTTATCATGAGACCACAATTGTCACAAAAAGATCTTTTAAATGTACAATGTGTCCATCAACTAAAAAGACAATTTTAGGTGATATTGCCAGCAAAACTGAAAGGTAGCTGCCTGCTTGGCCCTGCAAACATAGATAGATAGCATGGGGACCAATAAAGATTTTTTAACCTGGCCGATCAATTTTCAGACTGATGTTGGATGAAAAATCGTAAGATGTACGATCATTCGAATCCCACTAACCGCACAATAACTTGACAGATTGGTCAGACTTCACTAAGATCGGTCGTTCGCCAGAGAAAGATCTTTGCGTCTACGGGGAGCTTAAGGCTAGGACCAGACAAGGCTGATATCGGGCTGCTGAAATTCGCTGGCTGATTTCAGCTCCTCACCCCTAGCAGCATTCTCTTCTTGTTCATGCCCAGGAGCCTTGTGTCTTATTTTGTGAAATGCTAAGTCTCAAAGGCTGATTTCAGTCCTGTCTCTTCTCAGACAACTACTTCTGCTGTTTCTTATTCTTCTACAAAGTTTTTGTCTTATTCTAGAAACAATTAGTTTATATGTATGTGTGTGTGTGTGTGTGTGTGTGTATTTTCTATAATTAATGATTCTGACATTACACTATCATCATTCAAAAATGTTTTTGTACTAACCCAGTAGCTATCCAACTGGAATTTCTATTTTAATAAGCATGGATAATCTGAAAATAAATACTCACAAACTTTGCTTATTGATCTCACCTCTATCACATGGCTCAATTAAAACTTTGTTTCTTTTTTGTTTTTTTTTTTAAAGAAACAACCTACTCTTTTCTGAAATATAAGGATATGGAAAGTTATTTTAGAGTTCCATGACCGATATTTAAGTACTTGGCCTGTTTGACTTTGTATGGCTATGGCGCTACTTAATGATTTACTTTTTACAATGAGTAAATTATTCTAATAGAAACTTTGGAAGGTACATATTAGATATCCACAATGCAATACAGGTATGGGATCCGTTATTCAGAAATGTCATTATCCAGAAAGCTCCAAAGTATGAAAAGGCTGTCTCCAACATTGATTTTTTTTTTCTCTGTAATTATAAAATAGAACCTTGTACTTGATCCTACCTATGATATAATTAATCCTTATTCTAAGTAAAACCAGCCTGTTTGGATTTATCTAATGTTTAAAATATTTTCTAGTAGACTTAAGGCATGAAGATCCAAATTACAGAGAGATGAGTTATCCTGTCTACCCCAGGTCCCAAGCATTCTGGATAACAGGTCCCATACCTGTACCATTATTTTGTATACTTTCGGATATTATCATATTGTCACAGATACCCATATATCACTTCTGGTTCAAGATGATGATGTCCTATGTATTATTATTGTTTGCTTCCAATTGAAAATGAAATGTCAAGAAACTTCACAATCAATACAGTGTACTTATATACAGTCATAACTGCTCCTTCCTTCACTGTGCTTCAGTTAAAAGATCTTTGCAATCAGGTACAGTAATGTGAAAATAAACACACTAATTACACTGACATTTTTTTTCTTCAAATAAAATTAAAACTGGTTGAACTTGATTCTCCAGTTTAAATCTTTGCCTTTATTATAGAATTACTAATCAGTTTCAGTTACAAGATCCCAAACACAAATTCTCTTTTGCAACAGAACATGAGAATTGCAAAACATATTAAAAACAAAACACACTAAAGAAATTAGTTTTGAAGGCAAAAGATAAGGAAAAAAACTGCTTTAACACTTTAACTGCCTAAACTGTTCACAATCATATCTGACATAGATAAAAAACAAGAACAGGTCACTTAAAGGAGACTTAAACCCAGGGCCACTCCTGCCATGAGGAAAGGTGAAAACCTTGCCTTAGGTGGCAGCAAGTGGCCGATTACAAGGGGTGGCAAAAAGTGTTTTAATCTGGAAATTCGGCTCTGCTAGTACAGAGAGCGCAATTGAGGTTCTGGGCTGCTGCCCCTGCTTAAACCCATACAATGGAAATGACTAGAAATGCCATATTATATATACTAAACTTAGTGAACCAGCCTAAAGGTTCTGCTTCTCTATAGAAGTAACGATTCAGGCCTTTAAAGGAGAACTAAACCCTTAATTAAAAAAAAAAAACATACTCCCCTACCCTATATAGACCCCCCTCCCTGCTCCCCCCCAGCATAGATGTTACCCCTGGTAAATGCCCTTAACTCTTTACTTACCACTCGGTGCAGATTCAGGGCATTGGAGTTCGCCATCTTCTTCCCTTTGGAAATCTTCAGGCCTTCTTCCTTCGCTTCGGCAATTTCCATGACTTTTGGCACATGTGCAGTAGAGATGAAGATGGCGCCTGTGAACTCCGATGCCCTGAATTTAAGGGTTTAGTTCTCCTTTAAAGTTGTCACAGGAGTTTCCCACCTTAGATTTTGTTAGGATTTTCTGCAACACACACATGCTCAGTGGGCTTTCAGGAGCTGTCGAGAAGCTAAGCTTAGGGGTTGTCGCAAACCATCAAGCAGAAAATGATATGTGTCATATAAGCTGATGCTACAGGGCTGATTATTAACTCCAATGCAAATTGTGCTGTTCTCAGACTTGCTATATACTGATAATCTGATTTATTATATTGTGATATTTACATGAAATATATATATATAGTTTCTTGTATGTCAGTCCCTAAACTCAGCATCTCTGTAACTAATATGGACTTTACTTTTGTATTCTGTGCATTCTTACTTCAAGTTTACCTTCCCTCGCCTTACTGTGGAGGGAGACTGAGGGCAGGAGGTGTAGCCTTGGTGCACCTTATATTTGGCCAAACACTGTTCAGGTTAGTAACCACATTTTACTTACATGTTATAATGTGAGATGAAAACATAAGTTATAATGCAAATAATATGCCATGGATGAAAGGTAGAAATTATTCACACTGCCATCTTTACTACCAAATAATTATAATCTTTTCCTTCTATGATTTTTTTTCTCTGAAAGTCTCAATTAAACAGCCTTTATTCCATAATAGCAAATAAAAGAATACTTATACAGTTTGTTGTGGGCCAGAATTGCAAAAGCAAGGATGGATGAGGGTGCAGTATAAGCTTATTTTTAATCTTCTTAATTACATTTTTGCCTTGATATGACACTTTATTGAATGTTAGCCCACTCATTTCTATTGTCCTTTCATTTTCCTCCCCCATTTAACATAATGCATATTTATTAAACAGAGAAACTATAGCTCATCACAGTATATCAGAGTGTAATTCTGCCTCTCAATTTTATGGAATTTTTAAAAAGCATATTTATCCAAGGGTGAACTCTCACTTTCAGCCTATTCCATCCAAATGTAATGACGTTTCTTTTATTTGAACGATTCCTTTATATTGACATATACATCTTTCTGACTATTTATTTGCTCTTGCATACTTTTTATACTGCTGATTTCTCCTTTTCATTTTCCCTGTATTACTTCTGCTTTTAGGTCACTTTACTTTCTCTACTGTTTTACTGCATTTGATATTAACACTCCTAATGCACCTTATACATTTTCATTCTGCCCACCAATTTTACTTCCTACCCACACATTTCATTAAATTTAAAAGCCCTCTATGTGCACTCCAGACTGCATACAATAACAAATAATGTTACAAAGTATTACACCCTACTTCCTACCATCTTTCTTTCTTTTTACCTTAGAATAACTAGGAACAATGCTATCCTTTACACAACAGAACAAGATGAGTTTTAATTAATATATTGCAGTGTCAATGGGTAGTTGCACTAGGTGGTTCAAGGATTACTATCCAGTTACAATGGGCATAAACAGAATAATATAGAGTTGCTAAAAAAGGTTCACTTGCCAGTCAGAAAAGAAGATAAGAAGGAGACAGAAAAGAAGACAAAAGCTGTGTTAAAGTATACTTCAGTGGCCAGAAAGTTTGGATCTTGCATGGCCAGAGTCTGTACAGAATCAGCTGCAAAAGGGAACATTTTTGCAGGGACCGCCTATATAACCAGGCCACAACAAATTTTCAACCCAGACCATATGCTAATACTGGTCTTTGCAATATTATCATGGAAGGGACTGGTGACTCTTTCCTTATATTGCCTGTAGCCTGTATTATAGTTTGGCTCTGATGTACAGGAACTGACAAAAAGGAATTGCATCCTCTTAATACTTAAAATAATGGCTACTTTAACAGCAGAAGAAGACAGTACAGGACCCATTGCACCTGTTACATTAGCATTAAATCTGTTCATGGAGTACGGGCAGCGGCAGATATGAACAGTAACAAGTACCAGATAAGAACAGTAAGAAGCAGCAGATCCATGCGTAGACTATAACAATAATTATGGCTATTTGGACAGTGAGCATAAAGACAACAACACCAAGATTTGTGAAGAATTAGATGAGACAGGATGTCGTACAGAGAATAAAATTATCAACCACACCTTCTTTAACTGGCAGTGTCAATTCAAATCAGGAGGTAATGTTGCACTATTTTTAAATGAGGTGGCAATTTGTGGTTTGTTGCTAGTGAAATTTGCATAAGGTAGATAAACTCTGCTCTGTTTTTACTCTCTTTCTCTCTTTACTCTCTTTCAGACCTCATGCACATTGGCATTTTAAAATGATTTTAATTCATCTGATTGTGATGTGACCAGCTAATTTTATTCTCCTCTGCCAGTCCATCCCTATGGAAATAATATACTGTAAGTTGGTGTGTACCATAGTTTACAATTTATGACCAGCCTGCAATTGCAATTTGAATTTCAAGCAAGACGCCATATTTTTTTTAACCATAATGCAGGGTTTTTCCTGTTACTGCTGCATAATTCCATCCATGGGGTGGGGGTAGCTGCACATGTCTTAACGCATTAAATTAGCTAAAATAATCACTGAAAAAATGTAGGGTGCAAGTCATTTTTCCTTCTTGTCATCAAAATAACAAAAGTGCAGAGTCCTTTGACACAAGCCACTGTGGGAACCATGGAGCTACACCACCTTCGAGTTAGCAGAAGCTCCAGGTTACCCTGTGCTGATAGGCACACTATGCTTTTCAACAGAGCAGACTGTTTGGCTTCGGGCCAAAATGTGCAAGTGCAGGAGGGATTTTTAATGAATGGTGTTAATTAACACAAGTGAAGACAATTAGCACAACTAGTGTGCAGTTGTGCTTTGTAAGTAAACCCTAATGTGTCAAAGGGAACTGCACCATACAGTAATTTGACCTGATTATGCCTGTTGGGAAAAGTATCTCTATGGGTCAGAAGTTAATTGCATCCAAATCAAATTGACACATTAATCAAAGCTGATACCTGTGTCCGTTCTTCAGAATGTGTCTGACTGCTCTGAACAGTCAAATAGCACTCTGCCCTATGAAGTGAAAGTGCTTAGCACTATTATTTGCAAGCACAGATTTGTGGCAAGGGAGGTGAAATTTTAGTGGCGGCATGCCACCCAGCCGCATCCTTAGAAACACTGGGAACTTAATGCTCCCCAGTGCTTGTGTGCTGGAGAGCATGACCGGCGTTAGAACCCTGCGGCCACAGGGGGCGACGCAATCGGAAGTGGCCGGCACAGGGACTATGTGGCTTTGTTGCTTCGTCAAATCGGGCCCTGATTATTTGTCCAAATCCTCGTTCCCTGATGCAAATCACATACGAAGAGAATAGACTGAAAGGAATAAAAGGAAAATTAAATATTTTTCATTTTTCTTTCAGTGTGAAAAATAAAATAAATAATAGGAAATCATCATTTTTACAAGCAGTACACAACAGTACTACTCAATGCAAATTAAATGTGCAGCAAGCTCCTATTTGGATATTATAAATATCCCTGTACACTTCTAGCACTTTGCACTTCTAGAATGGAAAGCATATAACTGCATTTCCCTCCAAATGAAGTTCTGCATATGCTTACAGGTATGGCATCTGTTATCCATGGACTCTATTTTATCAAAACAATTTAAAAAATTTAAAATTATTTCCTTTTCTCTGTAATAATAAAACATTACCTTGTACTTGATCCCAACTAAGATATAATTAATCCTTTTTAGAAGCAAAACCAGCCTATTGGGTTTATTTAATGTTTACATGATTTCCTAGTAGACTTAAGATATGCAGATCCAAATAACAAAAAGATCCCCTTGCTGGAAAACCCCAGTTCCCCAGAATTCTGGATTGCAGGTCCCATACCTGTACTGCATTTATAGGTAGCGAGAAATGTACAGTACATGGGCATGGACTCAATCAACCTGTTTCTTGCATACAATTCGAGCACAATAATGGACTAAGTAGTGATCTCCACAAATTTAATGTAAGGCATCCTAAAACTGAATGCCAAGTCCAATTCTTTAGAGCAGACTGAGTGAGTGCATGCTGTGAGAGAGCAAACACTGACACAGATGCCTTTACAAATAGCACCAATGTGTTCAATTTAATGTTGATTGAAATTATTCTTTACTGTTACATTTTAATTTTAGTTTATTTGTGAGCCCTACAAACTGATAAACTGAGAGGAACAGAATGAGATGTTTCAGCTGGTCCATGTGTAACCACATTTTTTAGACAATTCCAGACTGCAGCTGTGCCAAATATAGTAACAGTGAGTATGTCAGATCAAGTATCCCTGCTCATGATTGACAATTCTGACTCATTCTTTATTATTAGAATAGCTAGAATACCATGAGTGAAAAGAAAGGCTGTTTTAATACTAACTAGAAATTACTTTTATTTTGGGGGGGGGGGGGGGCTTTTGTTTTTATCACAGACTTAACTTAAACCACATGAAGTATTTGATGATGACACTGAACTAGGGTTGCCACCATTTTTCTAAAAAAAATGTGCACATTGCAAAGTTATGGTGTTGTTTCTGACCATAAACTACCAGTGAATTACATTTTGCAGATGAGAAGCCAATAAACGCAGGACTCAGCAGACATAGGAACCAGCATAGGGCAGTGGATCGCTTGATCCTTGGACTACGTTTATCTGCAGGACAAGAGTAAGCCCTATATACTGTATCATTAGCCTTACGATAATAGCAGTTCTTGCACAAAGCTCCATTGATGGTATACATAAATTTATAACAATAGATGCAAAATGCTGCTGGGAACTGCAAAGTATAATGGCTAAGTATAAGGCCTAAAGACAAATGCAAATCTTAGCCCAGCCCCATGTGTACTAAATAGCTAATCTTCTTAGCTATCTAGATAAGAAAAAGAGAGTGAGTGGGATTTAAAATATACAAGTTAAGAATTCTTAATAATTATGTTTCAATAAAATATGTAACAAAAAAAAAGAATTAAATTGACAAAAAGAGTAAACCAAAAATAAAAAGTTGACAAGAAAAAGTGGTATATAAAAATGAAAACATGTAGTTATAGCTATTAAAGGGGTGGTTCACCTTCAAGTTAATTTTTAGTATACTGTAGAAGGGCCAGTTCTAAGAAACTTTTCAATTGGTATTCATTGTTTATTTTTCATAGTTTTTTAATGATTTGCAATATTCTTCTGTTTCTTTGCAGCTTTCAAATGGGGATCACTGACACCATCTAAAAACAAATGTTCTGTAAGGCTACAAATGTATCGTTATTGTCACTTTTTATTACTTATCATTCTATTCAGTCCATCTCCTATTCATATTCCAGTCTCTTATTCAAATCAATGCAGGGTTGCTAGGGTAATTTGTACCCTATAAACCAAATTGCTGACACTGCAAACTAGAGAGTTGCTGAATAAAAAGCTAAATAAATATAAACCACAAACAATAAAAATTGAAAACCAATTGCAAATTGTCTCAGAATATAACTCTCTACATCATACTAAAAGGTAACTCAAAGGTGAACAACCCCTTTAATAGCCAAGGGGTCATGATAAAGTGCTAAATAGCAAACAAATCTAATAGAAAACAAAAAATGAGAGCAGATACAAACAATGTTTGGCAACGTAACCTAATGTAAATTGCACTAGTCTTTATGCTCATACTGTACATCACTAACGGTGCTGCATACTTGTACATCTAAAAACAGCATCATACTTAGAAATAAACCCATATCCCCCCCTATATACTGTATACAGTGTATATTTAAATCAGCAAATTCATGTAGTTTCACAAAGCTATAGAATATAGTACTCCAATAAAGCAAATGGTTGGGAGCAAAGGTTATTATATATTACCATTGGAAGCACTGCACATAGAGTCCTACTGGGTGCTCTGTTTGTCCAAAGCCACATACACAGTATGATGCTATCTTATTAATAGAAGTTATTGTTCCTTTCACTGTACCGTAAAACTCGTAATATTCCTGCTCATGCAAATAATACTTGTTGCCAAGATATACTTTGCATATAGCTCACATCACATTTACATAGTTTCTTCTACATTTTATATAAGTGTGTCTCTAAATGATGTTTATCACCCTGAACTGTATATAAAATATTATTCTTGATTTTTCTTTAAAAAATAAGGCAACACACCAATGTGCATAGAAACATACAATATCAGGTCTCACCTAATAATTATAAAGTGATTACTTAAAAGTAATAAACTTTAGTTAATTGTCTTTTCAAAATAAATGTTGGTTGAATTTTGACAGTGTAATTCCAGGAAGGTCAGAGAAAATCCTGAATTATATACACTTAAATGGGGTTCTTTCCAACCTTCCAAACACTTTGGGCCAGATTTACTAGAGATCGAAGAGAAAATTCGAATATAATTAACATTTTTAAAATTCGAATTTCAAAGTAATTTTGGGCTACTTCGACTATTGAATAGCTTAAAATTCTATTTGATTTGAAAAAATTTGAAAATGTGAAATTTCGAAGTACTTGCCCTTTAAAAATCCTTTGACTATTTGCCAGCTTACAGGTGGCGAATTGCAATTTTAGCCTATGGGGAACCTCATAGAACCTGTCCTGAAAAATTTTCTAAGTTCCAAGAATTCGAAAGGATTTTGCGGATAATCATTCGAATCATTTGATTGAATCGAACCATTTTTTATTCAGTCGAAAATGGACCTATTTGCGCGAAATAGGTCAATTTTCGATCAAAAAAGCCCTTTAAAAAAATTTGATGGTCGAATTTCAAATTTTTTTACTACTAAAATTCGGCCCTTAGTAAAGGGTCGGATTTAGAATTTGTGGTGTAATTTTCTATCGAAATTTCTATATGGCCGTTTTTGATAGAAAATGGCCGTATTCGATCGAATTAAAATCGTTCCAATCCAACGTATTTTTTTAATATTTTGATTTCTCAAATTTCCAGGACAGGTTCTAGGTAGTCCCCCATAGGCTTAAACAGCAATTCTGCAGCTTTAAGGTGGCAAATAGTCAAATTTGAAGGCTTTATAAAAGGCAAGTACTTCGAAATGTGAAAATTCTAATTTTCACATTTTTTTAATCAAAATTCAATAGTTGAATTAGCCCAAAATTACTGCGAAATTTTTATTTGATTAGAATTTTCACTTCGACCCTTAGTAAATGTACCCCTTTATTTCAGTTCAGTTGGTTTCCAGTACACCAGGAATAATACATTTTTCAGTCTTTTTATTCTTGCCTGTTTTCTAGTAGAGGTTTAATTTTTCACTTTCTCATGTCTGCCTGGAAAAGCTCTGAAGATGGGGAAGGGGGAGTCTAAGGAGCAAAATAATTAAAGGGCTAAGTGGCCATTGCAAGAGTAAATTCGCCAGAAATCCAATCTTCATTGACATTGCTAACAGGTGTAGGGGAAAATTTGCTAGCGAAAGAGTACGTCTTTAATGCCCAATGATAGCACTTTCGCCAGAGTCTGCTTCGCCAGGTTATAGCTGGCGAACTGATAAGATGAAGCTACATCCCCCTCATCATATCCTGTATGCTGAAAAGTTATTAAAAAAAAAAGCACTGGAGTTTTTTAATATTTTAAAGTGGGATTATGTTTAAAAGTTGTAACTGTTATATTTTTTAAACCATTTGAAGGTCATGCCACATTTGTTTTAGGGTGGGCTTATGTCTAGGACAATAGAGGATCTTTATCTTGTCTTTATTTTGCTTCCTTGGATATTTTTAATAAGTGGCCACTTCAAGCAAAATCGAGCACCACATGATGGATCAGTGAGTTATTTCTTAATAAAGACTTTGCAATTTAAAGTTAAATGTGTCATGATGTTTTTTTTTCGTTATGTAGAAACTAATTTTTAAAAAAAAACAAAATTTGTTACTGGCCCTTTAAGTCTACAACAAAATCATGTGAGCATTAAAGGAACAGTAACATCATAAAAAATTAAAGTGTTTATAAGTAATGAATAAATAATATAATGTTGCCCTGCACTCAAGGCCGGATTTACATAGCAGGCGCCCCTAGGCCCACTGCCCCATACTCAGCCCTTTATTTGCAAAATCTTCAGGACCCAGGGGTGCTCCGCCAATGAGGCGAGTTGAGGCACTCGCCTCAGGCGGCAGCGCCCCTCTGGTTACCAGGGGTTGCAAAAAAGCCGGTCCTGGTAACTAAGAGCCGAATTTCCAGTTTTCAAACCTGGAAATTCGTCTCTTGTAGTGCAGAGCGCAAACTTTTTTGCTCTGCACTCATACCTCCCAACTGTCCCTTTTTTGGAGGGACAGTCCCTCTTTTGAGAGCTCAACCCGCTGTCCCTCATTTGTACTGGAAAGTCCCTCTTCTCTGCACTGAAGAGCCAGAAAAAGAAGCAAAGATTTTAACTTAATTGGCTTTTGGCAGAGAGTCCAGAACAGCTAACAGGTGCAAATAAGATACTTTGTAACACTTTTGAGATAAGAAAATAAGTAATTGTAACAGTTTAGATAAGGAGAAATATTTTCAAACTTTCATAACCTGTCAAATTCAGTAAAATAAACATGGTAATTAGGGGGTGCGGCCTCACAAATGGGCGTGGTCACAACTTTTTTGCCGTACTGTGGGCAAAAACAATTTTTGTCCCTCTTTTTACATCCAGAATGTTGGGAGGTATGTGCACTAGCGCCGTGGACCCCGGCATATTGAAGGCCACCTCAGGCGGAGATATCATCAGGATCAGGAGCAATGGGGATTGGTACATGGGAAATTTAAAAAACTATTGTATCTCCTGCATATCCCCAGTGTTTCTGAACCAATGTGGGTGTGGCTGGGCAGCATGCCCCCGGGCCTAGGTGGCCTTTCCACAAATCCAGGCCTGCCTGCACTGGTAAAACTGTGTGCTTGCTTCAGAAACATTATTATAATTTATATAAACAAGCTGCTGTGTAGCCATGTGGGCAGCCATTCAAGCAAAAGACAAATACTGTAGTAGATAATAGATAAACTGTGTAGAATCCCATTGTATACTACAGGATTTATCTGTTATCTGCTGTGTACTGTATGCTGTGCCTTTTCTCATTTTCATCTTTGAATGGCTGTCCCCATGGTTATACAGCAGTTTGTTTATATACACTATAGTAGAATTTCTGAAGAAAAAAAATTTTTTACCAGTGCAAGCCAACAGTGAATTATATTTTCATTAATTTAATAAATTTCCAGCTGTTGGTGTTACTGTTCCTTTAAATAACCCAATAGCCTGGTTTGGCTTCCAATAAGGATTAATTATATCTTAGTTTAGATCAAGTACAAGGTACAATTAATTAATTAATAGGGGTTGTTCACCTTTTAGGCAACTTTTAGTATGCTATAGAGAGTGATATTCTAAGATAATTTGTAATTGACTTTCTCCTATAAATAGGAGAGCACCTGACTAGAAAAAAGTAGCATTTTTAGCCTTACAGAAAAATTGTAGGCTGGGTCAGCGACCCCCATTTGAAAGCCGGAAAAGAAGAAAAACAGCAAATAAAAATAAAAAAAAAATAATGAACACCATTTGAAAGGTTGCTTAGAATTAGCTATTCTACAACATACAGTACATAGGGGCAAATTTACTATTATTCCTAGAAAAAAGCTCGACCAAATTCACAATTCGATAAGTATTCGACTATCGAATGCTTATCGAATTGTTTTAGGCTATCATTTTGCACGATATCTGATTTCTCGATGAATTCGTACGATCGGATACCGAAATCATGAAATTTCATTCGAGCGTCCGAAAAATTCATACAATTCGAACGATCGAATGCTTAGGGGCAGATTTGAAAAATTCGTATGAAGGATTCTAATATTTGCGCGAATAGTCTCAATTCGATCGTGCAAATATTCGAATATGCAAATTAAGTATTTTTGACCATTGAATATAGAATATTCAGGCGCATCAAATAGATCGAATAAATATATATTCGAGCGCTCAACTATTCACCAGTCGAAGAACCTGCCCTTTAAATTTTTATTCAACTGCCTACTTCGCCAGTTTGAACCTACCGAATTGCAATAGAAGCCTATGGGAAGCCCCCATAGGCTTTTTTTCTGTCTTTTGGCGAATTTCAATCCTACGAATGAACGCTTCAAACATACGATTTTGTTGAATATTTGAGCATTTTTTCCTGCGACTATTCCTACGATTATTCAGTCGTACAATTCTGGCGAATAGTCGAATATGCGCTCGCAACTGGTGAATATTCCATTCGATTTTGGGGAATATTTATTCACTCAATTCGATCGAACTTCAATCATTTCACGTGAATTTCGTAAATCGGCCCCCAAAAGTTAACTTAAAGTGGACCTGTCACCCAGACACAAAAATCTGTGTAAGAAAAGTCCTTTTCAAATGAAACATGAAATCTAATTGCTATTTTTTTATTAAAGCATTCATAGCTGTTATAAAATCATGTAAAAATCTCAGCTGCCCCTCCTCAGCATTTCCTAGCTGTTACTGTTCTCCACAAATTCTCCTGTTCTCTTCACCATTTAATTGTATAGCCAGTGCATGCGGATGGACATCGGGTCCCCCATTGTGGTGCACATACAAGATTCTGAGATGATGCAAGGCTTATCCACAAAATGGCTCCTGCCTGCTTGCTATAATTATGAATTCCCATACTGAAGGAAACAAGATTCAAATAATACATATAGTGTAATTAAAGTTCATTTTGCTTGACTGATGTGATAAAGTAAGATTTGGAATAATGTTTTTGGGTGATGGGTCCCCTTTAAAGGTAAACCACCCCTTTAACATATTGGATTATTTGGATAAAATGGAATCCATGGGAGACGGCCTTTCCATAATTGGGAGCTTTCTGCATAATTGGTTTCCAGATAAACAATCCTATACCTGTACTATCTGAAAACAATTGAAGATTTAAAAAGAGTTTGGAAGCTGAAAACCTTTTAAGAAATCTATTTCTGTGCATTAAGTCCTGGTCACACCTTCATTAATTTTGCTGCTACTATTTTACATATGTAAAAAAGTTACATATAGTATAATGGTAAATAACATAGCAATTATTGAATTTTGTTATTTGGTAGTGTCTTGTGGAGATGACTATTAAAAATGTTGAATAAAAGATTATTCTTTAATTCAACATTTTTAATAGTCATCTCCATAAGACACTACCAAATAACAAAATCCAATTTTTTCGAAAACACAAACGGCATTAATATAAATGAAAGGACTATACAATGGGAATTGAATAGAAACACCCCCATAGGCATATATTTGTATTTTTCTGATACAGAAAGTTCATCATTACGGCAATTCTGGAATCAGTGGTGCATTCTATCTGCAATCAAATCTGACCTACAAAACAGGACAGAACCTTTTTTTCAGTAGACTAGGAGACTTTTTAATATTTTTATTTGCTAATAATTTACCTTTATTATTTACTGTAAATTGTATTGTTATCCCGTATTCTTGATTGCTTTGAAGGTTTTGTAATTGAATAATTAGTAGCCTTCAGCATTTGCTTTATACTGAATGGTAATGGCAAAAATGACAGTTTTTAAAGAATAGGTCTACGTATACAGCCTTTTTCTGGTTGATTAAATGATTAGAACTGCTAATATCTGCAATTTGTTGCAAATGCCTTCATCGATGTGCGCTATCTGGCATTTTAAAACATGCTTATCATGAGGTCATGGCATACCAAAGAAGTGCAGTATTCTTACTATAAAATATAAAAAGTTAATATTATTTTGGAGTTCAAGGTTGAATAACCAAGTACCCATTACCACTGCAGTCTTTAGTTACAGGAGGAGGACTTGATGACCTGTTTTGTGATTAAACTAGCTGGGAAAACTAGGAAAAAGCAGCATGTCAAAAGAACTCTTGCCAGCAGAGACCTGTAACCAGGATCCAGATCTATGAAAGATAAAAATCTGGGGAAATCTATTCACATTCACCAGCATGGTGCCCTGATGTGACCTGCAGTGTGCCTCACTGTGTTACAGTTTCAGGGCCACTGCCTGCAGTTGGCAGACAATAAATGGGGAGGACTTTGAAGTCACAATGAAAAGCCGAAAGCTAAACAAGCAAAGCAGGGAGGATGATTTTAAACAGTAGGTGAATGGGGGGGTTGTTTAAAAGGTTTAACCAACAAAAGATGTGTCTCACTTTTGCAAACCATAAATTCAAATGGGGAAAAAAGGAAAACCAAACAGATGACAGCACAGGGCACATGCTGCTTGCGTCTGGATGCCCCCCTGTGTACTATGAAAAATGACGGATGGCTTGAAATGGTGTAAGCACTCCAGGCATGTTACATAACAGCTATTTACATAAACTAATGGTCCACCCATAACCTCTAACACAAAAATGACCAAAGGAAAGGGACAGGGACAAGCACCAAACATAAAATGGGAGACTTTAATAACACAATAACTCTCAATGTTGCACCTGCGCTAGACTTGATCTATTGAGGTCAATGAAGAACAATGGACATGGTATCTTGTAGTCATGGTCACTTATGATACGAGTCCTTAATAAGTCTAGACAGGCACAAATTTACATGTGTTTTAACAGCATTCAATAAGCATTTAAACTATGCCCTTTGAATGTTTACTGGCACTATTGTAGTGCTTATCCCAGCTATGCCTTGAATTTATGCATTGTGACTGAGGTGTAAGATGCACCGAGCAGTGCAATTAATATACGAAAAATACATTATATTTGAATGAATCTTTCCTGGTTTTTATATCAGAGCAGCCAATGTATCTACCAAAGATGTTAACTCCAGTTAGCATGCTGTTTTACTGTTTTGTGTGTTTAGCACACACATATTTTTTCTTTAATAAGTAGTACACTTAAAATAAATGACAGTTGGTCTGAATAGAGTATAACAGGAAAGTAAAAACTGGATTTCAAAATAATGAAAGGCTTCCATTTATCTTTAACATTTCACACAATTTCACCCTCCACTACTGCTGGTGATGTAGGTGGGAAATAAACACATAAGTGTGTGTGTGCAGTAAATGTCTTGTAAAGGAAACTTTACTCCCTACCAAATGGCCCAGATCCCAGAGATTCCACTGGATCATTCTCAAGGGTTGGAAACACTGTGGGAATAGTGTCCTTGCTTTATATTTTTACTCCAGATGGCTATTCAGCAACAGTACAGTGTTTTTTTACCTGCTAATAACCCAGGAAATTATTCCCTGGGATAGAATAAATCAGCACACAAATATTCTGCTCGATAAAAGTGGCCACGTATTGGCATTTATTTTCTCAAAACAACCTATTATCTGATGGGTAATGAGGGCATTCCAAGAGTATGTTTTCTTTATCATTGTTTAGTTTTCAATAGAATAGGATGCAGAGGGAAGAAATGTAGACTGCACTAGAGGAATTAAATGAGCTTCACCTTCCAAAACTTTTTTTCAGCTCAGTAATTTTCAGATAGTTCACCAGAAATAAATACTTTTTTTCAATCACTCTCTTTATTCTATTTGTGACTGTTATGATATGAAATTGAAGTTTAATTTTTCACCTATCTTTCTAAAGCAGCTTGGGGTGGGGAGAGAGAAAATACTGTGTTCTTATTCATTTTAAAGTTGGCAGTCCTATTTTCCACCCACATGTTAGAGCACTTCTTCTTAGTGCTGCAATATTGGTTAATTGTTGCTACTTGCAGGTATGTGTGATTATTGTACTTGTTAGTATGATTTCTTAATGTTTGATACCATTTTCTTTTGAAGTTCTATACAGCTGTTTTCAGCTGCAGCTTCCAGCAAGTCCTACTGTATGAACTATGGGGAAGATACTAGGAAATATAGATTTGTGCCAAAAATTATGAACCAAGTTGATATGAATGGTGATCCCAGATGCATTAAATTGGGGCTGTGGAGCACAGGGCCCTCCTATATGCAAAGGAATATTTATTTACTGATACTTCCAGGCAAATTCAAACACTTTTCAACAGTTTGCATTGCCAGAAACATACAAAACATCTGATTATAAAAAGATAATTGTGCAGTGAACTTGAGCTTTTGAGTTCAACAACACTAATGTGGTAAAGAATCCAGTTTGTCTTGAAGGTTGCTGAAGCTACTTCAATTAAAATCCTAAATGGTTAAAGACTAATCCTTGTGTTATTTTACAATAAACAGTATTTTTAAAGTTTTCTAAACTTATATATATTTAAGCTTCCCCCTATTGGGCTCATGGAAGTAACACTTTTGACTAATCTCTACACTGAGCAAGGCATGGTGTGCAAGATGCTTCTATATTTCCTTCTCAAGGAATAAATATCTAGTAATTTCTGGAGTCCATCAGTGAGAAGAACAATATAGTAATGTATTTTCAAACCAAAGATGATCACGTTACTGCAACAAGCATTTTCAGAGCTAGAGTTATATGACTCCCTAAGCACACCAGATGCCTTACACTAAGGGCCCTTACACACGGACGTTTTTACCTGCGATCCCCTGCGTTCCGTTTTGCTGCGTTTAGCCGCAGGGGAGCGCAGGTAAAAATGCTTGTGTGTAAGGGCCCTTATACAAATAAGCAGTGTTTCTAGGGAGGATGAACTTGCTTGATCATTGCTCAAATACCCAGTAGTGACCATTGGCACATATGCAAAAATATTAAACACCCGTTTTGCTTAAAAATTAAAGCACTTCACCTTTAATAAAAATGTTTAAGGCCTTACCTTGTATAGTTAAATTCAGACACTATTTTCTTCTGTTTAATTGTCAATTCATCCTAAGTAAAAATCAAAACACAAAATTATCACTGGCCTGTTTTGTTTTAATGCTTCATGTTGTTATGATTAAAGCACTAAGAATTAGAACGAATGGGATAATATAATTCTTAAAAAGCAAAAGCAGAAAATCTTTACGTCACCTATCATTGACTGCTATAGGAATAAAGGCTCATTTAAAGGGCACCTATGGCTTAAAAAAGTTACCCCCAACCAAAGGTGTGGGCTGATAGAGCCCGCATTCTGGTTGGGGGTACCAGTACTTTAAAAAAAAAAAAAAAACCCCACCAGCGCAGGCAAGCTCCCAGTGCCGCCATGACAGATTGTTGCACAAAAAATCATAATTTTTCAGATTTGATGCCCAAAAAAAAATTTTTTGGTGAAATCGAAAATTTGGGAAAAGCCCAAAATTATTCTGATTATCTTATGAAATCCAGTGCAGACCATAATACTGTCAAACTGCAAATTGGACCTCTGCAATTGACTTCTACAGGATCTCAACAGGTTGAAGATGGAGTATTTTCAGATTCTGACTTTTTACATCCACTGGGTATAATAAATCTCAAAAACATGAGTTTTTTTCATTAAAATTTGGATTTTATAGTTAAAAAAAATCTAATTTTTTTTGTGTTTTTTCTCAAGTTTCTAGCAGATGTTTAGAAAAAACAGGTGGTAGACAATTGTACGAAAGTGTTTAGAGGTTGCATGTGAGACAGACATGTAAACAGAATAAAAACCTGGGAATGAAAGTGAATAAGAGAATGCCTCATGAAGAATCTAGCAAATGCATACAGTATGATGGGCAGGGTGTATCTTACAGTATTCATTAAGGAATATTCACATTTCATAAAATAATCTAGTTCTGAAGCCTCTGGACACTGAAAAATTGAACCTCAAACACACAATTCCCTTCAATGTGTAAGTTTGGTTAACTGCCAAAAGTACTGCTGTGCCATCTATAAAAGCTCACATCTCTCAATGTCAATAAACAACTGTCTTGGCAAGAGCTTTTGTTTCTCAATAATGGATGCACATTTAGGGGACCAGAGTCGTGTCCCAGCCCCCCTGTGTCCCAAGCTGCATACCAGCTTATCCCCAATTGCTATGTCCCATGTTACAGTAAAATAAACATTAAGGGGCCAGTAAGGGGCCTTTAGAGGACTGGCTCAGCAGAACTAGATGTGCCCTCCATAAATATTTCATTTCAGTGTGATTACTTAGGAACTTGTAACTTTTTAGTTGTTAAAGTAACACCAAAAAATGAAAGTGTTTTAAAGTAATGAAAATATCATGTAATGTTGCGCTGCACTGGTAAGACTGGTGTGTTTGCTTCAGAAACACTACTATAGTTCATGTAAACAAGCTGCTGAGCAGCAATGGCGGAAATTGAACGAAGGCTATATGGCACAGGGTAAATAAAGGATAACAGATAACATTATGTTCTACAGAGCTTATCTGCTATCTGCTGTGTAACTTGAGCCTTTTCTCCTTTGAATGGCTGCCCTCATGGCTGTATGCAGGGCAACACTGCATTATATTTGTATTACTTTAAAACAATTAAATTTTTTTATTTTACTGGTCCTTTAAGAATTATATATTGGTGTTTCATTTAGATACAGTGGAAAGTAAAGCATTTTTTAAGACTTAAAGCACACAGGTCATTTCCTCTGCTGGTGTATTTCACCTGTTGCAGAAGTGCCCAAATGTCAACTGCCTGAAATTGGTAGTACTAACAATTCTAGGATTGAAAATATCATAGTTACATAGTTAAATTGGGTTGAAAAAAGACAAAGTCCTTCAAGTTCAACCCCTCCAAATTAAAACCCAGCATGCACACACATACACACACCTCCACTCTTTCACACAAACCATATATGCCCATAGTTATACTAAGGGGAAGATTTACTAAGGGTCGAATTTCGAATGAAAAAAAGATTTGAAATTCGACCAGGGAATAGTGGGGAATTAAAACATTTTTAATTTGAATATCGAATTCGAATTTTTTTAGCGCAGTTCGATCGATCGAACGAACAATTGAATAGGGAAAATTCAATCAATCGAATTCTAATCGACTATTCGAACGATTTTTAGCGATCGATTTAATTTTTTTAATTAGATTTTAGGGAATGATCCCCATCTTGGTAGGTTTAATCTGGCGAAGTAGGTCATTGAATTTAAATTTAAAGGGGAAGTATTCAACCATCGAATTTTCGAAGAAAATTCAATTTGAATATTCAAATCATTCGAATTCGAATATTCAATGGTCGAATTTGGTCAACTTTGCCTAATTTGCATATTCGAAATTCGAATCTTTTTTAAAATTCGATCGAATATTCTAATCCCTCATGTGAATATATGTGAATTTAGTAAATCTGCCCCTAACTGTAGAGTTTAGTATGAAAATAGCCTTTGATATTATGTCTGTCCAAAAAAAATCTTCCAAGCCCCTTTTAAAAGCATCAACAAGCCATCACAACATCACCCGGCAGTGCATTCCACAACCTCACTGTCCTCACTGTGAAGAACCACCTACGCTGCTTCAAATGAAAGTGCTTTTCTTCTAGTCTGAAGGGGTGGCCTCTGGTGAGGTGATCCTCTTTATGGGTAAAAAGGTCCCCTGATATGTCTATAATGTATTTGTAAAGTGTAATCAAGCGCCTTTTTTCCAGAGAAAACAACCCCAACCTGGACAGTCTAACCTCATAATTTAAGTCTTCCATCCCTCTAACCAGCTTAGTTGCACGTCTCTGCACTCTCTCCAGCGCATTTATATCCCTCTTAAGCTGGCCATAGACGCAACGATCCGATCGTACGAATCAAGGATTCGTACGATTTCCGGGTCATGTGTGTAGTGTCCCGACATTTATCTTGCCATGCCGATCGGTCGTTTGGTTGATCGTCAGGTTAGAAAATTTCTGTTGGCTGGCGATCAAATCTCTGTGTGTATTGCAGATCGTACGATTTTCAGTGCGAGACTGTCACTATGTTTTTATCGTACAACTTTCGAACGATCCCTGTCAGGGGCAGAACGTTGGCTGACCTGTGCTTTTACTACTTTATTTGATCTGAAAGTTAGTGGCAGGTCGGTAGATGGGGAAGTCCGATCATTAGATGATTCGAACAATCGGATCTTTGCGTCTATGGCCAAAACTGCACTGCATACTCCAGATGAGGTCTTATGCAAGACAGAGCTTTATTTGCTTTAGTAGCTACAGAACAACACTGCCCAGAATTAGACAACTTGTTATATATAAAAACCCCAAGATCCTTCTCATTTAAGGAAACTCCCAACACACTGCCATTTAGTGTATAACTTGCATTTACATTATTTTTGTCAAAGTGTATAACCTTGCATTTATCAACATTGAACCTCATTTTCCAGAGTGCTGCCCAGTTTCCCAACTTAGACAAATCACTCTGCAAAGTGGCAGCATCCTGCATGGAACCTATAGTTCTGCACAATTCAGTATCATCTGCAAAAATAGAAACCATACTTTCTATGCCCACATCCAGGTCATTAATAAACAAGTTGAAAAGCAAGGGACCCAGTACAGAGCCCTGCAGTACCCCACTATTAACACTGGTCCAATTAGAAAATGTTCCATTTACCACCACTCTTTGTAGTCTATCTTTTAACCAGTTCTCTATCCAGCTACAAATACTATGTTCCAGGCCAACATTCCTTAATTTAACCAGTAACCTTCTGTGTGGCACTGTATCGAATACTTTAGTAAAGTCTAAGTACTGTAAATCACATCCACTGCCATCCCAGAATAGAGGTCCGTGCTTACCTTCTCATAAAAAGAAATTAAGTTAGTCTGTCAAGATCTATTACGCATAAAACCATGCTGGCACAAACTCATAGTTTTGTGATTTGCTATGAAGTCCAGTATCCTATACTTTATTAATCCTTCAAAAAGCTTTCCAACCACCAACGTGGGCTAACTGGCCAATAGTTTTGAGGCTGAGAACGGGATCCACATTAGCAATTCACCAGTCTCTCGGCACCATGCCATATCATATCGCATTCAGGAGTTTTGGACTTTTCTCACTGGCAGAAATAAACTGCTAGAGAAAATATCCCAGATGCTAGTACTTTTTTCTTTATATCATGAGTGCATTTAGGTGCATTTATCTGGAAGTTGTTCTCATTCTTCATTCCAACCAACTTCACACTAACTTGCAAAGTGGAAATAGACAACAATCCAGTCCATTGATAATGGCATAGGGACAGCAATGAACAATTTTCAAAAGGGTCCCTAATGAGCTAGACACTTCAAAATTTGCTTACCAGGACAAGTACAGCCATGCATGCTTTGTGCTCCTGTGTACTTTAGCTTAGAGAGGCTAACAAATGTGATGGGTACCAGTACATAATAGCAAGAGTGAGAGTGTGAGTAAGTATTTATTGCCTTTTATCATAAGACTCAGAGGAAACTTCTTAAATATTTGTAATTTATGTGAAAAAAGTAAACTCATTAAACACTTTACTTTACTTAGCATGATTAATCAGATAATAATACACAGGATGCAATTACCTATAGTAACCAATCAGCAGGTAGCATTTACTGGTCACCTGTTTAAAAGCAAACATCTTATTGTTTACTGCTCCTGGGCAAACTTAGTGACTTACATTACATAATAATGAATAATGTACACCCTATATTAAAATATAAGGATATTATAAGTCACTTAGGAGTTCCATGGCCGTATAAAGGATAGTTGGTTTTATAAAGGACATGGAACTCCATGTTGACTTCTTATTTCCCCATATTGTACAAAAGGGAGGTACTTTATTTTTTATACTACACATGTAGTCATGTTTGTGTAGTATACTACACATGAAGTTACATCACTGAGCACCAATTCTAACTGATGTTATCACTAAGCACTGTTTATAAGGATATAATTTACTGAATATTCTTGGCTCCAGGGCTGCTCCTGCCATGAGGCAAGGCACGGAGCAGCCAGTTACAAGGGGTGGCAAAAAGCCGCCTCTTGTAACTTTAAGAGCCAAATTTCTGGGTTTTAACCTGGAAATTCATCTCTGCTGGTGCAGAGAGCGCAATTGTGCTCAATGCACTAGCGATACCACCCCCCCTTTGACCAGCCCCGACACTGATTCTAAAGTGCGGAGTGGGAAGGAGGGGCTGCATCGGGGCTGCCGCAGCGGCACTGCTTGGCTCTTCTTCTAGTATATAGAACTTAGTAATATCATCAGTTCAAATCAGTGCTTAGTAGTGGTACTTGTGTTAAATGCCACATTGAAATGTTCAAATTAAAATAATTTATGAACCTCCCCTCCATAAAAAGAATATAAGCAGGTCCTGGACTTCTATCATATTTGTTTTTTACTATAGGCATTACATTATCACCTATATTTTGACAGGTTATTCACAGCATTTCTGTATTATATTCAGATAACGTTTTCCTTTAAAATGTATCTTGTGCAAAACTCCACAAGAGGCCTCTGAATTATTAAACTCCATATGTTCCTAAAATTAGACTAAAGCATAGCTTTTATACACATCTGAATTATGTATTTAGCATAGTGTATCATACAAATGCATGTATCCAAACCCTGTTTGGGAATTATGGCATTAAATGAAACAGATCCCCTTGACTATATGATCGAAAATATCATCTGTGTTGTCCTACACAGATCTAAGGAAGGAAATCTGCTTGGTGTTCAAAGTCATGCTCTGTCCCCTGCTGCCACACAGCAACAGAAGGAACAGGATTAAAAATTCTCTTTCTGCCTCTCTCTCTCAAAAGTCACTTTTCTTTTTTTTTCTATTTTTGAGTCAAAAGGATGCACCCTACTCACACATACACCTGGAATCATCACAACGAAGGAAAGAGGCACAGGTCATATACCTCAATGTATGAGCTGAGCAAATAACAATGTGCACCTGCTGCCGAAGACAGCGCAAGTAACTAGTCAACATTAACATAATAATACCCGATAGGCCATAAACATGATTTACAACTTGTTATTATTTTTAGCATAAACCTTTATAAGAATCTAAAACATTTTCAAAATTCGAATTTCATTTGGAATACTTTTGCCACATCTCGTTGCTGTTCAAAATGGAGCTGGCAGTTAAATGGTGATATTGGACACTATAAATAACCATTTTTTCTTTAGTATTTGAGTCATGGAAAGCAGAAGCAGGGTTAGAAATATGACAATGATTGTGATTGTCCAAGATTTAAACTAGCAGTGTTGGTTTAGTACTCAGGTCTGGATTTATACATAGGGCACCTCTAGGCCAGGACCTCCCATTGCCCCCATTTCTCTCTTCCTTCATATGTGTGAACACACATATATCTTGTTGGGCCTGAAGCACTAGGACTGGTGTGCAGGTGATTTAAAGAGCTAGCAAATCTCCTGCATGTCCCCAGTGCTTCCGAACCCATTTTGATACAGCTGGGTGAACTGTTGGTACTGCCAACAATGGTGTAGGAGCCATCAGGAGCCTACTTGAACAGACTTGTATTTAAAAATGTAAAAATTGTTTTTTAAAAAAAACTCACTAAACATTTAATTCGCTGACTAACTCAGAGTTAGAGAGCTGTAGGGTTCTGTTCTTTACTGTTAGACATGCAGTCACTCAAGCCGTTATAGATTATATTTTTGGATAACTATTTATATTTCAAACATTTTTTATAACCAGTTTTTATCTATACACTGAACTGTTCCTTTAAATGCTTTTAAGCAATCTTACGGAAAGATTGTGGGTACATTCCAAATAATTGATCCAATACTTGAATGTCCAGTCAGTGCTAATGACTGAATGGGGCTGTGAATTTCTATATCACTGTGTCTACTTTATTATTGGGAGATAGAAGTCCTTAAGGCCCCTATACACAGGCATCAAGCAAGCAGCCAACAGATCGAGTCAACAGCTTATTGGCCTGTGTGTGGGGCCATCCAACGGGCTTCCCTGATCGATATTTGACCGAAAGTCGGCCAGATAGCCCCCCTATAAGATATATTGGATCATTCATCTGACACTAAACTGCTGCATGAAGATTTAGAAAGGTTATTACTTCAGTATGAACAAAGTGATATCACAGTCTATCCGGGTAGCGAAAACTCTCTGGGGGATTATAACAAGTAGTACAAAAAAATATACAAAGCAGGGCTGCAACTAGGGGTGGACAGAAGAGGCAAGGCACCAAGCTAGAAGGTCACCAGGCACGCACCTACTCCATGCCTCCCAACTGTAGCATTTTTTGCAGGACTACCCCAATTTTGACAGTTCAGCCCACCATCCTGGATTGTTATGGAAACGTCCCAAACCAGAAAAATATACAACTTTCTAAAATTTAATTGACTTAAGAGCCCAGAATACATAGCAGGTGCACTTAGATACATTTTATAACCTGACAAATTTTCTAAAATGAACATGGTAATTAGGAGTGTTACCATAAAATGGGTGTAGTCAAAATATTTTTGTTCTATTTCCAAAATGCTGGGAGGTATGTTACTCTGCACCTACCCCTAGTCCGGGCCCATGTCCCCAATGGTGTTCTGCTCCACTATAATGCAATTGTGGGAGTGACACTGCCATATGGGTGGCCTAGGGCAGGGCCGTTTTAAAGCCTTGGTGGGCTATGGGCAAAGAGTCAACTAGCTAGCACCTTATACCCCTGGTGCGAGCCAGAACATTTTTGGAACCGGTCCTGCCTCCCCTCCCTCTGTCTCCCTCCTTGTGTGCATCCCCTCCCTCCCAATGTGCGTCCCCTCCCTCCATCTTCCTCATTCCCTGTGTCCTCTCCTTCTGTCTTGCTCCCTGCGTGTGTACTGTCGCCTCTCTCCCTGCGTCTCACCCTGCCCCCTCTATTTTTCGGCACAGGCGTGTGGCGGGGGGATTGAATGCCGGGCAGTTTTGCCTAGGGCGCCCGGTCGGCAAGGCCCGACTGTCCCTTTTTTGGAGGGACAGTCCCTCTTTTGACAGCTCAACCTGCAGTCCCTCATTTGTACTGGAAAGGCCCTTTTTTCTCTGCACTGAACAGCCAGAAAAAGAAACAAGGTTTCTAACTTAAATGGCTGTTGAGAGCCCAGAATACTTTAGTAACAATTTTGAGATAAGAAAATAAGTAATTGTAACAGTTTAGATAAGGAGAAATATTTTCAAACTTTTACAACCTGCCAAATTTTGTAAAATAAACCTGTTAATAAGGAGTTGTGGCCACCAAAATAGGCGTGGTCAAAAATTTAGCCACTCTACGTGTGAAAAAAAAACATTTGTCCCTCTTTTTACATCCAAAATGTTGGGAGTTATGAACTAAGCAGCCCTGGTCTAGGGTGCCTGACCAGCCTGGTCCAGCACTGATACAAAGGTACTGTACAAGGAACATGTTAAACCAAAGAAGTAAGAAAGAGAAGTATGATACTCTGTAACAACTCTGAAGCAAGGTCTGATTCTGGGAATAGAGTAGGAAATTAAGCAGTGACCTGAAGGAGCACAAGAAGAAGGCCAGTTCCCCTGAAGTAAATTATGGCTGACAAAAGTGGTTTAATCATCAGTAAGCTTTAATGTTTGCATATTGTGACATTGGAAATAAAGTATAATCTTTGAATTAGACAGAAGGGACACAATGCCACACCCTCTGAACATTACACTACATCTCAGCAAAAGCTAAATATTTGGAATAAAACAACAGTGGCTTTGCAGTTTCCCCATATGCTCATTTGCTTATCCTGTCTGAAGGAGGATTTATTACAAGATTCACACTTGGTAAGGTAATTTTCTCAGATTTTTCTTTGTGTTCTGCTTGTGTCTTTCAGCTAGAGCTTATCAGTGATGCAAGTAGAATAACGTTAATTTACTGAGAATGCGTAATCCTAAAATCAGATTGGGGGATTTTATGAGGCAATATGACCTTGCATATGTCTCCATTAAAGCTATAGAAACCTGTTCTTGTATGCAGTGTTCCCAGTACATATTTAGACAGATAACACTAATTGTACTTGACATGTCCTCTTAAGGATGGATTCCCTCCCCCCGCACAGCCCTCCCCTTCCAGAACAAAGTCATATCAGTGAGGGAGACACTAAGCAGCATCCCATCATGCTGACTGTACTTACAACCTGCAAACTCAGTGAATGCTAAAAGACAACATACATACTGCAATAGATCTCACTGAGGAGCAGGTTAAACTATTAGTGCAGTACTGATAAAATAGTTTTCCTAAAGGCCTATATATGTGACCACTTAAACAACCTTGAACTGTAAAAATACATACAGTATTCCATTCGCTCCACCAGAAAATAAACTAAACCTGACACGTAACTATACCTATGATGCAAGGAATTTACTGGAAGCACATTAACATAAAAATAAGCTTCATCCATACACTGATGATACATACACTGAGATTACTGCTAGTCAGGGTGACTTTTAGTGCAGCAATTTATTGCAGGAGAAGCACTGTGCAAACTGTAAACTCTCACCTCTCCAGTCCATAATGAACACTGCTGCTAGGCTTATACACCTCAGCAACCGCTCTTCCTCTGCCATACCATTCTGCCAATCCCTGCACTGGCTTCCACTCCCCTTCAGAATTAAATTCAAATTACTGACCCTGACATTCAAAGCACTTCATAACTCTGCCCCTCCCTACATCTCTGAACTAATCTCCATTTACTCACCCAACCGCCTACTGCGCTCCTCTACCGACCTGCTACTCAACTCTTCTCTCATTACCTCCTCACATGCTCGCATTCAAGACTTCACAAGAGCTGCACCCCTCCTCTGGAATTCTCTCCCACGGTCTGTCCGACTTTCTCCCAATCTTTCAGCTTTCAAGAAATCTCTAAAAACCCACTTTTTTAGAGAAGCCTACCCTCACTGTTAACTACTCAATGCAATACCGCTTACATTACTACATCTCTCACCCACTTTACTCTGATCTTGCCCACTCCCACACCTTGTGTATCATTCCCTTCCCGTTAGCTTTTTCTGTACAGGGCCTTCCTCACCTCCTTTATTGTGATGTATGTACAGTAACTCCATTTTTTATTGTGATGTATGTAACTCCTTATGTTCTATGTATGTAATTCATGTGATTTGGTTGTATAATCACATTCACTTTACAGCGCTACGCAACAAGTTGGCGCTATAGAAATACATGTTAATAATAATAATAATAACTGTAGCCCACATCTTCTAGGTAAAAACCCTAGTGTCAGGTGAAGAACTATGCGAAACCAGCAGTTAGGAACTGTGTCAAAGACAGCTGCTTATCTCCTCACTCACTGTCTGCACCCATCATCAATACATTCACATTGCAAATAATGGACCATTACTTGGTTGTTATATGTCGTACAAGAAATCAGACTGTACAACATTTGTAGGGCACATCATGTCTCTGGTCTGGCAAAAAATGGCTGGACAGTTTCAGCAGGCTCTGTATACACATCTCATACACATACACATGCCATATACAGGTGTATAGGCAGAAGAGAATGCAGTTAAGGGTTAGTCCACACTAGGTGAGTCTGGGAGATTAGTGGCCTGGTGACTAATCGCCTCTTGTATTGGATGACTAATCTCCCTGAATCACTAACCCTTTTCTTGCGCTGGCTAAAATGAAAAGTCACCTGCGGTAATTCACAAGCGGCAGTGCGTTTTCCGAAAACCGAAAAGATTTAATTGCCTCTCGAAGCAACTTCGGGCGATTTCGGAAAGCGCACCACTGCGTGTGAATTACTGCAGGTGACTTTTCATTTTAGCCAGCACAAGAAAAAGGTTAGTGATTCAGGGAGATTAGTTGTCCAAAGCAATCTCCCAGAATCGCTTGGTGTGGACTAACCCTTAAGGTTTCAGATCAACAGACCACAATGTAACAACATTTCCAAGTCATAAACATTGAAATACTTTCTTTCAGTATTTCTTCCCAGCTTCCCAGTTTTTTAGCCAATTTCCAAGTCATAAACATTGAAATACTTTCTTTCAGTATTTCTTCCCAGCTTCCCAGTTTTTTAGCCAAGCAACTGTGCATTTATTAATTCATGAGGCACTAATTAGTTCTTTGTTTAATTTTGTGTTAAACAGACTGACCGGAATGATAACGACTTGCAGCGCTGCGTTGCAGTCCCAAACCGCCCCTCTTTTCTGACAACAAGGGAGCGCAGCGCGACTGGCGTGATGAACCCAAATTCCCTTTTCAGTTGCACTTCATTAAGTCAAAATGTGACAAGAAGCTTAGAGAGCAACTTTCAGATCTGATCGCACATAACAATTGGGGGGTGAAATTTTCTTAGTGGAGGCTAGGAAGGCTCCAAATGGTTCTTGTCGTCTA
The DNA here is from genome assembly GCA_024363595.1 of Xenopus borealis. NCBI lineage: Eukaryota > Metazoa > Chordata > Amphibia > Anura > Pipidae > Xenopus > Xenopus borealis. The sequence goes on from CM044444.1 coordinate 48,127,072, forward strand.
ACCTCTTCTATGCTGGCAAAGGCGTTTAAAGGACCAGCAAGTACAAGATAAAGGCAGAAAATTATATTATAGTTATGTCTTTATATATTGTTGTGATTTGTGCAGTGCAACACTTCATTTGCACCCTCTACGCCAAGACATCAAAACTTTAAATTAACCCTTATACAGCAGAATGTATTTGTGCTGTACAGCAAACCAAGGATTTTCTAATCTCCTTAAAGCGGTCTTATCATCTTGACAAATATTAGAGGATTTATACATTAAAGCTTTGGAAGGAAGTGTGTGGCATCCTTGCAACAGGATCTTGACAAACTGGCAATCTGGGCAGCTAAGTGGCAAATGAGATGGGGATTGGGGATGTTCACGCTGGAGAAGAGGTGCTTAAGGGGTGACATGATAACTATGTATAAACATATAAGGGGATCATATAATAATCTCTCTAATGCTTTATTTACAAGTAGGTCTTTCCAGCTGACGTGAGGTCACCAATTCCGATTAGAAGAAAAGAGGTTCCACCTAAATATTCGGAAGGGTTTTTTTTACAGTGAGAGCTGTGAAGATGAGGAATTCTCTCCCTGAATCAGTTGTACAGGCTGATTCATTAGATAGCTTTAAGAAGGGGCTGGTTGGCTTTTTAGCAAGTGAGGGAATACATGGTTATGGAAGATAGCTCATAGTACAAGTTGATCCAGGGACAACTTGGTCTGATTGCCATCTTGGAGTCAGGAAGGAATTTTTTCCCCCTCCGAGATAAATTGGAGAGGCTTCAGATGGTTTTTTTTTGCCTTTAACTTGATGGAAGTGTGTCTTTTTTCAACCTAACATACTATGTTACTATGTAAGTGCAAGCGCACCAAGTGGCACAACATCACATCCCTTAGTGCTCATTTAGCCAGCACTTACAACTCTGTTTTCAATACATAGTAACATAGTAAGTTAGGCTGAAAAAAGACTCGCGTCCATCAAGTTCAACCTTTTTTTTTTTTTTTAATTTTAACTGCCTAACTGCTAGTTGATCCAGAGGATCTGTGTAAACTGTAAATAAAAAGAGAACAAGAATGATTTACACCTCATACTGGATTCAAATTTGTGCATGAGATATAGGGGTAGATTCATCAAAGAGTGAAGTTCCGCTACTAGAGGGAAATTCCACAGCTCTCAATTCATTTCTATGGGATTTTCAAAGGCGTATTCATCAAAGGGTGAACTTTCACTTCACCCATTGATGAATACGCCTTGCAAAATCCCATAGAAATGAATTGAGAGCTGTGGAATTTCCCTCTAGTGGCGGAACTTCAGTCTTTGATGAATCTACCCCATAGAGTGCATGGTACACAAATAAAATGATAATTTTTGTGATTGTTCCTCTTATATGTGAAGATATGCCTCATATTGGCCATTTAAATAGACAAGCAATATTGCAAATACTGTAACTTTTGCCACTAAAGCATAACATTCATTCATTCATAGAACTTGTACCTTCTATATGACTATGAAGATTTTCATTCATCCAGGTCATGGTATATCTGATATAAGTAATTCTAAAACAACTGGACTTGCTGAGTAATTATTGAAGACGTTTCACTACTCATCCGAGCAGCTTCTTCAGTTCAACTGACTGGTATGGGAAGTTCTCGGTATATAAACTCTTCCACTAATGACCAACAGTCCAGAAACATTAGGGATCCTTTATTATGTTTTGACTTTATAAGGAAACTTTAAAACTGATAATGTAACAGAAAGAGTGCCTCTGCACTAATCTTATGAAATATATTAGGCCATTGTATGTGGGAGAGTTTGTCACCCATGATAAATCTGCACTACTGAAGACACTCGAAAATCAGATTTATTTCAGGCGACAGTCTAAAAGTATTTATAAAATTAAGGCTAGGGCCACAGGGAGCTGAAATCAGCCTCCTGTCTTTTTCTCATTCGGAAGTGTTGAATAGGCTTCTGCACAAACAAACATTGGCAGATTTTTCAAAATGTAGAAACTTGTGGGTCTTCTTATATATGGTCCCAGAATCTTATTTTCTGGCTGTATGTGGTCACACCTTCAATGCTCTGTAGTCTGAAAATGTTTAGTGGAGAGCAAAACTTTCGCTAATATCACAATGCAAATTTTGGCATGCTGTATTTTAAACAAGAACAACTTGCCTTGAAACATTGCAGTTTGGACTCAAAGGTAATAACAAAAGCCATGGTAAGTTCAATGATCAGTGCTACTGCATAAGAGCTTTATAGTGTGAGGACAATAAAATTAAAAAAATAGCCCTACCATATTCTCTCACCTCACAAATGCAACAGTCCCACATCAGATTTTGTCAGCGGCTGGCTTGCTTTAGCTAATTTGCTGTCAGATTGCCTAAGCAAACCAATTAAAACTAATCATTAATTATAAAGGGAAAAAGAGAGCAAGGGAAAAGGAGAAAGAAAAATACACAACAAGCAGATTAGGAGAGGGTGGGAAGCCAAAATGAAATTATTAAAAAACAAAATTAAAAAGAGCAAATGAGAATCAAGTGAAAAATAGCAAACACAGTCCCCATTCACTATTCCTGATACATTGCTTGATTATTCAAACATCTGAATTTAATCTATTATGAAAAACAATAAGAAACAGTTTTACTTAGTTTGTAAGTTAGTGTTAGTCAGACATTCTTTTGTTACAGATATTGGAGGTTGACTGTCATATGGGTGGCCCACATATTAAAATGTTATTGGGAATTATGCCATATTAATAGAGACTTAACAAGCTGCTATAGGGTAAAAAAAGTTCATTCTCATAATATCTATGTAAAACTATGCCTAATGTGATACACAGACTATAACACTTAAGGTTAAACTCCACTTTAAACCACATTCTAGTCCATGTGAAAAACCCAAGAAAACTGAGCCATAATCCCTGGGAAAACAGACATCATGGAAGAGTGCCATGGAAACTAGGGGTTTCCTCTAGAAATATCCATATCCCCTTTGCCTTTCACAAGCTGTCAAGAGACAGTGTGATTGTCACACGACCCACAGCCCAGCCGTGACAAAGCCAATTTTCTGCCCCATACTTGATTGATTAAAAAACTTTTTAGGAAAACCATGTTAAAAGACAAAAAAAGGGTGATAAATAGAATAGAAATAACACAGAGGGGGAGAAAAGACCCAGGGCAAAGGCCTAACAGTAATGTTCCCTAGGCAATAGGTCCTGGGGTGACTATGAACACGGCATTACATACCTAAAGCAGTGAAAAGGATAACGCTTTTAAAAAGCACAATGGTGATTAATATGATGAAGTAGATAACAGGGAAAAAAAGTGAAAGTGACAAGTTGGGAGCCTAGCTCCTTTCTTCTAATAGGAAACAAAACCACTCCAAGTGGTGGCTCTCTCGGTCAGAGGGCTTGGAAACTGTGTTATTTGTATAAAGGGGAACACAGGGAATGTGGCTGTATAGGGCCTATTCTTAAAATGCAAGTGGGCAGGGGCACAGGAGGGCTGTGAGAAGATGTTTATCAAATGAATTTACTGTGACGGGGACACAGCAAGAAACGTGCCAGAGCTCTGAAAAGCTGCTCTTGTAACAAGAATCCCCAACTGTAAATTCTGTCTGTATTGCTTTCAAACCTCCTTTTGTTACACAGGAAAAAAAAAAAGCAGAGCGATCTCTGAGAAAGTGACGCTTCAGCAGAAACAAACACACTGTTTCTTTAAAATTCCTTTTACCATCAAAGATTTGACCCGCTCACTCAGCAACTTTACTCATGCATTAAAATCTGAAGAGGATGAAAAAATGTAAAGCTCTCATTTATCCTACACTTAAGCACTGCAGCAAACTTACACAAATATAAGTGTTACACATCAGTTTCCTGAGTTGCACACAGTCAGGTCCAGACTGAGAATTAAAATAGGCCCTGGCATTTTAGGTACACCGAGGCTCAAACAGCCCCCACCAGCCCAACAAATAGTTATTTGCTATGGCACCTTATAGCAGCCCCTCTGGCATTTGCCAGAATCCACAGATTGCCAGTCCAGGCCTGCACACAGTAGACTTAAAGGACTGTACTGGCAGGTGAAAAGAGACTGAAAATTACAATCTTGTAGTGCTGGGTACAGATGTTTAGGGCTGCCAATATCAATTTGCATACTGCTGACATGAACAATTACTTGCATATAGTTTACTGTATATAGTGTAATGATATACATTATCAGGCCAATTATTAAAACAGAATATGTGTAAAGATAAAGCACAGGTCACACACTAGCTTTTTGGGTCTGGCTGAGCTGCTGTAAGTATTAATGTGCATTTAACATGCAGTACAACCAGCACAGTTAGTTGCAGAATTTAGCTGCCATCTGCATCAGACACTAATAGATGTATCTTGTTCTCATTTTGTTCTGCTACAGGTACCCACATTCAACCGCACTCTTACATTACTGACCCCTGAAAACCATTGTGTAAACCATTCTCTAAACTGCCAAGACAGAAATGACAAGACATGGAAAATTCTAAAACATATTACTCTTAGTACATATGCAAGTATTTATAAGTTTGGGAAATTTATTAAAGAGTTCAGTAGGCCTGAAAGAAACTTTGGACTGGCCCACCGGAATACCAGGAAAACTCCCGGTGGGCCAAGGTGTCAGTGGGCCCTCATGCTGCTAAACTTTTGGCCTATTTCATGGCCATTCCCTATTTCTATGAGAACAAAGAGGCTAAATATATGGAATAATTGAATATAGCATGGAAAGAAAACAAACTAGGAGAATAGAGTTTAATTGAGGGGATGAAGAATATCAGTACTGAGAGTGGGCACCTGGTCTAAGGTTTTTGGGTGGGCCTGGTGTCCCAGTCCAACACTGTAGAAATGTGTCCTGTGAAGGTAACCAGTTACTTTCATAATTGCTCTATGGTAAATACTGGTGAATTTGAGCAAATGGCAAGTGTTAGGTGTAACACAAGTTCAGTTTCTGTCTATGTGCAAAACATCAGAGTAGGCTGCCCATCTTTCATCAATATATAAGCAATAACTGCAAGTACTGCCGGTGTTGCATAGTGAAACTGGCGTGACTCTTTCAACTGCTTGATTTGCACCTAAGTGTGCATTTACAGTATAACGCAGAGGGAAAGTGCTAAAAAAGTACACAGTTGTTGCCCGTTTTTTGCACTTTTGTTTTTTTGCCCCCTGCTTGCTTCCCCTTGTAAAGTGAGGCTCACAATGTAAGTATGAATGGAGGCAGAATATATTTTACTCTATATTTTACATCCATGCCTATTTAACACAACTGACGAGTGCAAATAAGGATCAAGTTATCTGATCTCAATTGCCTCCTTCTGTGGCATCACATAAAAGAAAAGTCACATCTGGGAAAAGCAAACAATCTGCCCAGCAGATATTTTATTCTGTGTACAAAAGGGGAAGATGTACAAGTTTAACAATTATTAACAATAAATGCAGTCCTTATGTAACTCACATTCATGTTGATGTATATTTATACTCATCTTTTTTGTGATAAAAGACTTCCGGCTGTCTCATTTATACAGTAGATCATCTACTGAAAATGATTGAATATGCTGCTAAAGAAAAAATGCCATCAGTCCTAGATCTGATTATGAAAGATAAAGACTGGAATGTACTGGAATGTAATTCAACACTTAGCACCATGAGGTTTTTCATTTTATTCAGAGAGAAAGCAAATGCATACATATAGGGGACGATTTACAAATTCACGTGAATAGTTCGAGGTTTGATCGAATTTGATCGAATAACGATCGTACGAATCTTTAGTGAAATCGTAAAGTAAATTTTGGCCTCTTCGATCATCGAATATCGAATAGATCGAATGATCGGATATTCGATAATTCGATGATTGAAGGGAAAATTTTTTTAAAGTTTGAACCTAATATAGCTATGGGCATATATGGTTTGTGTTTGAAAGAGTGGAGATGTGTGTGTGTATGTATGCTGGGTTTTTAATTTGGAGGGTTGAACTTGATGGACTCGGTCTTTTTTCAACCCAATTTAACTATGTGACTATGTAACTAACGAATTGCAATAGAAGCCTATGGGAAGCTTCCCATAGGCTTCAGAGACTAAGTCCTGCTTGAATACCATTCGTACAATTGAAGCATTCGATCGTTCGAATCGTACAGATTTTTCGGACACTCTAATTTAATTTTACGATGTTTTCGTGAAATCGAACGATCGGTATCCGATCATACGAATTCATCGAGAAATCGAATATCAAGCGAAATGATAGCCTAAAACTATTCGATAAGCATTCGATGGTCGAATGCTTATCGAATTTCAAATTTAGTCGAGCAAATTTTTGGGAATAATAGTAAATTTGCCCCATAGTGTCAGTGTAAACTTATATACTTGAGATGATTGAAAAGAAAAACAAAGCATACAGGGCATTCTACACTGTTAAGGGGTAGGGCTGAAAAAAGCATGATGGGACACAGAGGGGTGCTCAGGTGGCTCTTGTGCAAACAATCACTACTGCTTTGTGTCATGTAAATGACGTGCAACGGGTTACATCTTCTGCCAAAGGTGGATAAAAAAACTCAGGCAAATAGCCTCACTTATAAAGGGAGGATGACCGATGAGTGCTTTAGAATGGAAAAAAAAATTGGAAAATAAGGATTTTTAAGTACACCGGTTGCATTTTCCGGTTGCAATTTTAGTTATGATGCTAATTTTAGCAAAGGTGTTTTTAAGTGTATACTAACACTTAAATGAGCCCTAATATATACCTGCTACCATTTGGTGTAGCTTGCTAAAAAAAATCAGGATCTAAAATTTGATGGAACCTCTATAAACCTGGCTAATGGCGATTTCAGCTACCAGACACGCATATTTTAGTATGCCTGGCCCAAGGTGATTTCTCCCATCTAACCTATTTTCCCTCTTTTTTAATTCTTCTTGTCAGAGATTCATTCATATTTTAGTTTTGTTCCATTATCCTAACAAATTCTTCATCAACGAATGCAATATTTACATAAGAGAAACAACTGTCTTCCCCAGTGGGGATTTAAGGAAAAAAAATAAGCTGTTCTTGTACCTTCTGCAGTTTCTGGGGAAAACCTGCCTGATCACACACTACTCTTCCATTATTGCACATTACATGTTTTTGTCTTCTCTTGCATCTTTAAAGAAGCTCAAAAATTTATTTTTTTTCATGTCCTTCTTGTCTAATATATTTTGCATTTTTCTGAAAATTAATACTATTTTCTAACCCTTTGTTTATGTGTACATTATTCCTTTAACCCCTTTATGACTGTTACTAGTGACCTTACTCAAATGTGAATTAATATTGTACATGCTTGTTAACTTGTTATATGAGAAGCAGGCCAGACGAGAAATAAAACTAATTATAGTAAGCGTCTTGTTGCTTACAGTTTGGTGCAGATACAGTAAACAGAGTTGACTAGCTAATATCTATTTTCTTAAAACAACTTCAACCAAACTTCGGTGCACATTTTTATCAATAAATTTGCTCAAAATAAGATTTGATAAAATTGTAAAACAATCCAAACTGTACATTTTTTTCTGACTTGACACCCAAAAACTGATTTGTTTTAGATTATTGTCAGAAAACCACAATATTTTTATTATTATATGAAATTTACATCTCCTACCATGAGAGAGGTTCAGCAGCCCTGCTGTCAGTCCTGAATCTGCAGTGTGTTGCTGATAGGAAATGCAAGCAGGTTGTCACCTAGCACAAGCAGTTGTAGCGTCGGTATCAATCAGTCCATTGAAACTCACCAACAGCCCTTTTCTGTATGTGCCAGTTCCCCAGTCTGTACAGAGGCAACACTTTCAATGGAAAATAAACTGAGGGGCACAATTCACTATTATATTCTGTTCTATATTCTGTTGCTATTCATGTGCTGCAAATTGCACCAAAATGGCCTGCTTTCAGCACACGGAACAAATAGATTGCTGGCATTTTGGTGCAAGTTGCAGGCCATTTTGGTGCAAGTTGCAGAGCACGGATAGCAACAGACAATATAATAGTGAATTGTGCCGAACCCGTAACAGTGACCTTAGTTTACACCCCTGAATTTATTTTCCATTGAAAGTGTTACCTCTGTACAGACTGGGGAACTGGCACACACAGAAAAGGGCTGTTGACAAGGCTAAATTGGAGAATGTGTATGCAAACGTATGTCAGAGGCAAAGAGAGGACACACTGTCCGTGAATAGCCAGGGAGAATAAATCAAGCACTGCAGCATGGATGGTCACCCTTTCTGTAGAGGACAGGAAGTGAAGTTTATTTAAGTTATTTCTTAATAAAGGCTTTGCTATTTTAAATTTTAATACGTGTTGGTGTTTTTTTTCCCTTCTATTCTAAGTAATTTTTGGATGTTACTGTTCCTTTAAATACTGTAAAACCAATAGGCTGGTTTTGCAATTAAAGGGGTGGTTCACCTTCAAGTTAATTTTTAGTATATTGTAGAAGGGCCAATTCTAAAAAACTTTTCAATTGGTCTTCATTATTTATTTTTCATAGTTTTTTAATGATTTGCAATTTTCTTCTGTTTCTTTGCAGCTTTTAAATGGGGGTCACTGACACCATCTAAAAACAAATGCTCTGTAAGGCTACAAATGTACTGTTATTGCCACTTTTTATTACTTATCATTCTATTCAGTGCATCTCCTATTCATTTTCCAGTCTCTTATTCAAATCAATGCAGGGTTGCTAGGGTAATTTGTACCCTAGAAACCAAATTGCTGACACTGGAAAATAGAGAGCTGCTGGATAAAAAGCTAAATAACTATGAAACCACAAACAATAAAAAATGAAAACCAATTGCAAATTGTCTCAGAATATCACTCTCTACATTATACCAAAAGTTAACTCAAAGGTGAACAGCCCCTTTAATGATTAATAATATCCTCATTTGGATCAAGTACAAGGTACTATTACAGAGAAAATAGAAATCATTTTTTAAAATCTGGAGTCTATGGGAGATGGTCTTTCTGTAATGCTGAGCTTTCTGGATAATGGGTTTCCGAATAAGGGATCCCATAACTGTTGTAATTTAAGTGTAACTAAAAGAACCTCCTCGCTTATTGACTCCACTAAAGGCTGTACACGTTATAGTATTTCTGCTTGTTTCCCCAACAGGGAGTGGGATTTTCTACCTAGAGGATAATAGATTCCCAGGACACATCCAATCGGTTTTAATCTCTTTTGTCCATGCTTCCAAAATGCAAAAAACAAGACAAAGGATTTTTTCTTTTGAAAGCTTCAGGGAGGATGTCTGACCCTGTCACTTTTACTTATTCACAGTGTCTTTCTCATCATTGCACCGTCTGTACCATGTCTTTGGTTTTCTGCTTGTGCATTTATCAAGATATTATTCATCACATGGGGGCAAATTCACTAAAGAGTGACACCGAAACACTTCGCCAGGCAAAAATTTGCTCATACAACGCTAATTCACTAAAGTGCGAAGTTGCATCCAGTGTGCCAAACGCTGGTGAATTTTCTCTAGCGTAACTTCGGCAGAGTTATCAAATCAAAGCGAACCTGCGCTAGTGTTCAATCCTGCACTAATGTTCAATTCTCCCTAGTGCAACTTTGCTAGAGTTCTTGCACTCAGGCTAATTTGCATATGGCGGGCAATTTAAAGTGGAATGGAACTATTTATGGTGCATCTTATGCATTACATTTACACTGATAACTAGACATGCCAAGGGAACTTTAATAAAGTCAATAGAGTTGTTTTAATGCCCTACACATAAGCCCATGTGCCATATGGTAGAAAATGTATGGGGGAAGCGGGTGCCCGAAAAAGTTTTTTTATGCCTTTTGCAGCCTGACACCCTGAACAATGTAAAAGACGCCAGGGTTTTTTGTACTTTGAAGATATTACACTCAAAAATTATGATGTAAGTAACTGAAGATTGAGGATGTTCTATGCACTCCAATGCACTTCGCAAGTCTTAGTGAATTTGTGAAGTTACATCCATCGCCTGGCATTAGAGTGCGAAGCAACTCTAGCATACATCTCATTTGCTAGTGAAGGGGTGCCTGCGCTCGTTAGTAAATTGGAGAAGTAACTAAATTACGTCAAGCTGGCGTTAGTCACTCTGCTCTTTAGTAAATCTGTCCCTAAGACTATACAGAAAATACTAAAACTAAAAAATTTTGTATTTCCAGTTTATGGTGCCAGCACTCATTCTTTGTGTTGTGGCTAATCCAGTATTTGGAATCTAGGGAAAATATATGAGATTATTAACTAGCTGCTGTTTCTGTGCTGTGCCACTAATCCTAATCCAATTTGACTCCTATTAGCCTGATTCTAGGGAGCTAACCTAAGCAATTAGAGCACTTTCTTTTGACATTAGTACAGCTGTTTTATACCATGCATAGTTTGTGCCTCGTGTAACAAGTGTGTTTTGACAGAAATTGTGTGTTTGTAGTGGTCACAAGATTAAAGGTGTTGTCCACCTATAAATTACATTTTAGGGCTCTTACATATAGGGTTTGTGTCCTGTGTAGGGGAGCACAGGAATAAACACACCAAATGCAGAGGTAATGCAATAAGCGACTGAATTAAAATGGAAGGCAGGGGAGCGCAGGGCAAAAACGCCCAAAGTAATGACACAGACGGTGAGACAATATACAGTTGATCTTATTTTTTATGGTTTTTGAATGATTCAGCTTTTTACTCAGCCACTCCCCTTCATTGTAGGTGCTAGGCACTGGGTTGAATGAAAAGCTTAAAGATGAAAATGAGAGGCCTTGAATACAAAGATAAATAATAGAAAGTTTCAAGAACAAGAAAAACATTTTAGCTTTACAGAGCAATATGAGATCAGTGACCCCCCCCCCCCCAGCCAAACTTGTGATGTCTATTTGGCAAAATATGTGTATGAATCTACAAAATCAGCTTTCTTTTCATTTATTGTAATTGCCCTTATATTTTACAGATGTGACAAATTCGCCTCCCCGCCTATTTATCAATGCATTTACCAACAATTTCTTGTGTGGGAAAAAAACTATGAAATCATCAAAAAAAAAATTCTGATTTGTCACTGAAAACTGCAACTTTTACGGATTTCACGACAAAACCTCTGACTTTTTTTTCTGATGCCCAAAACCACTAAATCTTCATATTATTGCACAAAACCCAGGATATCCATGGGACATCTGCCATTGACTTCTACATGAACTTGGCAGGTCTGGGGGGGGGGGGGGGGGGGGGGAGAAAAGTAACAAGGGTTTTTTTTACTTTTGGCAGGGATGTTGCACTGTAACACAAAGAGGCACAAAATTGCTCCTCTTAAAATTCACAGAGGAAAGGACGTGCAACTATGCTAAGTGCTAATGCAAACTGCACTCTCTGCTGGGGGCAGGACTGAAAATATCATGAAAAGTGCATGGCAGACTGGCATAGGGGATCTCTGCACTTAACTGGTAGGTACAACGCTTTGCTGGAGCCCAGGCTGTAAATGGGATGTTTTTGTTGAATAAAAGGCAAGTTTAGATTAAGTTGTATTAACATTTGCAAAAGTCTGAAAACATATAATTTATATGCTGATCTATACTATATAATGTGAATTCTATATACTGAGGTTTGTGAGCGGGGAAATGGGGGGCAGCAGCAGCAAGCTGCCTCAGACGGTGGATGGGCCAGGATCATCCATGGCTAGGTGACTCACAAGTACTACTTTGTATACCACTCAGTTAACAGGTTTTTTTTTTTACATAGATTTTAAGGATCACAGAGAAATCTCTGTACTTGAACATTAGTTAAAATTATGTACACTGTTATATTCCATTGAGAGTCAACATAATGATGCTTTTATTTTTTCTCAAAGAAAATATGATCTTGTTTAAGATCTTGTTTAAGCCAACCCACTGTGCTGCACACGTTACAAACTCTTTGTAAAGCTGCATTAAATTTCCCAGTCAGTGAAGGGGATAGGGCTAGTTAAGTGGAGATGAATGAATGTTAGTTATAAAGGAATACAGATATGGCATTTATTATCTGGAATCTTAAGACCTGGGGTTTTCCTGGATAAGAGGGCTTTCCAATATTTGCATTACCATACCATAAGTCTAATAAAACCATTAAAAAATAGGAGCATTCTACCACCGATATGGAATTATTCAGCTTAGTTCCAATCAAGTACAAGGTGCTGTTTTATTATAATAGAGGAAAAAGAAATCATAAATGATTTAAAACAGCATTTGCTTAATATGGACTCTAAGGGGTAGATTTATCAAAGAGTGAAGTTAAGAGTGAAGTTTCGCCACTAGAGGGAAATTCCGCAGGTCTCCATTAATTTCTATGGGATTTTTGAAGGCGTATTTATCAAAGGGTGAAATTTCACCTCACCCATTGATAAATAGGCCTTTCAAAATCCCATAGAAATTAATGGAGAGCTGCGGAATTTCACTCTAGGGGCGGAACTTCACTCTTTGATAAATTTACCCCTAAGAGAGATGGCCTTTTTGTAGTGTGGAGTTTTCTGGATAATAGGTTTTCAAACTATCAATCCTATGCTTGTACTGGAATAGGATATAAAAAATCTTTCTTTTATTAATAGCTACTGCATATTACTACTGCCCTCATGCAAATCTTCCATGTTGCCAATCATTAATGTATCTCTGATACTGGGTTTGTCATTAAAGGGATTGTTCACCTTCCAACATTTTGCAGTTCAATTATTTTCATATTGTTCACCACAAATAGCAACTTTTTTCAATAACTTTCTATTTTCTATTGAAGACTGTTTATTGAATTTTGACATTTTAATTTTTCACCTTTTCACGCCTTTCTGATGCAACTTGGGGGTGGGGTCACTGACTGTAACTGTTCTAAATTGATGCATTAGATCATACACTACTTATCTCTGGCCCTGTTGAATTGATAAAAAAGTTGCAAATATTCTATAAATTTTGTTGAGACATGTATCAACTACTGTAGCAAATTGTAACAGTTCAGAATCTGCACCTGAATTACTGAGCTTCCAGACTGAAAAGCCAGAGACAGAAACATTATATTTAAAGGGGTTGTTCACCTTCCAAACAATTTTTTAAGTTGAGTTGTTTTCAGATTGTTCACCAGAAACAAATACTTTTTTCAATTACTTTCCATCTTTTATTTTTTTTACAGTTTTCCCAAAATTTAAGTTTAAAGTTTAATGTTCCTGTCTCTGGGGTTTCAGTCTGGAAATTCAGTGATCCAGGAGCATTATGAACTGTTTTTTTGCTACATTTAGTTGATACAATTAGTTGATACATTTCCCAGCAGTATCTTAGGAATATTAGCAACTACATTAGTTCTAACAGCCGACTTTAATAAAACTCAGGGATTCCGCTCAGCAGGGACAAAGATATGAATTATATCAACTAAATATATCAATTTAAAACAGTTAAAAAGTCAGCAACCTCCAGAGCTGGTTTAGAAGATGAAAAATAAAACTTTACACTTCAATATAAAAAAAACGATCACAAATATAAAGTGATTGGAAAAAGTCTTCATTTCTGGTGAACAATCTGTAACCAAGTGAACTGAAAAAAGTGTTTAAAGGTGGGCAACCGCTTTAAGCTTCAATTTTTAAAAGCTAGAACATGGAAAGTAATTGAAAAACATCTTTATTTCCGGTGAACAATTTGAAAACATCTGAACTGAAAACATGTTTGTAAGGTGAACAACCCCTTTAATGTAAATATAATGTATCTATGTATATACATGCAAATTTGTATATAACAACTCTCTCTTTCACTTTATGAAATTATTAAGTTACTGGAGGCATAACAGTGGCATTGAAACTTGTTAGTCATGTGGGAAACATACATATGGAATGTTGTGAAAGCACTGCATCAGTCTCACATATATAAACATACACCCTCTTCAAGGTCCAAAATATAGTGAAGACCATAAAGATGACCCAACAAACCTTTCCCAACTCTGAACTACTCATGATGCTGAACTGAGTTGGGACATGCAAACATTGCTTTTCACATGTAAAAGTGCCATTATAGCCTACTGAGTCAACTCTACACTCTTATTTTAGATGTTCAAATTACAGGAGGACATTTTTGTAAATGTAAGGCAATGTGTTGAAGGATATTCAGAACCAGTAGGGTAAGACAACTAGTTTCCATTCCAGATATGGTAACATGGGCTGAAGTCTGCCTAGAGTTCTTCAAGATGTGGTTCTACAAAACACACTGCCTCTTTAAACATTACCTTACTCCACAATAAATTCTGCTGCTATTTAGGATATTTTTCTGTGCAACACCCAAAAATACGACAATCCAGCAATAAACCAGCAAGAAGCAAACGCTAAGAATGGAAAATATTTCTGCACTGATATAAATCATAAAATAAACGTCACCTGTTAGTCATTGCTTAAGCTCCTGCTCTGGAACCTGTTTTTCTCTCATTTTATCCCTTTTTTTTTTTTACAATTTATCAGCAGATTCAGAGTGCTGCCTGCCTCACCCTGCTAAATAAAGCATTGGCATTTCTGATAAAGCCATCAAATTCCTTATCACGCTGTTATAAGCAACATAGCACAAACTAGTTCTGTAAACTTTATCACAGTAGAGATTTGTATGGTGTATACAGGAGTAAAACCACAAGGATTCATTAAACTTACACATTTCCTAGGCCTAATTAGTAATTGTTGTGCATATGTTTGTAGTACATAAATGGTAATTTACTTTGCTAGCTAATTAATTCCTAATCTATGGCAGATTTGGTAAAACTTATTTATCTTACCCAGTCTTGTGCTATACAATATAGCTCTATATGGTTTGTTTTGTTGTTTATTGGTTAAAGGTTGTATAAAACTAAATTCACTTTATAGAACGGTCCTTCTACCACTCAGGTAAATGTCTTCTGACAGACTTTCAATATAGTCTTCCATCTTGCTTGACTTAAAGGAGACATACTGTGTGAAAAACAAGAATGTACCCATGTATTATACTGTCTTAAAAAATAATTAGTATTATTAAGTCGTGGTTCAGGCCGATTTATTGAATATTTCTGCAAAAACTGTAATAATCCTTTTCTTCTCTTCCACTTCCTGCTGCTAAATTGTCTGGCTGAGCAGTGGAGCCAGTGGCACTCAGCACAAAGCACTGCTAGACTAACCTGATAGGGAACTGAATCCTGTCTTTGCTTGTATGTGACTGGCAGGGACTGTTAGGACATGCCTACCACTCATTTGAAACACAGACAGGAACCAGAGAACATCTATGGGGAGCTCCAATATTACAGAAGTAAAATCAGCAGGATATAGTATTCATAATTACCTATAATAATATTGAGTTTTCATTTACCCTATACTTCTCCTTTAAAGATTTTCATATAAATTTTATGATTACATCAACAATATTCCACCCAAAATGCACAGCCCAGGTTTGATCAGTCTTGCTTTGAGTTCAATATATCCATACAACTTTATTTCATCCTGTATTGGACACGTCTACTGAATACTAGAAGGCAGTAACAAAACTAAAGAACAAGAGAGTATATACTTTACTTTTCTTTTTAAAAATCTCCAAAAAAGTACAAAAAGTATTTTTGTAAGTAATAAAAGTCTCTTACCAGTTTCATAAATATGTCTTATTTTATTCCTCAGAAGTATTTAAATATAATCATTATACTTTCATATTTATTTATTTATTGTCTAAAAGTTCACATAACTTTTAGTATAATACAGAATGGCCTTTTATATTTCTTTTATTATTTGCTTTCTTTTTCTTCTAACTATTTTCAGCTTTCAAATGAGGGTCACTGACCCCATCTAAGAATCAAATGTTTTGTAAGGCTACAAATATATAATTATTGGTACTTTTTATTACTCATCTTTCTATTCTGGCCCTCTACTATTTATATTCCCGTCTCTTTTTTTAAGCATGGTTACAGGGTAACTTAAGACCCTAGTAACCAAACCGAAGCTCATAAACTGTTAAACTGGAGAGCTCACAAAAGCTAAATAATAAAAAAAACACAAATAATAAATAAATTAAAAACAATTGCAAATCATTGCTAAATATCACTCTCTATATCATAGTAAAAGTTAATGTAAAGGTGAACAAGTCCTTTCAATTTACTCTTAAAGCTTTATTCATATGCTGTTTGAAAATGTGCTTTTTGCTTTGCTCAGTGGAATTTTAGGACCTGAAACAGTAATCATTGATACTTTGCTGAATATTGATGGTTTCCATCAATGTTATTATTCCAGGGTACTTCTCAAAAGTATTTATGAAAATTTTATTGAAGTAAGGTCATTGGCATACCATTACTTCAATGGCATTTCAACAACTAGGGAATAAAATATTAATGGTTCACCATGACAAATATATGTTCTTCGTCGTCTTAAAGCAAATAACATAATTCCTTCATATCTGAGCTGGATAAACCCACTTTACAGCTATTAGTTGCCAAAGTAGATGTCAAAACACTTTGAAATAGGAGAAGGTGACAGAAAAATCAAGTTGACTTTAAATCTGGTTTTCATTCATTTTAACCCTTGAAGGAAAACTATACCCCCGAACAATGTAGGTCTCTATAAACAGATATTGCATAAAACAACTCATATGTAAAACCCTGCTTCATGTAAAATAAACCATTTTCATAATAATACACTTTTTAGTAGCATGTGCCATTGGGTAAACATAAATAGAAAATAGCCATTTTAAAAAATAAGGACAGCCTCCTGAGATCCTAGGATCCAACGGTGCACACAAACATACCAAACAAACTATAAAGTTAGGTCACACGAGCCAATTAACAGACAGAGTTCTGTCTTTTGCTTCAACACTTCTTCCCTTTACAGTTAGAGTTGAAATATTTCTGGTCAGGTGATCTCTGAGGCAGCACACAGGCTATCATGAAATGGTGGTTCAAGGCAAGAGATGAAAAAGGGCAATATTTACTTAAATATATATACCAGGTAGGTAAGATTCTTTAATATGTCACTTGATTTGATATAAACTATCTGTTGCTCAAAAATTCATTTTCGGGGTATAGTTTTCCTTTAAGGGTAATGCAGCTATGAGCATCCAATCACTGGTTCCACTGGATTTATTCAGATAGGTATCAGCTGTAATTCATAGAGGTATAAGTATGAATGTGTGATACAGCCAAAATAGTACCATGATTCTCACTGAGGAGTTTTACATTGAAATTGTGAAATATTTTAAGAATACTCAGAAGTCCAGTTGCTTTAGATGCATTGGATCTTAATGGTGAGTCCATAATAGAATAATGTGCCAGCAGCATAAATAAATCCACAATACATTTACTGAAAAAATCCATCTGTAAACAGGGTTTACTATCACATCTATAAATGCTCATATAATATACAGTCATAGGTTCCTTTTTTAAGATGTCATTTTACTTATTCTGCAGAGGCTAAAGTACAGTTCAATTGAACAAAACCCTCCACAGCCAATCTATCATGAAAACAATGACAATATTTTTATTAATAATGAACCATGGTTCATGTATAGGAGTAGTAATGCTTAACTCATCCAGAGCAACTGCTTTCAAAAGCTCAGATTGTTTAACAGAAATTGAACATCGCTATGTAACCTATGAAGAAAATTCTTTGGTCTGAACTTAATCTGGTAGTAAAAGTTTTGCGTACAACAAACTAATTTGCTAATAAAAGCAGAAAACTCAGTGATAACTGCATAGTAATAATTCTGTTTTATAATATGAAAAAAAAATTATGTTTTTATACCCATACATACCTTTATATCATATCATTCACTGTTTTAAGGAGACCATTAATTTTTCTCAGACAACTGAACAAACTAACAAAATATTTGTTAGGTGTTTGGAGATTTGTAGCCAAGGCCTACTACTATGTAGTTAGGCAGGCATAGCTGGCTGTTGGGGTCCCAGCTGACATTCAGAGAAGGCACACACAGCTGAAGTTACAGCTGGCGCTGGCATGCTACTACCCTTAGAATCTCTACACAGCTGGAGCCCCAGCTGGCAACCAGAGGACACTGCTTCAGGGAAGTTAATAATCATATGGGCATCTTTCCTAAATCCCAAGGCTAGTGTCAAAAGCAGCTTTTCTTGTGCTTAAAATACCATTTGAGGAACTGAAATCCATCCCTTTTAGGATGCATTTTATTGCTCATGGTGCCTTGGAATTTATTTACTCCCCAAATTTATTATTTTTAATTATTTTGATTTACAAAGAGCACAGCTGTTAAAAATACACTAAATAAAATTGGTCTTTCAACATTTACCACTTAGACACAGAGAAATTCATAAAACAAGACAGTGATTGTGCTCCCCTGTCAGGCTTTACCAAAATTACTTGACTGCCTTATTCCTTATATTTATATCTATGGACACACATATCTATATATAAATCTCTCTCTCTCTCCTCTCTCTCTCTCTATACATATCATTGCTTATAGAAATATCTTATACAAACCTAGGCTCATTAACTGTTTAAAGTGGATGTGTTAAAAGCTTCTTCTTGTTTAATAGTATCAAATGTGTATCACTTTTGCTGCTGTTTGCAGGATCCCTTGTTGACAGGTAACAATATATTAGGATTCAGGATTCAGTTTGGATTTGACCAGGATTCTGCCTTTTTAGCAGGATTCAGATTTAGCTGAATCCAAGTGCCTGGCCAAATGGAATCCGATTTGTTAAAATCACGTGACTCTTCATCACAAAACAAGGAAGTTAAAAAAATGATTAACCTTATGCTGTGCAGTTCTTTTTTCTCTTCCCTGACCCTAATTATGCAAATTAGGGTTTGAATTCACTATTTGGACGAGTCTTTCAAGAACGATTTGGGGGTTCAGCTGTATCCCAAAATAGTTAACTTAGTGCATCCCTACTATATATTGAGCCTGCAAAGTCATAGGGGCAGATTCACTAAAGGGCGAAGTGGCTGACGCTAGCGTCTTTTCACCAAAAATCCAATCTGCAGAGATATCTCCAATTCACTAACAGACGCAGATGACAAATCGCCAGCAAATGGGACCGCTCTATTACCAGATGACTTTTCACTTAGACGAATGATCGTTCATCTGCAAATTCAGTAATGTTCATGGTTTTTGTTTATTGAGTAGAGCTAGAAATGTTATATTTTATACAGTGTAACCCTGATTTTAAGTCCCCTGATTTAAAGTTTTCCCACATTTTACATTTTTTATTTGTGGTCCCACCAATTTATAATGCATTTTAATGGGTGCATTTCCCTGATTTTAAGTCATGTTTTCCCTGATTTTACATCCAAATTTTGTCCTGATGTTCCCAAAAACTGCTTTTTTTCCTCTATGAATGTTATTTGTGAAATAAAGAAGTTTAAAATAATAACCAGATTCTGTCTGTTCTACCTGTAAATGGTCAATTCCTATAAGTCTGCCCCTTATACAGTCCAGCACCAATCACATATTGCTTTTATTGTGTGTGACTGACAGAGAATCTTGCTCATGCCCCCATAGTGTAACATTAACACTGCACTGCTTAACCCTTGTTATTAACACAGTAAATATTGTATCTCAAAGTAAAACAGACTCCTGTGCTTATATCCTTTCAGTACTTGAAGAAAAAGTTACTTTAACACATTTCCCTGATTTTACATTTTCCCTGATTTTCTGGTCCCCTGAAAAACGTAAAATGGGGGTTCTATTGTATACTGAAAATAAAGCCTACAGTCTCAGCATCTCCATAACAGTAATGTCCAGGCCTTCAAAGTTGTGCACAGTAGCTTCTTGGGGGACATAGCAAATCACATACCCCAACCGTCCCATTTGTTTGTCCAATATTTTGACAGCTCAACACACAAATTGTTACTGGCATGTTTCAACTTTCTTTTTGATGTCCTGCACTGAATAGCCAGAAAAACATACAAAGTTTCTAAAATGTAATTGCCTTTTGGTAAAGAGCCCAGAATAGTGGCGGGTGGGGGGGGG
>CM044444.1:48157521-48170157 GCA_024363595.1 Xenopus borealis
GGGTATTTCCGTGACTTCAGGACTTAAGTGTCGGCTGCCTTCGCGTCTGTTCGGCACTTCTGCTTGGCTAGTTCCGCATAGGCTCGGCGCTGGTAAGGGGGGCCCGGCTCTTGGGGAAAATGCAGCACTGCTGGGCCCCCCTTCAGGCCCGGGCCCGGGACACTTGTCCCCCCAGTCCCCCCCTGATGGCGGCCCTGCATACATGTACACAACAGGGTTCTGGCATGTTTGAAAAGTCAGATCCACCTTGAAATACAGAGACTAGTGATTTCACCCAAACATGATTTTATGAAAATTAACAATGAGTTTTTAGATAATGCAGTGTTTTTCCAGTGCAAATGCAACATGGACATAAAGCTTGTTTAACAGTATGGACGAAGCATCCATGTCATCCTGGCTGTCACTTTGGCAGAGAAAGAGCATTCTCCCCCTAAACCCCCTTTAAATGAAAACTATACCCCGAAAATGTTTGAGCAACAGATAGTTTATATCAAATCAAGTGACATATTAAAGAATCTTACCTACCTGGTATATATATATTTAAGTAAATATTGCCCTTTTACATCTCTTGCCTTGAACCTCCATTTCATGATGGTCTGTGTGCTGCCTCAGAGATCACCTGACCAGAAATATTTAAACTCTAACTGTAAAAGGAAGAGGTGTTGAAGCAAAAGACAGAACTCTGTCTGTTAATTGGCTCATGTGACCTAACTTTATAATTTGGTTGGTATGTTTGTGTGCACCATTGGATCCTAGGATCCCAGGAGGCTGTCCTTATTTTTTAAAATGGCTATTTTCTATTTATGATTACCCAATGGCACATGTTACTACAAAAGTGTATTATTATGAAAATGGTTTATTTACATGAAACAGGGTTTTACATATGAGTTGTTTTATGCAATATCTATTTATAGAGACCTACATTGTTCAGGGGTATAGTTTTCCTTTAAGCACACAATTGATTAGGTAATAAATAAAGAATGCAAAGATGCAGTGCAGTGCAGAGGGAGCCCACTACTTACTGCTTTAACAGTGGCAGGTGTAATGTACAGGACATTGCAGCTTAAGGTGGACATATCAGGTTAAAATCCCCACGTTTGGCATTGTCGCCAAACAAGCGAATCTCTCCCTGGTATGCCCACCTTGAGGTGGGTGATATCGGGTTGATCCGATCATGTGTCCTAGGGCCCAATAATCAGATCACAAGAGGTACGGGTGGTTAGATCAGGTGGTTAGATCACAGGACCAAAAATATCCTGAATTACTTATGAGACAGGGGACCATATACTTCAATACATTTTTATGCTCCAACAACCCCCATTTTCAATACATTGGAATGCTCCAACAACCCCCATTTTTTTATATTTGCAGCTGCATACTAGTGCATAAAACTGCAATCCTTTATTACAGCATTTCTGGCATGCTTATTAATACAGAACCTGTGTTTTTGCACTAACACTGCTCTTGCTGCTAACAGCAAATGAGGTATGACCCTTTTCTTAAGTAACTGTACCCCCCATCCTCTTTTAGTCTGGAAAGTGCCCAGTACAAGAATGTATACATTAAAGCAAGAACTCACTCTCACAGATCCATATTTAGATACTGAGCACACATTGCATGCTCACTTTTAAGTGACCAGAAACAATAAGAAGGAACTTGGACCTTGGTCACTGGGTTTTCCAGAGATCTCACCAGTGACTGGTGTTTTTACACTTTTGGCAGGACAGGTTAGTGAAGATGGATGCCACATATAAAATGTATATTTCTTTTTAGATTTGTTTTGATTTTAAGAAAATACAATAAATACAATATTTTTTTTCTACCACAAAAATTATTGTTACTGTCCAGAGGTTATGAGACATTGTTTCTTTTGCCTTTTAAAAAAAACTCTATCATACTGGCATACACAAAATAAAAATGTGTCCTCCAAATACAGGAATCTTTCTTTATACTCACACTAACATAACTCCGTGAGTGGCCTGGCCTCACAGTTATCCTTAAGTGACAAGGTCAAATGTGGGATATATTATAATCCTACTGGTGATTTGTGCGGTTTGACACTGCCCTTATTGCATTCTGGATCAAATGCAAATAGCCAAAGCTGAATTTACTCAAGAAGATATTGAACATGTTTCTTGATCTCAACTTTCTTTAACAACACCTAAAAGGCTAATGAAAAAAAAGGCTAATAAAAAAAAACACATAAGAATGGAAACTGAAGTGAGGTGGAAATGGCAAAACAGGTACAACATAGCAATGCTATGTTACAAGACAAAACAGACAATCTAAATATAAAATTCAGAAGTGGATGTGGCTTTATGTTATCATCTGTCAGTGTAGTTGGTACTGTGTATGTGAGACAGAGAGAACGAGAGAAAGGGAGGCATTGGTAAGGGAGGGAGCTGAGGGTTAGAGTGGGCTCTATTCTGCCTCCAATCACATTGCCTTGTCAATAAATTTTGTGTTCACTTGTGACAAGGATTCTTTCCCTAATATGGGGCTGCCAGCTTTCTGGGTTATTTCCAGTGCGTGTGATAATGCAGCCTGCATGCCAACGGCTGCTGAAGTTCAGGATTCCAAAAAAACTTAACGGCAGGACAGTGAAAGACAAGAGCGGGAGGTGGAGGGAGGGTGCATGGTGGAAAAAGGACACAGAGTAAATAGTTTTGAAGAAAGGCAAACATAAATTAGTTTGCTGGAGCAGTAACCCTATAACAGCTAGAAAGGATGAATGTGATTTGTGCTATCAGGGTTAATAAATATTTTAATATTGTATATTAGGAAAATATAGCACACATCCAATTACGTATGTTAACATACATCCAATAATCATTATAAACAACAGGTTGTAATTTTCTAATGCCAGCACCATGCACAAGCACAGGATTAGATCAGTGATCGGGGCTGTTGTGGGATAGGGCAGAAAAGGCATTTGGGATTTAAATTTAGGTAAAGTTGCCTTTGATTCTACACTCCAATAATTCAGCCCTGATTTACAATCTAGTTGACCCACATTATCTTCTACCTTATCTGTCTATCTCTTGCAGATCCCCTCGTAAATGACTTTGACACCTCACACACAGTTTGATATTCCTTTTTGTTGGTCATTTGATCTATGAGCTAAATGTTGTATATATACCAGAGAGCACCACAGCTTCATTGTAATCAGCTTGAAAAAGGAACTAAAATGTTCTGAAAGCTTGCTATGATTATATTAGTTAGCCAATAAAGGTATCACCTTTATACCATTTTGTTATTTTTTATTTCAAAAGGGTTGCCCAATGGATTTAAATTTACAAAGTGCAAATCATACTGTGTAATAACTATTAGATCTGTGCAATATAATGGGGGATGTTGAACCTGAACTTGTTTCCAGCACCCAGACAATATCTAAGGGCTATAAAGGGGAGTTGAAAAGGCAGACAGAGACCCCCTATTTTAGGTAAATTCAGAACTCCAGATGATGGCATAGCCAACCTCAGCTATGATGTAGTACAGCATTACAGAAGGTAATGCTACTAAATTTAAATGATAATCTCTGTTCCAAAAAGCTTACTATCTAGAAGGAGAGAGGAAAAAAACAATTACTTGAATGTTACTCACTGTGGAAGAAATTCTACGGCTATTTGTTGCTGCTCATTAACTGCACAAAGGCCACAGGTTAGGTATATGTGCCCTGCATTTCTTAGTTTCCAGCCTTAATATGTAATCATTTTTGGTGCATTATAACAATGTAGATATATATTAAGAAAAATAAAAAGACTACAATTTCCAGTGTATAATTATACATATACTGTACAAAGCAATCTATAGTGTATAGTTTATTTATGTGTTACATTACACAATACACTTCACAGTTATCAAATATGCAATCTAATATTATATTATATATTTACTGCCTTTCTTTGTAGGCAAATGGCAACTATACACTGAAGACAGTGAATAATAGAAAGCACTTTGTGTGTGGCAGCCTCACAGTTAATGTCGGTCGATTTGTTTCTCTGCCTTTACCACCCTCCTGTACCAATATTTTCAGTGGCTTCCATCACCTTCCTCCCCCGCCCCCTGATCTTGGGAAAAAACCCATCAAAATAAGTATTTTATGTCTCCAAATATGCAGATCATTTTGTTTAATGAAAGATGCTTGACGTCTGCGATCCAATTAATATGCAAATGCGGGCAAGGATTTATTTGTGACATTCTGTCTGGGTGAGAGAAAACAAAAAAGGCCTGTTAACCAAAACACTAATTGCTGTGACTGATTGTCACATATCATCATTTTCATTGGAGCTCCTCAATCCCTAGCTGAGAAGAAACTGGGTGCTGGAACGCCAAGGAGAAACAGGGCAATTGTCTCCAGCACAAGACTCGGCAGGGGCCATGTCCCTAGGGCTTAAATAGCTGTTTTAAAGCCAGACCTCTCAGATACTATGTAATACCGTAAAATACAGAGCTGCCATAGCCACAATCAATCCCACTTTTGCGAGTCTTCATGCAGGCACCCTCACATTTTATGTACAATAAGAATCAAGCATGAGGGCATAGCATATACTAAGTCAGATCTCTGCACTAACTTTTCAGTCTGTGCTTACAGATGCAAATATCCAAAATCACTAAAATCTAGCAATATAGATATTTTATTCTACCACTTACTATTTTGTTACTACTATTTTAACCCTCAAAGTTCAAGCAGATGTCTATTGGTTCATGTACTAGTTCATCTATTTATATACAGTATTCTATTTATCTATCAATCTAAACCAGTGATCACATCAGAGGGTGATTGATCAAATTAATAAGGGCCATATATAAAATAATGACAAAGATATGCTTGGAATCAACCATATTGTACAAACAAATCTGTGCCCTTGAGGACAGCATTACAGTTGGTGTGACAACATAGGGATATCTATCGTAGGATAATCATATCACTACAAACTACATATTCAGTAAGGCACCATTATTTCACACAAGAAATTGGAAGAATCCAGATGCATGGGGCAAATTCACTAAAATGCAAAAATTCGCTAGCGTTAGCTTTGCTAGAGTTAGCCGCACTTTGCCAGGCAAATTTTGCCAGCACTACGCAAATTCACTAAGATGCGAATTTGCACTCAGGGCCGCTAACGTTAGCGAAATAGCACTACGCCAGGCAAAGCGCATATACGATAGCGATGAATAATTTGCATTTCTAAGTATAATAGAAGTGTAAAAAATAATTTTTTTTTCAAACGCCTATCTATTGTATTGAACTGCGCCTGGTCTGACCAGGCGAAGTAAAGTCTAGTGTAAGTGGTAATGTTCAGGAAAATTTTGATTTGCGTAATTCTGACTCTTCGTCAGTGCGCAAGTCTATCTACTTCGCTAGCGAAAATTCGCCAGAGTCGGTGTTAGTGAATTTGCGAAGTTGCAAAATGAAGTCACACTGGCGAATTAGCGCACGCGTTAGACAATTCGCTCTTTAGTGAATTTTCCCCCTAGTGAGCACAGTAAACAATGATACATACCTTTGTTATAAAGTTGTAAAACTGACATATTTTGGGGGCACATTATGTCATGGGAAAAATTTTTTTTTTTCAAAATGTATCAGTTAATAGTACTGTCACAGAAGAATTGAAATCCATTTCTCAAAAGAGCAAACAGATTTCATTTTGAAATCTGATATGGGGCTAGACATTTTGTCAATTTCCCAGCTGCCCCAAGTCATGTGACTTGTGCTCTGATAAACATCAATGACTCTTTACTGCTGTACTGCAAGTTGGAGTGATATCACACCCTCCCTTTCCCCCACCCAGCAGCCTAACAACAGAACAATGGGAAGGTAACCAGATTACAGTACCTAACACAAGATAACAGCTGCCTGGTAGATCTAAGCAGCAATCAATAGTAAAACCCATGTCCCCCTGCGTACCAGAAAAACAACAGCCTGCCAGAAAGCAGTTCCCTCCTAAAGTGCTGGCACAAGTCACATGACAGGGGCAGCTGGGAAATTGACAAAATGGCTAGCCCCATGTCAGATTTCAAAACTGAATAAAAAAAATCTGTTTGCTCTTTTGAAAAATGGATTTCAGTGCAGAAGTCTACTGGAGCAGAACTATTAACTGATGCGTTTTGAAAAAAACATGTTTTCCCGTACATAAAAAGTTACCTATAGGTATCGATGAGCGAATCTGTCCCGCTTCCCTTCACTGAAAAATTCAGCAAAAATCTTGAGACACTCATTGAAGTCAACAGGCGTTTTTACGTGCGATAATGTTACACCAGCGTTAATTTTTCTAGCTCCAAATGTATTAAAGTCAATGGGGTTTTTTTATTGCGGAGACTTTTTTTGTCCCAATGCAAAAAAGTCAATGGGAGTTTTTTATTATGCTGACTTTTTTGTCCAAATTCATTAGAGTCAACCAGCATCACAGCTCAGCGCAATCAAGGGGGGCCAGCTATTTCGAAAAATGCAGCACAGCCGGACCCCCTGATGGTAGACCTGACTGCACCTCAATGATGATGGTGCAGCTGTTTTGGAAGAGCTAGATGGTTGGAGGAGATTTTAAACTAGGCTTGGTTCAGTTGGAAGACAGGTTAGATGAGATAGTGTGCTGGTTCGAAAATATGATGTGATTGGTGAGGCCGAAACATGGCTGAATGAGCAGCATGACTGGGCAGTTAATATCAGTGGCTATACCTTGTTTCGGAGGGACAGAAGCAACAGAAAAGGAGGAGAGGTACATATGTCTGTTTGTTAGGCAGAATTTAAAAGCTTATATAAAGGAGGAGGTTGTGTTAGAAAATGAGGGGGCCGAAGGCTTGTGGGTGGAGTTCTTCACCAATTGTAAAGAGTCCAACAAATTAACTGTAGGGGTGTGCTACAGACCCCCTAATGTAAGTGAAGAGGAGGAGGCTAAGCTCATGATGCAAATAGAGAAGGCTGCTAGTTTGGGTAAAGTAATGATAATGGGGTATTTTAATTACCCAGATTTTGACTGGAGCAACAGTGCTGCCAGATCAGTTAATATATATATACTGTATAAACTTGTTGAATGACAATTTTATGGCACAGGTTGTTTAGGAGCCTACCAGAAAAAATGCTGTATCTAGTGATCTCACATGACCCAGAACTTATAGGAAAAGTCATTGAACCCCTGGGTAATAGGGACCATAATGTTATATCATTTAATGCCTAGTGCAAAAAACGAATATATATATATACTGGGGCAACAAAAACCATGAATTTAGGAAAAGCTTATTTTAGTGCAGGGATCTGCAACCTTGGCTCTCCAGCTGTTAAGGAACTACAAGTCCCAGAATGCAATGAAGGCGTCTGTCATGATTCCTAAAGGCAAATGCATTGTGGGACTTGTAGTTCCTTAACAGCTGGAGAGCCAAGGTTGCAGATCCCTGTTTTAGTGCCTTGCCCTTCAGAGTATTAATTGGGGTATTAAGTTTGCAGCTAAAAACACAGAACAGAAATGGTTGTCATTTAAAATAATATTAAATCATTACTGCTCTCAATTTATTCCCTTAAGGAGTAAATGTAGAAGCTCTAAGAATCATCCTATGTGGCTTAATACAGAAGTAAAGAAGTTAATAGGAATGAAGAGAAAGGCATTTAAAAACTACAAATCTGTTAGGACAGAAGCTGCATTTAATGAATATAAACAATATAATAAATGTTGTAAATCAGCGATCCGGAAGGCAAAGAAAGGAAATGAAGAGTAAATTACGGCAGAGGCGAAAACTAACCCTAAAAAAGTTTTTTAAAAAGATGCAAATTGAGAGTGTTTCTCCATTAAATAATGGTACCAGTATGGTTGTAACAGATACAGAAAAAGCAAATGTGCTAAATCAGTTCTTTTCTTCAGTGTATATAATAGAGGAGTCTGAGTTCCCAGGTTCACTTCATAGCTGCACTGATGGCTCAGCTCAATCTAGTCAGTGGCAGACTCATGATATGATTCAAAAAGCTTTAATAAAAATTTATGTAAACAAGGCTCCATGGCCTGATGGTATACACACCCTGGTTCTAAGACAGCTTGGTTCAGTTTTAGACCAGCCCCTATTTCTGATGTTCTCAGATTCACTTTCATCTGGTATGGTGCCTATTGACTGGAGAAAAGCCTGGCAATAATAGGCCAGTAAGTTTAACATCTTTGGTGGGCACATTATTTGAAGGCTTGTTAAGTGATCACATTGAAAAGTTTGTCCTGGAGAATGGCATTATGAGCAGAAATCATCATGGCTTTGCAGATGACAGAAAACTATCCAGCCAAATACAGTAAATTCCATCCAGGATATGGCATCCTTGCAACAGGATCTTAAAAAACTGGCAATCTGGGCAGCTAAGTAGCAAATTAAATGTTGATAAATGTAAAGTCATGCACCTGGGATGTAAAGATATCCAAGCCACTTATACCCTTAATGGGACTGCACTAGGAAATTCCCTTATGGAAAAGGACCTTGGAGTCCTTGTAGATGATAAACTTGGCTGTAGCAAGTAATGCCAGTCAGCAGCATCAAGGGCAAATAAGGTCTTGAGCTGTATTAAAAGGGGCATAGAGTTACGGGAGGAGGGGGTCATTCTTCCACTTTATAGAGCACTTGTAATTCCCCATCTAGAATATGCCGTACAGTTTTGGTCTCCATCACTCAAACAGGACATTATTGTATTAGAAAGTGTACAGAGAAGGGCAACTAAGCTGGTAAAATGTATGGAAAATCTTAGCTATGAGGAAAGACTGGCCAAATTGTGGATGTTCAAGCTGGAGAAGAGGAGCTTAAGGGGTGATATGATAACTATGTATAAATATATAAGGAGATCATATAATAATTTCTCTAATGCTTTATTTACCAGTAGGTCTTTCCAGCTGATGTGAGATCACCCATTCCGATTAGAAAAAAAGAGGTTCCACCTAAATAGTCAGAAGGGGTTTTTTTCCAGTGAGAGCTGTGAAGAAGTAGAATCATTTGTACAGGCTGATACATTGGATAGCTTTAAGAAGGGATTGGATGGCTTTTTAGCAAGCGAGGGAATACAGAGTTATGGGAGATAGCTCATAGTACAAGTTGATCCAGGGACTAGTCCGATATCTCTATAAGAAAGGCCTTCATTATTCACTTAAAACCATGTCTGATAAAAACATGTCTGAAAGAAGAAGTTGTTTAATATTTTAAACAACAGAGAATGAATGCATTTAGGGTCAGACTAGGAACAGGGTCTGCTGAATTAAGGGCCCTACCCCAAAGCACCCTCCATACCCTGGCCGCAGCTGCTACACCCCTCCCCCTGGGATTATATGCGTACATACCTTCTTTTGCCAGGCCTTAGAGTAAGGTGGGGGTAGCAAGGTTAGGGAGTGACCTTGGCCAGTGGGGCCCATGAGAGCTGTGGGCCATCAGCCTAGTCAAACCCTGTATTTAGCAAAGTAAAGCAGTAGTACTGGCATTGGAAAAAGTTGCTCTGTATCAATGCAATATATTGCATGTTTTAAATTTAATTTTTATTTTGCAGATTAAAGATGAAATAACCTACAAATTACTTAATACGTTGTAAATCTTGGGAAAAATGCTTAATGTGCAACACGTCAGAGGGGAGCAGGGATTTAGAGGAGTAGAATTCTTCTTTACAAAGACAGAAGTGAAATTATTATTTTTCTGTTAAGCTGCAAACATGCTGCATTAAATTGTCCGTGGTTGTCAGAGAGGGAGAGTTAGAGCGTTTAAAAGAGTCTGTGGGACAGAGAAAACAAGAAGATTGTGACTATAGAAGCATTTGCTTGATGGTATTTGCACCAAACTTTACTATCGCTCTTGATTCAGTTCTAGATTCTAAAAAACAGGGTAGAACATCTTAGCAATGTCTTATTAAAACAATTAGGTTTCCCTTTCTCCTGCTTTATTCTCCCTTCCATGTGCTCCCTATTAGTGATGGGCGAATCTCCCGCGATTCGCTTCGCCGAATTTTTCGCGAATTTCTAGAGAAACGGCGAAAAATTCGCGAAACGAGTCGCGGGACGATTTTGTCGCGCGTCGCGTCAATTTTGTCGTGCGTCTGTCGCGCGTCGCGTCGCTGGTGATTCGCGAATTTATTCGCCAGCGGCGAATCGCGGGAATTCGCCGCGAATTCGACCTAGGCGAATAAATTCGCCCATCACTACTCCCTATGTGTCATACTATGTCTGCCCTATGATCCCTGTGTGCCATACTCTGCCTGCCCTATGCTCTTGTGTGTGTGCCATGCTCTGCCGTCCCTGTGCTCCGTGTGTGCCATACTCTGCCTACCCTATGCTCCCTGTGTGTGCCATACTCTGCTTGCCCTATGCTCCCTGAGTGTGCTGTAATCTGTCTTCCCTATGCTCCTTGTGTGTGTGCCATACTCTGCCTACCCTATGCTCCCTGTGTGTGTCATACTCTGCCTTCACAATATTCCCTGTATGTCCCATACTCTGTCTACCCTAAGCTCCCTATGTGTGTCATACTCTTTCTGCCCTATGCTCCTTGTGGGTGCCATACTCTGCCTGCCATACACTATCTGTGGGACATGAGCCTGGTATGTTTTTAGCATTTAGAAATTCTTATTAGGGGCCACTAAGATGATTAATCATGTGCCTGGGGGGTGGAACTGTGTTATTTACAGGGGAAGAGTGCTGGACAATTGGATAAACACATTTTATATATAATGTTACTGGTCCTTTAAAAGCTCATTTGACTTTACATAGTAGATACTTACTGAATGATATAAGTGTAGCTCCATCACATTATCTCATCATAAAATAAGCAAACTACTGTTTTTTTAACTGAAGGGAAACTTTATACACTTGAGGTTGTGTCTTTAAAAACAGATTTTGAACAAGTTTAAAATGAATGTAATTAATTGTAAATACATTTAACTTATTCCTAAATTACTTTATATATTAGGCACCTCCACATTATTTTAAAGGGGAAGCATCTTGATAATAAAAATGTAATATAAACGTATTCTCTTGGCAAAAAGAAAATGTGTGTTGTTTCTGTAATAAACAAGTTATTTTTCACTCTCAGAAATCTTCTAATTTTCATACAGTCAGAATTTGATTGATAATTTTGTATTAATGCTCATTCTTTTAAACCAACTGCTACATTTTGAAAGTGTGAACTCGAATACATATTCTAAAGGAAGCCCTCACCACTGATGTATAATACCTGTCAATCAAAGTCTGACTCTGACTCCTGTCTGAAGAAAGAATGAAAAAACGACAGATTGCAGTGATGTATATATAAATGTCACAATACAAGGCCTATAAGTAATTCATCATACTCACTTTATACTGCAGCATAGAAACCTGTTCATACAGTAACAGAAAGGCTACTAGCACACAAAGCTGATCCAAGGGTTACTAGCCCCTATATTTATTGTATCAAAACCAAACAACATTGCTTCGTCAAAAAGTTGTGTGGTTTTGGCATGATAAACATTTAGGTGCTAGTAATCGGCTTTATATGCCAGTAGCCTCTCTTTTCATTGAGCTTCTGCAGCCAACTTTGACGGCCTGTATTATTACTGTTATAGGGCTAAACCTCTAAACCTCATTATCATCTTTTGTTTATATATCATCAACTACAGTGAAATACAATAATTTAGAACACAACAGAGTTAATGAGAATTTAACAAATCAAGAATTACAGAATAAAAGAGTGATTAAAGTGTTGTGCCCTCAAGATCTTAAGGACGAGGGAACAGATGACATATAAGGATGATGGAATCTACTGGAGACTCTTTATAGTATGCTGAATTCTAGCCATATTCATTTTAGACTTTAGTGACCCTTTAATAAGCTACTCGTTTTGTGCAAGTTTCAGTGGCAAATATATGCAAAGTGTGCTACTTTTAAAAGCAAATATACTATCTTCTTCTTTATATAGTAGGTACCTACCATATAATGTAGATGTAGCTCCTTCATATTATGCTTGTACCCTAAAGTACCCAAAAATTACTTCGAAATTTGAATTTTTTTAATTTGAATTTTCGATCCTAAGTAAATATGCCCCCTCCAGTATATAACTGAAAGGTGCTTCCAATAAAAATGCAATAGGAGATTGCCACTTTGAAATGTTGTAGTGCTAAACACATAGTTAGTGGCACATGCCCTCGAGAGCCTACAGTATATGGTGAATACAGTCCTGTGTGCATATATAGTGGAATATGTATTGTTTTCACTGTATAATTAAAGTGAAGGAAGGAAACAGGTACATTCACTTTCTTCTCAGTAATATAATGTCTATCTTCTCTAGAAGATCCAGCTACTTTGGCAGACATTATTTGCCTTTTTAAAATATATAAAATAAACTGTGTCACTTGTGGATCCAATAGTGCTTATGTGACAATATTTTAAACATATAGGGGCAGATTTATCAAAGGTTGAATTTCAAATTTATGCAAATTTTATTTACTCTAATAAATTCAACGTACTCAATGTTATGTTAATGTTATGTTATTTAAGACAAAACTCAAACTAATGCTACTGACCAAAAAATTTTAATCGAATCTGAATTGAATTTGATTGAAACTCGATTTGAGGTTTTCTCCAAAAGAACTCAAATGTCAGGAAAGCTAGTAACATCTTCATATGGGTCAACAGACCTCTGCCATATATATATATATATATA
>CM044444.1:48181750-48199228 GCA_024363595.1 Xenopus borealis
CCCCCCCCCCCCGGCTTCCAGGCCTAGCGTTACTGCTGTTCTTGACTCACATGGTCTTCCTACACGGGTCTCTTTTGTCCTTGACTGTGTTGATCTTGCTGTATCTGACCCTGGTTGTTCTCCTGTTTTGTTTGGCACTGGTGGTCCTCCTTCTGTGTATGAGCTTGGCATTTTTAAATCTAAAAGTATGACACTGGTGGTCCTTGTGGTGGTTTCCTCACTGCTACGGAAACTGGTGGCTCTTTCAATTTGATACCTGAATCTAGTGGCTCAACCTCCTTTTCCAACAACCGTTCTGGCTCCTGATTCCATAGAATTGTTTTCTGTTGTGTTTCTCCTCAGACAGTTTTGTAACTTGTATTGCTTTGTTCCATCTGTTGTACTTTGTGCCATTTAATTATACTTTTCATATTTGAGCTACCATTTACATAGCAATACCTTTATTTATTTCTAATTTTGGATAATTTGTTGAACGTTCTAGGGGATGTTAGGTACTGGTCAGTGTCTGATGTTCATAGTAACTTAATGGTGCTTTTTTGTGAGCTCATATATGGTAATAACCCTGACAATCTTTACTACCACCTTGTACATCCACTTGTCAATTGCCTTTAATCTTCCAGTCAATAGAAGTTACAAGTCAGCTCTGTAGTATCTGATATTGTAACTGATTTATGATATTGATGATGGATATATTTAATGCAAAAACTGTAGTTGCAGTATTGGCATTTCTGTTTAAAAAGAACAGGTCCTGACTGTATGTTAAATGGTAAATGTTATGTATTTTGTTTTTACTGTGTTATTGTAACTGTTTAGTACTGTTTAGTACTAATCTTTCATTTCAGTCCATCTTTTATTTATCGACCATTATTCACAGTGAAATTCCAAATTTCTCCATGTGCAAATTCTTTTGCGAAACTGCGTAAAAAATTTGCCACTTTCATAAAAGATAAGACTTTAATGCATTTGAACAAAAAAGTCAGCATAAAAAAAAACACCATTGACTTTAATGCATCAGGTCAATAAAAATCTCCATAAGAAAAAACGCCAATTGAGATAGAAAAATTGCCGCACAAGTAAAAACAGTCTTGCGTAAAAACGCCCATTGACTTCGACGAGTTTCACAAATTTTTATTGTCCAGGCTCTTGTTCATACCACTGCCTGATTAGACCTTAGTAACCAGATAGCTGCTAATATTTTAACTGCAGAGTGGCTGAATATAAAGTTAAGATAAAGCTGAATATAAAGCTAATATAAAGCTAAAAAGAATACAAAAAGTTAAGACTAATCACAAATTGTCGCAGAATATCCATCTCCATCATACTGAGGGTAAGGATCCCTTTAAAGGTATATATGAACAGAATAAATATTACATTTATATTGTACATATTCTGTCATAATTTCAGACTAAATCATTATCTAAGAGCTCTGTCAAAGATTTCTGACAGCATTGCTGTAAAATGTCCTTGCTTTACTGGGAGAAATATATCTTTTTTCCTTTACAACACAGTACTTTTGTAATAACATACAATGGGTATAAAGGCAGATATTTTTGTGGTTGACCACAGTCTAAAGCTGGCCATAGACGTAACAATTACGATCTTTCTCGGAAAAGATCTTTCCAAGAAAGATTGTTTGTTTCAACACACACGTGTAGACCTGAATCGTCAAATATACAGGTAGAAACAATAGAATTCTACTTGTATCTGACGATTCAGCACTAACAATGGGCGATGTTCAGGGTGCTTTCAAAGGCATCCGATCAAAATTTTCCGTCCAGTCCGATCAACCAGCTGACCGATATATTAATCCTCTGACGATATCGGTTGGCTCATTTCCCACCATACACGCACCAAATATCGTACAATATTATCTGTGCGTCTATGGCCACCTTAAGTCTGTACACTAAATCATATGTTGTGAGGGGCACATGCCTGTAAATACATAGGTGACATTTAATTTCAAGCAAAGTATTAATCCTTCCTCGCTGCCGTTACACAAAAGAAACTGAGCACTTTTGAGTTGCCCTTAGCAACCTAATTGCATCAGTACATTGCACACAGGAGCCAAAGTAACTGAATTTTGATGAAAAGGCGGCGGTAATTTACGGCATCACAAAATTAGTTGCCGTGGTGACGGGTTAATTACATCTCAAATTAACAAAGCAAGTGTGGTGAAATTAAATATAAATCATATTTTCTGCATAAATTATAGGGGTTGATTAGACCGGGGCTATGGGAGACAGAAAGGTTGGCCCACAGAGGGCCTGTGTAGGATTGACTTTAGTCGAGTTTTCAAGTGACACAGTAGAAGTCTGTTAGCCTCTCTCACACAAATACATTTGCTTCCTCCTCTATCCGGTCACAGCTTTCCCAACCAAAACAAGTCACTGACCTACTTGGAGAGTGTTATTATTTGCTAGTCAGACTTTTTACAAAAGTTTAATAAAATATGTACTTTTGTATAAATGAACAGGTATGAAATGAATAAGGTTCAGGTCAACCTTGATGAATAATTGGTCATTTTCATGCAGTTTCATGCCATACCTTGTTTGAAGGTAACTGAGAAGTTTACATGGGTGTGGCAATGGAGTGCTAAGGTCTTACCAAAGCTTTAATTGGCACATATCATAGATATGTTTGCTGATAAAATATATATACATTTTAATTCCACACAAATCTGTCTCATTTGAAC
Organism: Xenopus borealis; assembly: GCA_024363595.1. Lineage (NCBI taxonomy): Eukaryota > Metazoa > Chordata > Amphibia > Anura > Pipidae > Xenopus > Xenopus borealis. Next base: position 48,184,443 of record CM044444.1, read on the forward strand.
AACTAATAAAAATAAGTTTGATCTGCTTAAAGGGGTGGTTCAACTTTAAGTTAACTTAGTATATTATACATTCTCATTCTTTACAGCTTTCAAATGGGGGGGCACTGACCCCATCTAAAAAGAAATGCTTTGTAAGGTTAGTAATGTTTTATTATTGCAATTTTTTATTACTCATCTTTCTATGTACACCTTCTCCTATTCATTTTCAAGTCTCTTGTTCAAATCAAAACATGGTTGCTAGAGTAATTTAGGTTGCTTAAATTGCAGACTGGAGAACTGCTGAATAAAAAATTAAATAACTCAAAAACCTAAAACAATTGCAAATTGGCTTACAATATCACTATCTACTTAGAACACTCTGAAACATGGTTATAATAGGGTAAGCACCCATATAATTGTATGAGTCGGCTCCGGTTTATCTGCTTATCTACTGTGAGGACTCTGCCGGTCCTATGGGAGGCAAGCAACACTAGTGCAGTAAGTGGTTTAACAATGGGTGCGCAGTGAAAAAATATGGTTATACCATATACAGTATATAAACAGCCAGACAGATTTTGCTTTCAAAAGCAGCAAACCAAAGGTCAGTGTTTGGCTGGTTTCTGGTGCAGTGCACCAGAAACCAGCCAAATTTATGGGCTTATTATATCCTATAAATTTATATATTTAAGAGGTTCTGGGTGTTTTAATTTAAAGGGGTTGTTCACCTTTGAGTGAACTTTTAGTATAATGTAGAGAGTCATATTCCGAGACAAATTGCAATTGGTTTTAATTTTTTATTGTTTGTGGTTTTATAGTTATTTAGCTTTTTATTCAGCAGCTCTCTAATTTGCAGTGTCAGCAATTTGGTTTCTAGGGTACAAATTACCCTAGCAACCCTGCATTGATATGAATAAGAGACAGGAATATGAATAGGAGATGGACTGAATAGAAAGATAAGTAATAAAAAGTAGCAATAACAATACATGTGTAGCCTTTGTTTTTAGATGGTGTCAGTGACCCACATTTGAAAGCTGCAAAGAAACAGAAAAAAATTGCAAATCATTAAAAAAACTATGAAAAATAAGTAATGAAGACCAATTGAAAAGTTTCTTAGAATTGGCCAGTCCACAACATACTAAAAGTTAACTTGAAGGTGAACCACCCCTTCAAACAAGAACCTACAAAATGTCTATATTTTTACGTAGACGTAAGGTATAATTATCCAAGTTACTGAAACATACCCAGGGCTGCTCCTGCCATGGGATCAGGTGAGAACCTTGCCTCAGGTGACAGTGAACTGCTGGTTACAAAGGGTGGCAAAAAGCCACCTCTTGTAACTTTAAAGTCTAGAAATTTGGCTACGCTAGCACAGAGAGCACTATTGCTCCGACGCTGTTTTTTAAGTGCGGAGTGGGAGGGTGCGGCATCTGGAATCGCCAGAATGACCGCTGAACATACCTTATCTAAGGAAACCCATATCCCATACCCATATTATAAATCGTGAGAGACAAAGGTTGGTTGAGGCTCTCCTAGCGATTTCCATGACACTCAGACAAACCTCATATGATTTTTCTGTATGACATTACTAAATCTAGCATACAGAAACCTCTTAATCTAGGTTTTCTGAATAAAAGATACTCATACCTGTTCCTTAAAGGGACATTACTTTATTACTGCACATGCATATAAAAAAATCCAGCATTTCATATCTGAAAAAGCATACAATGCCATAAGTAAATAAAGAAGCCATGTATTAAAAAAGAAACATAACATTTTGGGGCAGATTCACTAAAGCGTGAAGCGTCTAAGGCTAGCGCTAATTCGCCAGAGTGACGTCATTTTGCAACTTCGCAAAGTCACTAACATGGACTCTGGCGAATTTTTGCTAGCAAAGTAGATAGACTTGCGCAACATCTCACCCTTACGCCAGGCGAAGTTGTGCACTGACGAAGGATCGTAACTTCGCAAATTCACTAATATGAACATTTTCCTCAACGTTAGCACTTACGCTAGATGTTATTTCGCCTGGTCAGATCAGGCGAAGTTCAATACAATAAATAGGAGGTTGAAAAAAAGTCCCAAAAAAACGCCGGCGTATTTTAGCATAGGAGGGTGATAGTTTGAAAAAGATTGATAATTTTTTTGGGGGGTTACCCTTTCTCCCCCCTACATTTCCTAACATATGGCAACTCAACTATACAGAGGGCACATGTAGGGCAATAGGACAACTTTATATAATTTATTAAAGGTTTCCTGGGCTTGTGTAGTGGAATGTAGTGGCTGTCACATACAGTATACTTCTATTATAAGTTAAAGTTCCCGCCGTATGCAAATTAGGCTTCGCTAGCGTAACAGCTCTCTGCCTAGCGAAGTAACACTAGCGCAACTACGCTACCGTTTGCTGACCTGAGTGTAAATTCGCACTTTAGTGAATTTGCATAGCGCTGGCGAAAATTCACCTGGCGAAGTGCCGCGAACACTAGCAAAGCCTATGCTGGCAAATTTTCGGATCTTAGTGAATCTGCCCCTTTGTCTGTAAGAGCTTGCTCAATACCCTAATGCAGATATAAATGCATAAAAAGCTTGTGCTGAAAAAATTTAAAAAACTGTAGAACTTTATGTAAAACATTTTTACAATTGTTGGAGACATCAACATTAAATGCAGTGAGCTATTTTTCATTCAGCCTTTGCGAGGCTAACGCTCACAGCCAAATTTTCCTACATTGCCCCATATGTGATAAAAGGCAATACGGTTGCTTTTTTTGGATGACCAGGAAATGCTAACTGCTGGCAGGTTACTATGTTATTAAAACAGGGCAAACCTAGTGGGGCTCATTTATCAATCTTGGGTAAATGTGCACCTGAAAAGTAAACCAAAATAACCATAATTGCTATGTGTGACTGCACAGGGGCAAATGTGCTCAGTGTTGAAATTAACCCTGGTATCTTTTATTACATAAGCCTGTTTTCTACTAAAATGAAAGTACACATACCTCCCAACTGTCCCTTTTTATGGAGGGACAGTCCCTCTTTTGACAGCTCAACCTGCAGTCCCTCTTTTCTGGATTCCCATGACAATGTGCAAAATGTACTAAAACTGGCTACCATGTGGCTAACTTTATATCTATAGACAGTAATACTAAAAAGTAGATGTAAGAGCTGATTTAAATGGATGCCATGATTCTAGCCAGGATCTGGCCAAAGCCACAGCACAGTGGTGTAACTAGACCCTAGACCTCTAAGGGCCCTGGTACATAAATTTACAACTGGGCCCCCTACACAACACCAACCAAATGCATTGGACTGGAACACATTCTCCCATAGACTCCATTATAATCAAATAATTCAACTTTTTAATGGATTTATTTAATGTTTATGTGATTTTTTTAGTTGATTTAAAGGGGTTGTTCACCTTTGAGTTAACTTTTAGTATAATGTAGAGAGTGATATTCTGAGACAATTTTTCATTTTTTATTGTTTATGTTTTTATAGTTATTTGGCTTTTTATTCAACAACTCTCTAGTTTGCAATGTCATCAATATGGTTTCTAGGGTACAAATTACCCTAGCAACCCTGCATTGATTTGAATAAGAGACTAGAACATGTATAGGAGATGGACTGAATAGAATGATAAGTAATAAAAAAGTGGCAGTAACAATACATTTGTAGCCTTACAGAGCAATTGTTTTTAGATGGTGTCAGTGACCCCCATTTGAAAGCTGCAAAGAAAATTGCAGATCATTAAAAAACTATGAAAAATAAATAATGAAGACCAATTGAAAGGTTTCTTAGAATTGGCCCTTCTACAATATACTAAAAGTTAACTTGAAGTTGAACCACCCCTTTATGATATGAAAATCCAAATTACGGAAATATCCATTATCTGGAAAACCCCAGGTCCTGAGCATTCTGGATAACAGGTCCCAAGCACAGGAGTCTGAAATACATTTTTTACTGTGTTAATGACAAGGGTTAAGCAGTGCAGCATTAAGGGGTGTTCACCTTTACATTAATTATTAATACTTAATAATAATTAATTAATTAATTAATTAATTAATTATGATGCACGGATTTTCTTTGCAAATCTTTTTTTAATTTATTTTCTATTTGCAGTTTGCATTATTCAGCTCTCCAGTTTGCAATTTCAGCAGTCTGGTTGCTAGTGACCAAATTACCCTACCAGCTATGAATTTATTTGAATGAAATATTGGAATATGAATAACAATAAATTTATAGCCTCAAGGTGGCCATACACAGGGAGATTCATTTGTTTGGCATTGTTGCCACCTTAAGGTGGGTGATATCGGGCTGATCCAATTGTGGGCCCTAGGGCCCAACGATCGGGTCAGAATGGAGGAGATATGGGCGATCATATTGTGGGACTGCATCAACGATCAAATGCAGCTGGATTTTTAGTCCCGTCTGATCAACATCTGCCAAACTTTCGGCTGGATATCAATCAGGAAAGCCTGTCGGAGGGCCCCATACACGGGCCAATAAGCTGCCGACTTGATCTGGCCACCTTTACAAGTCATTGCTGTTTAGATGGGGTCAGTGATCTCCATTTGAAACTGCAAAGACTCAGAAGAATAAATATTAAAAGAGAAAAATGAAGACCAATTGAAAAGTTAGTTAGAATTTACTATTCTCTAACATACTAAAAGTTAACCTGAAGGTGACCCACCCCTTTAATGTTACACTATGGGGGCATGAGCAAGGCCTCTCACATGCACAACCTAGAGCAATATGTGAATTGGTGCATGACTTTAGGTGCAGCCTAACTAGAATGAAATGTTTACAGACAGAACCATGGCAAATATGTTTTGAGTCCTTCACTAACAACATTAACAGAGAACTGGGGAACACCATAACAATAATAATAAATTCATGCTGGTGCAAAATTAGTGAAAACAGGATATAAAATCAAGGAAAGGCAATGCATTTTTTCAGACTGAGGGGGCTGTTCCTGCTGAATTATGCTTAGTACAGGGGAATACCAATGCAGCCATAGTTTTATGGTATCTCTCTGTACAGACTATGAGCAAACTTAGGCACTGTTCCTGCTGAATTGTGCTTAGTATGAGGGAATACCAATGCTGCCATCGTTTTATGGGATCTCTCTGTACAGGCTAGAGCAAACTTAGGGAGCCGTTCCCACTGAATTGTGCTTAGTGCAGGGGAATACCTATGCTGCCATAGTTCTATGTAAAGGCTATGAGCAAACTTAGGGGATGTTACTGCTGAAGTTAGACCATGCACACTTTGAATATATCTAGATAGCTAAGCATCTATTTTAGCTATTTCTAAAATTCATAGCAGGATTGCACAGTGGCCATTCTATGTATAAGTAGCCCCAGAACTCATAGCAAGATGGCACCATGGCAATTCCATGTATAAATACCCCCAGAACTCATAGCAAGGTAGCACAGTGGCAATTTCATGTATAAATACCCCAGAACTTACATCAAGATGGCACATGGCAATTCCATTTGTAAATGCACCAGTACTTATATAAAGGTGGCATGTGGCAATCCCATGTATAAAACCTCCAGAATTAATATCAAGATGGCACGTGGCAATTCCATGTCTAAATACACAAAATCTTATATCAAGATGGCATGTGGCAATTCCATGTATAAATACCCCAGAACTCATATCAAGATGGCACTGTGGCAGATTCATAGCTAGTTACAAAACAGTTAAAGTCCTTACCAGCACTTGGCTCTTCTGCTGCTCTATTCCTTACCCACCCCCTTGCTCTCCCCAATGCAGACTTGATATAGGAAGTTGAAAACTCTGCGATCAGAGACAGACCAGAGCTGCCACAGAGGGGGGTAGGACAGGGCCTGCCAAAACAAGGATGAAAATCGAAGCGCTGTGATGTCATGCGCAGCACCCCGGAAGCGACGTCAAACGCAGTCCCCCACTGGAGGAGTGTGCTGCGGAGAACCCGGTGATCTGGAGACAACATTATCTCTCTGTTGGGTTGTGGCCCCCATTGGGGTGCAGGGGCAACGACCCTGGTGCAGCTGCACCCCCAGAAGTTCCGCCACAGCACTCAGGTTTCAAGTTCTTAAAAAAATCAATACTGTACTGCCCATATTTCAGAAGTCCTGAATTTCGCCACTAGGTAAGCAGCAAGCAGTATGTTTGGAAACCTCTGTCTCATAGTTGTACTCCTTAATAATGGGAGTCTGGGTTTTGTAACAGCAACTTATTTATTAAAATACAGTGCATGAAAGAAGCATGGCTCTCTGACTGTATAGCTCAGTCTCCTCTCTGCAGCTGGCCCAGCCTTTGTGTTTCTTTTTCTATAACAATTTTATTAACAATTATCAACACAACAACTTTCCCTTGTTTGTTATTGTTTATACAGGAGCAGTGGCCAGCTCCATATTGTAGCTCCCAACCTTTCCAGCTATAGTAAGGTGATCCTAGTGATGGCCAATAAAGTTGCAGGTAAAACGTGGTCCCTGTGTAAAATGTTTAATGAAGTAATAGAATTCTTAGAGGGATACTGTCATGGGAAAAATTTTTTTTTACAAAATGCATGTTACTAGTGCTGTTCCAGAAGAATTCTGCATTGAAATCCATTTCTCAAAAGAGCAACCAGATTTTTTTATATTTCATTTTGAAATCTGACATGGGGCTAGACATATTGTCAATTTCCAAGCTGCCCCAAGTCATGTGACTTGTGCTCTGATAAACTTCAATCACTCTTTACTGCTGTACTGCAAGTTGGAGTGATATCACCCCCCACCCCCAGCAGCCTAACAACAGAACAATGGGAAGATAAACAGATAACAGCTGCCTAACACAAGATAACAGCTGCCTGGTAGATCTAAGAACAGCACTCAATAGTAAAAATCCATGTCCCACTGCATACAATTCAGTTACATTGAGAAGGAAAAACAACAGCCTGCCAGAAAGCAGTTCCCTCCTAAAGTGATGACACAAGTCACATGACTGGGGAAGCTGGGAAATATATAAAATATCTAGCCCCATGTCAGATTTCAAAACTGAATATAAAAAAATCTGTTTGCTCTTTTGAGAAATGGATTTTAGTGCAGAAGCAGCACTATTAACTGATATGTTTTGAAAAAAATGTTTTCCCATGACAGTATCCCTTTAATGAATCAGATGCAAGTTGAGTGTAGGACTGGAGAGAGAGAGAGCCTTTGAAAAGTTTGTGATGAATTGTAGTTGAAATCACAATTAGTATGGCTATATTGCTGGAACAAAAAGAGACACAAATGAAAAGGAGAGGAAGAAAAAATATTGCTGTGGGTCAGTGTAGGTCCTAAGCACATTGTTACATTTTTTGAGTCAACACAATCATGACCCTGTACTTACTGAGTTACTAAACCTCATTTATAGACACAATGAAAATTGTAGCCATTCTTGCATGATATGGCTTAATGCACTTGTGTATATTTGCATCAGATTAGTAAATGAATCTCACTATCGTTTTTCAAGCTACTGCAGATTATACACTATATGATACACAAAAGCCACTAATATCCTTTAAATTATATCCTTATAAATGGTGACTACTGATGTCATGATTTATTAACGATGAGTAGTGATGTCATTTTTGTCACACGTCTCACTAAAACTTGTGTATTATAATAAACAAAGTACCCCTTTTTTTAAGGATAGTAGAAGAAACCTCTGAGTTCCATGACCTGTATAAAAGCACTAGGCCTTCTGCCTTTTGCTTTTATATGGTCATGGAACTTGTCGGTGTCTTAAACTATCCTTATATTTTACAATATGTACTTTATTCGCTACAAAACACCCTGATCTTTCTACAGTGCAACTTTATCTTTCACCATTGGTGTATAATTTACAGTATCTTTCAGGCATCAGAACTTTTATTTTCACAAAATCTTGTCACATTTCATCTGGATCAGCATGAGGAATTTCTCAGCAGAGAAAGAATTTTGCCTGGTAAAGGAAAAAATGTATAACTCACATTTTGATGTGAATAGTCACACTGAGAAGTGGGCCACACAAAGAGATGTAAAGATGATAGTAATTAGTGCAATCAATGAACCCTGTAAAGTTAGGTTTTAAAAAAATTTTAGGTTTTTATTGTGCATTTCTATGCAGATAATAGAAATATTACTGAACAACTCTAGCAAATATTCTGAGACCATAAATACTTTGTAACACCATCATATTCTATTAGTTACAATTACAACATCAATGACTTTGTGATATGATATATTTACTGCCCAAAATTATGGTGGGTACAACATCTGATTAATCAAATGAATTTAAAACCTTTGTAGATGTTTCTCGATAACCCATTCTAGCAACCTGGCATGTCCTGTAAGGTCACTAATTGTGCTTGCTGATTGATTTTTTAAACTGAAAGATGGTGGGGAGCACCTCCCGACAAAAGAAAAGATGATGGTGTGCAAGATCAATCAATATAAATAGGAACCAAAAAGAGACAGAAAATATCTACAGAGCTGCACCATCCCATCTAGTTATCCTGAAACTCATTCAAAGTATAGGAATATAAAACTTAACTTTTAATAATACGCATAAAAACATCCAGAAATTTGTGATATACATATAAAATCAAAGAGAAGCAAGGAAGTTAGCTAACAGTCGTAAATCAGGTGGCTGGTGTGAGATAGAGCAAGGTGAGAAAGCATGCTGGAACCTAGGCAACAGCCATCCCGTGTGGTATTATCATCATACCTTAGCCATGGTGCAGCTCTGTAGATCTTTTCTGTCTCTTTTTGGTTCCTATTTGATTGATTTTTTACCCTGGCTCTGTATTGGAACAGTGCATCTATCAACTGCAACACACAGGCAGTCAAGACATGAGCCTGCCTAAATGGCCAAACACAATGCATCTACTGTACATGTAGATCCAGGCTTTAAACTACATTTAAAGCACACTAAAACACTAAGATAGTGTTTCAAACTATTGATTGTGGCTTGGCAGTTTAAAAATATACTTTATGAAAAAAGAGTCGCAAAAAGTAGTAGAAGTAGGTAGATTTTTTTAGCCACTCTGCAAAGAAATAAAATATAATGTATTAACATAGCTCTGATCCCCATTAATCTTAAAGCTTAAAGCCTACTAAAGCACAGAACGTTAACAGTCCAAATTCCAGTCAAACTTCTTCAATAGAAGAATATTCCTTCTTTATTATAAAACATAAACAACACAGACAGTTTTACTAACTAATGGAAAAAAAAATCATGTTCCCTTTTTTCCATAAAAAGAAAGAACTCTCAGTTGCAATTCAGTATTCTGTGGAGAGGGACTGAGATCTAACTATATATACAGGGTTTCGACCTGGGTGCTACCAACCAAACAGCAATCATACAAAAATCCAAATCTGGGTCTCAATGTCGATTTGCACATGCACAGTCGAAGCTGATTCCTGACTTGGTCTAACTGCACATGTGCTGGCAGGCCAGCGAGGAGACCTGAATACTACACACAAAGATCCAGAAGATGGTGAATGGGAGCTCCGCTTCTGTGCATTTAAGGGTCAGAATTTTTTAAATAAAACTAATATTTCAGCCACAATTGTTTGGGATGCAAGGAATAACCCACAAATGAATTCAGGTGAAATAGAGGACTATGGTGTGGCTGTTTCAAGATGTACAATAAGGAGGCACTTGAAGAAAGATGGGCTGCATGGTTGAGTTGCCAGTGGAAAGCCATTATTATGCAAATGCCACAAAGTATCCTGCCTACAATATGCCAAACAGCACAGAGACAAGCCTCAAACCTTCTGGCACAAAGTGATAAGACTAAAATTTTACTTTTTGGCCACAACCATTAACGCTATATTTGGAGAGGATTTGGAAAGGCCGATGATAGGTACACCATTCCTACTGTGAAACACGGTGGTGGATTACTGATGTTTTGTGGATATGTGAGCTATAGGAAATTTGGTTAGAATTGATGGCAAAATGAATGCAGTAAAATTTTCAATCATCAGCCTGGAAGCTACACATGGGATGTTCTTGGACAATCCAACATGACAATGATCCAAAACACAAGGCCAAGTCGACCTGTCATTGGCTACGGCAAAATAAAGTGAAGGTTCTGGAGTGGCCATCTCAGTCTCCTGATCTCAATTTCATTGAGCCACTCTGACCTCAAATGTGCAGTTCATGCAAGACAGCCCAAGAATTTATGGGAACTGGAGGCATTTTGCCAGGAAGAATGGGCGGCTTTACCATCTGAGAAGATAAAGAGCTTCATCCACAACTACCACAAAAGACTTCAAACTGTCATTAATGTTAAAGGGGGCAATACATGATGTAGCAAGAAAATCGGATATAGGAACAGATACTCTACTGCAGAAGCTGTGCTGCTAAATTTTATTACACAACATGTTTCGAGCTGTGGGCTCTTTTTCAAGTGTTACAATTCATTTGATTTAAACAGAGCTATTTAAGATAGTAACCCCTCCCTTTTCTTGTGACATCATAAGTGTAATTTGACCAAATACCCAAGGTACAACACCCTGTGGGAGGCGACTGCTGTGGGGATTCCTTTCCAGCCTCGTCTATATATAAGTGCATTCAAAACAAAAAGTTTAAAAGTCCCAGTGAAATGTCTGTAGCACTTGTCCCCAGTACTGCTATAAAGCCTACTAGAGTCCATCAGGCTTCTTTATATTTAAACCATGTACAAGGCTTGCTATATACATTGTATTGATTATACATTCATTGCAACTTTAACCATGAACAAAGCTTGGTATATTTACATTGCATTAATGGTATGAATCCTCTTTTCTCCTGGGCACTAGATACAAGTAAATCAATGATAAACTGCAAATCTTGTACCTGTGTTTATCCATGTTAAATCAATGAGGACCAGATATGCTATATTCTCACATACGATGGGCTAAGCAGCTGCTTAAAGTTTGGGAGCTAGATACTGAAAATTGAAAAGGACCACAGCCTGGTGCTCGACTTTACTACTAGGGGCAATACATGATATTAAGAACTGGGATATGTATATTTTTGATCAGGTAGTTTATGTGGTGATTTAAAAAGAGTAAACACAGTTGTTTGACAATAAATGGCTTCAGCCAACCACTAACCATGAGTGAAGGAAAAGTTTTGTATATCATTCATATTCTCTGAAAAATGGTTAAGAAATCATGAATTCTGCCAGGGTATGTAAACTTATGAGCACAACTGTACTCCAAAATCTCATCACACTTGGGACTGGTAGCCACACCAACTTTGGACTATAAATATTTGGTTGATTGAAAGTGGCCAGGGTCAGACTTTGAAAATTGTGTGCTTAGCTTTTGGCACCAGAAGATTCTCCACTAGTGATGGGCGAATCTACCCTGTTTCACTTCGCTGAAAAAAATCACGAAACGAGTCGAGGCACATTTTTGATGCGCGTCGCGTCGTTTTCGTCGCGTCATTTTCATCACGTCGCGGCAAAAACGACGCGCGACTCGTTTTTTTAGGTGAATTTTCGCTGGTGTTTCGCGAATCGTGGGAATTCGCCCCGGCGAATAAATTCGCCCATCACTATTCTCCACCTGAGTGGATTTGGGCGACAATTTTGTGTGTGACTTATTGGCTGAACACTGCTCCATGTTAACTCTGACAAACACATTCAAAGTTGGTTTGTATAGTGGTATAAGATCCAGTTGCTACCACTCTCCTTTAAAACTAGCATATTAAATGCTAATCATACAGTTCATTTAGATGCATGCTATGTGGCTGCACAAAAATTAGTGCAGTCTGCAGCTGGTATCTAAATTCTACTTAGCCATGTAGGATGTTGATTTAATATGTCCTCAGTATTAAAGGGGTGAGGTGGCAACTCATTAGGTAAAGGATAATTCTATAATCATACCAGGTTCTTGGGACTGTCCTGGTAGCAGATACGAAATAAAGATGAATGAAAAAGGAGACATATACATATATGGTGGCAGTAGGCAATATTTATACAATGGTGCATATATTTATGCTTTATTTATAAAGGTTATATCCCTTTTTAACTTCGTTGCCCAGCAGAATGGAATGTACATCTGCTGCTACATTCCCTTCACTGTCTTGGCAAATTTCTGAAGACTAGAGTACAGGACTTCACATTGTGTTGAATCAGGATGATTTTGCCACAGAGTCATGAATAAGTCAAAGATTAAGCCACCACATTTATAAGGGGGGAGTAAAAAAAAGGTGCAGAAAGGGGCAGTTCTTACCTTTTTGTGTTGAACCAATATTGTACAAACCTAGCCTTTTACCAGATTATTTTACTTTCTGATATGTAGTTTAATCTCTTTATTAGTGCCTTCGAACCATCATCATTTAAAATAAAATAAAAAATGATCTTTACAAAAATCACTGCACAAAGAAAACTGGCAAAGCATGTATATTATTTATTTCTGGGGCCAGTAGATGTTACACGGTATAATGTCCATTATAGTGGCTAAAATATTATATTATAGACGTGTTGATGAATCCTGCATCCCTCTCCCGTGTGATTTCCTTGAGAACTGTCACTGGCTTATTTTGTTTCTCGTGTCTGCCTTGCATATGCATATTGAGGGGTTTGAAAAAAAATTGTATTTTAATGCTTTCTATTAAATTGGGACTAAAAGTAGTGTCTTAATTTGCATGTATTACCATATTTGCATTTAGATCACTAGGATGGAAGAAGATCTAAGAGCGATTAAATGAAAATTCTGTTAAAGAGACAGGCATAGTTGTTTTTTTTTTGCTGCAAATTTTTTTTTTATACTAGATGTCTAGAAGTTAAAGCACATGAATGATTTTTCTCAATGAATCTAGTTTTTATTCTATAGAAAGATATTTGAATGTCCTGTTTATTTTTTGTGGATCGTGGTCTAGGCACAGAAAGGTTTCCTTCACAAATATAACTTTCTCATTAATGGCTAAAGTTGGCCACATAAGCAAAATTTACTTTTCTTAATATAATCTACCTTCCATGTGTGTATGTCTAGTTCTGATGCTATGGCCAATATTGGAATTCCCATTGTCAGGCTGTACAACGGAATGTCAAGATTTATTTAAAGGCCATCATCACTGCAGGCTATTACTTGTAAGATTTAAAGAAGCAGTTTCCACACATTTTGGAGTCTTTAAAAAAATGAAGATCTGCATTTGTAATTTGTTAGGTTTGTACAAATGTAGTGGACGTTTTAGCAGGAAATGTATTGAAATGTGATTAAGTGAACACTTTGAAAACTCTGCTGTGTCATATAGAGCCAATAGGATAGCACACCCTAAAATTTTATATTTTCAGGGTCAGCTATATATATATCTATTATAAAGGGGTTGGTCACCTTTGAGTATGATGTAGAGAGTGATATTCTGAGACAATTTGCAATTGGTTTTCATTTTCTATTATTTGTGGTTTTTGAGTTATTTAGCTTTTTATTCAGCAGCTCTTCAATTAGCATTTTAAGCAATTTGGTAAATAGGGCCCAAGTTGGCCTAGCAACCATGCATTTATTTGAATAAGAGACAAATATGAATAGAAGAGAGTCTGAATAGAAGGATCAGCAATAAAAAGTAGCAATAACAATACATTTGTAGCCTCACAGAGCATTTGTTTTTAGAAGGGGACAGTGATGCCATTTGAAAGCTGCCATGATCCAGAAGAAAAAGACAAATAACTATAAAAAAATAAATAATGAAAACCAATTAAAAAGTTTAGCTTAGAATTGGACGTTCTATAATATAATAAAAGTTACCTTAAAGGTGAACCACCCCTTTAATGATTGTATGTCATGTATGTATATGACCTATCTCATGCAAGTACTCCCTGTCTAGCTGGGGATAACTGAGCCTTTAAGGGCAATAATTGATTGGTGAGTACTAGAATTAACAAAAGCGACAATGGCCTACAAAAATATACAGGGACAGCTTTATAGTTATTTACTGTGTTTATGTGCAGATGGCAGGTGAGGACAACAGGTTAATCTATTTTTTGTATGACACATCACAAAAGCATCTTAGATTCATACAGTAATACACACATGAATAAATAGCCTGTAAAATACATTATTATATTTGTAGCTATTTTATAACTCTTATGTCATACAAATTGTGTTCAGAAAGAATGCGTATACACAACATATCTACTTAGAACGCAGTACAGAGGAGCTTGATCTCTATAACAAAACACAGGTAGTAGCCATGTATACTAATATGGTCATGAAATTCTTTACTGTACCTATAGTTTAAAATAGGAATACAATATTATTGTATATTGTGCTCCAAGCCAACATTACAATGTAAACAATATACAGTATTAATAATATTCTATGAATTCATCTGTTTTAATCTGCTCCTGGCTAGTTTACATAATACAAGTGTTTAACCACCAGCAATTTACATTGCTTGCTAGGAAGGATTTTTGGGATTATTATTATTGTATATATAATAAGTATTTCTATATTTCTATAGCGCCAACTTATTTAGAAGCGCTGATGTTTTGTAGCATTGACAAAGAGGCCTGTCTGTCATTCCTCTAAAAGGCAAGGGGTCTGCTTGTAATATGGTGCCAGTTTTTTTTTTCAGGGGGATCTCTACAGGTAGGGCAGCTTTTCACTGAATAAGCTTCCTGTATATTAAACTTTGGGCCACCATCTCAGCAGATATACACAAAGGATGCCACTGCTTGAAAGCCTTAAATAAAAAGAAAACCTTAAATATGTCGACCTATGCTAGCTAAAAATAGGATTCACTCAGTGTTGGACTGGCCCACCAGAATCAGGGCCGCCATCAGGGGGGACAAGTGTCCCGGGCCCGGGGCTGAAGGGGGGCCCGGC
>CM044444.1:48200862-48211605 GCA_024363595.1 Xenopus borealis
GATGAAGAACATTAGTACTGAGAGTGGGCCCCTGGTCTTAGGTTTTATGGTGGGCCCCTGTTCTAAAGTTTTTGGGTGGGCCCCTGGTGTCCCAGTCCAACACTGGATTCACTGTTGCAGTGGGCCAGATAGTCTAATATGCCTCTACAAGGCAATAACAAAACCAATTTCTAGCCAACAACTAATAGTAACTACTACTAGTTACTAGTACTTAAAGAAACAGTTCTGTGCAAAAATGAAATGTTTTCTAATGTAATTAGTTAGCCAAAATGTGATCTATAAAGGCAACTTCCTCTTTTGCATATCTCTACCTGTTACCAGTCCTTAACCAGCCAGTGGCATGAAGGCTGTCCATATGGGACAAAACTGTTCAGTTTGCTTTTGAGTCTGAACTGCATGTTAAAGGTGTTAAAGGAGAATTCAACCCTGCTGGCACTAAAACCCCTCCCCCCTGTAATAACCAGGACACTGCTTCCACCTTTGCATCTCTCTTGGTTAGTCGCCTTAAAGGAATCCACATAGGATTTAATTGTTCAGTTAGTTTGATTTTGATCATTAAAGGAGAATTTAACCCTGCAACGCTAAATCCCCCCCCCCTCCTTCCCAGTCCTACTGTGCATGCGCTGCAAACACAAACATCTATTCACTCCCACCTTTATAGATTACATTTTTGGCTAACTGTAGTAGAAACAGTTTTTATTTTGCACAGCCTGTCTATTTAATCAGTTTTAATTTTACACTGAACTGTTAGTTATAATCATCTATTGCACATACACATGGTACCATAATAAAGGTAACTAACACAACAAATGGTTATTTTGGTTTCATTGAGGGTAGGGTTGCCAGCTTTTCTATTAGTTTTTACCGGCCTGTGGGGGCGGGACCAAAAAGGGGCGGGCCTGTGACGGTTCGGGGGCGGGCCTATGACGTTTCGGGGCGTGTCCATGACGCTGCACGCTCAACAAGCGGAGGAAAGGTAAGTATACAGGGGATTGGGGGCTGGCCGATGGGTCATTTTAAGTGTATTACAAATTTACCGGCAGCTACATTGCCGGTAAATTTGTAATACCGGCCCCGGCCTTGGCGGGTGTTTTACCGGCTAGGCCGGTAAAATACCGGCTGGGTGGCAACCCTAATTGAGGGAAGTAGGTAAGTCGATATACAACTCTGAAAACAAACAAATGCTTTGACTCGTAAGTTGACTGAAACACACAGTTAGAAGAAAGCCTGATGGCATTTGATTGGATGCATAAATATCTTAATTGTTTCTTTTTAGCAACTCTGTGCATCTCATTCTGTCTTTCAGCATGCATAAAGGATATTTACAAAGCAGGTTATATTTCAAACAACCTGATTAAAATTTTACTTCGAATAATATTACTACTCGCTATATATACATGAGACATTCCAGAACTGCACAGATTACAGTAAGTTAAAACAAACATAGCAATAAGAGCATTAACAGCTTGTAGATGCTGGGAAGTTCATTATACTGACATACAGGCCTTGATTTGTGGCAAGGTCACACAGGCCCAGGCCTAGATCGGCAAAATATAAGAGGTGGCATGCCATCCAGCCTCTTGCTTAGGAAAACTGGGGCTGCACAGCTTTCCAGTGATCTGGTGTGTGCACTCGCAGGGGGGGGGGGGGGGGGGGGGGGGGGGGTGAGGGGCAGGCAGTGTAGGGGTGTAGGAGCACCCGCAGTCAAAATCTGGCCTTACTGACATGCTACATGGCTATATAGTGCAACAATACTAGATGAACTGTAGCAGAAGAGTAATACAAATAGCACAAAAGCCATATGAGCAGTGTAGATGCAAAGTATTGAAAAAAAAATTAAAAGGATATGTAGTCATGCAGTAGCTATGTAGTTTCAGAGAATGAACCAGAAACTTATGATACTTAAAATGGTCCTCAAGTTTACTGCTGGCCAGAGTATTTTAGATGATGTTTAATGTAAATAGAATGGCAGAGATGCTGTATCAACACAGTTTATAAGTGTTCATAAAAGGAGATATTTATTTATTGATTATAACTGGATGAATACAGGGCAGAATGAAGGTGTGGCAAACACAATGGGGGCAGATTTACTAAAGGACCTTCTTTCGCTAGCGAATGAGAATGTTGCCAGCAAACGTTTGTACCCTATCGCCAGGCGACTTTTTGCTCTGGTAAACGGTTGTTAACTGAACGTTATGTATTTCGCCAGAGTTTCCTTCCCACCTTAGACCAGGCGAACTGAAGCTACATCTTCCTCAATCTTATGTCAGTGACATCATATCCTGTATGCCGAAAACTCATAAAAGTTGTAAAAAACTTTTTTAATGCAGGATTGTCTTAAAGGTTTTTGAGTTAAAGGGGTGGTTCACCTTCAAGTTAACTTTTAGTATATTGTAGAAGGGCCAATTCTAAGACACTTTTCAATTGGTCTTCATTATTTATTTTTCATAGTTTTTTAATGATTTGCAATTTTCTTCTATTTCTTTGCAGCTTGTAAATGGGGGTCACTGACACCATCTAAAAACAAATGCTCTGTAAGGCTACAAATGTATTATTGCCACTTTTTGTTACTTATCATTCTATTCAGTCCATCTCCTATTCATATTCCAGTCTCTTATTCAAATCAATGCAGGGTTGCTAGGGTAATTTGTACCCTAGACACCAAATTGCTGACACTGCAAACTAGAGAGCTGCTGAATAAAAAGCTAAATAACTCAAAAACCACGAACAATAAAAAATGAAAACCAATTGCAAATTGTCTCAGAATATCACTCTCTACATCATACTAAAAGTTAACTCAAAGGTGAACAAACCCTTTAACATAATTTTTCCAGACATTTGAGGGTCATGCCACATTTGTTTTAGAGTGGGCTCATATCTAGGAAATTAGAGAATCTTTAATGTCTTTATTATGGTTCCTTGGACATTTGTAATAAAAAGTGGCCAGTTCAAACATTTGCACCATCAACAATTGCAACAATTGACGTAAGCACAGTGGCTTAACTACTTCCTGGTGGGCCCTGGTACAGGATGGGTAGCTGGGCCCCCCTGTCGGGCCCTTACCTCTATAAATCGCATGCTGGAGTGTGTGCTGTAAAATGTCCCTCTAGATAACCTCCTGCCATAACAATTTTCGTGGCTCCAATGGGCCCCAAGGGGGTGGGGCCCTGGTGCAATTGCACCCTCTGCACCCCTGGTAGTTACGCCACTGCGTAAGCATCAGAGTACTAACAAAGTTTTGCTAGGCTGAAATGAGCGCTAGTGAAACTTCGCTATGAAATGCTCGCACTGACGAAGTACCGCTAGAGAAAATCTGCCAGCTTTCAGCTGCTGAGACGCAACTTCATGTTTTAGAGAATTAACGCAATGGTAGCGAATTTGCACATGGTGAAGTGGCAAATGTGTGGCGAAGCAGTTGCTGGCAAAAATTTGCCCTTTAGTGAATTTGCCCCATTGTGTTATGCTGTACAGTGTTTATTATAATGGATTGTATGATTATATAGTATACAGTATAGTATGATATATATTTCCCTTCTGGGAATCAACACTAATTACATTTATATCCATATTAGCTGTAAATTCACAACGATTCATTCAGTGCTGTTAGGTTGTCTCTATTTATTTTGCTCATCTTCAGTTTTTGTATTTCAGTGGTTATCTAAACTCTTCCAACAGCACCAGCCATCAGTCACCATGTGGCTCCTCCACCCAATGCCAGCAAGAAATCCTCCCTGCACCACTGTGCCCTGCGGGGAGATGTCATACAAAGGGGGGCTGAGGTGGGAGATGAGGAGGAACTCAGAGCAAACAACAGCAACAGGAACCAAGTTGAGCCATTTCAATTATTCATATGCCAGATGGAATCTCTTCCTGCTTTATTTTGCTGTAGAAAAGAAAAAAGGAAGGAAAGCAGGAGGCGGATGTAGAGGGACACAGAGAGTGAATGGAAGATTTTTTTTGTCGAAGAGAACAGTAAAAAACAAAAACTAGCAGTAGTAAAGCATGAGATAAACCCCCAACTACAGCTTTTTAGACAAATTAATGGTCAGTACGAGAAAATCTCTGAATACCAAATTAATAGTTTGTTACTAGAATGGTAAATCATTCAAATCCTTTTTTCCAAAGCATTTGTAACATTTGTACAACTGCACTGTGACATTAACTCTGTACATCTAGCACAGATGGGTGCTACATTTATAAAACAAAAACCTCTACAAAATTTTATGACAGCAGACAGAGTATTTAATCTACAGTCTATGATGCAGTATTTCACTGGATTTTATTAAAAGTCACTTGAGCATCTTTGTGACAAATTCATGAAAGAGGGCATGTGCTTAAAATAATAAAGCTCTTCCATGTTTATTGATTACAATATAACTAAAACATTAACAGAATAAAAGAAAAACAACCAAAAGTTCTTATTAAAAGGATTTGAAGAGAAAAAAATCAGCAAAAGAGATATGAGAAACTATAATTGACTCTAAAATAAAGAATGAACGAACAGGCATAAGGACAAGAAGGCAGTGTAGGGCTTTGACCTTCTGTGAAGGAGATAAAAAAATCCAGCAGCCTCAGGGGACACCCAACTATCTAGCATATTGCTGTTAAAATGTCTGCAAAATTTAATACACTTGGCATGCCATGTGATCAGCCATTGGACAGCTTGCCTCCGCCTGCCCCAGAATACCACATGCAAGAAAGCTTTTTTTGTTCACTGACTGCAAAGGACAAAGTTTTTAATGTGAAAAAACAGCTGCTCTGTCAGTAAAAAAAAGTTTATACATGTGATTGTATTCATATAGGGTAATGTGCATATGTGAGTGTGCAGACAGGAAGGTAAAAATGTCAGTTTATGATGCGAGGGATGGTGTGCTCATGGCACTACACAATTTATTGAAGAGGACAGCTGTGTGGCACTAAGACAATACTGTATTTCTGTCAAACTACAGTACTTATCACTAAATGACTTGGTTCCAGTTTAGGCAGACAGACATCAGCTGCTCACTAAAAAGCCAAAGATATAAATGCAGAATAGAAGGTGTCATTTTAGTGGCTGAGGAAGCCCTTTTTGGACAATGTTTGTGTGTGCATTGGTCAATTGTGACCAGCTGACAAAAATATCAGTATGTAAGTAAATATTTATTACTTTGGAAACATTCCACTAAGCACATTAGTTTGCACCCAAGTTTCATATGCATCATTAAGGCTGTCACAAAGGAATGGCATGGATGCCCTCCAACTATACAGAAAATCTTGGATTTACTGGTTAGTTAAATGGATGGTTCACTGTTGAATTAACTTTTAGTATGACGTAGAGCGTGCTATTCTGAGACAAATTGCAATTGGTTTTAATTTTTTATTATTTGTGGTTCTTGAGATATTTAGCTTTTTATTCAGCAGCTCTCCAATTTACAATTTCATTAATCTGGTTGCTAGGTTCCAAATTGCCCTAGCAACATTGCTTTAAATAAGAGGCTGGAATTTCAATAGGTATATGAATAGAAAGATGAGTAAGAAAACATAGCAATAACAATAAATATGTATCCTTACAGATCATTTGTTTTTTTAGATGGCGTCAATAACCCCCATTTGAATGCTGGAAAAAGAGTCAGAAGAAAAAGGCAAATCATTAAAAAACTTCAAATAAATAACGAAGACCAGTTGAAAAGTCAATTAGAGATGGCCATTCTATATCATACTAAAAGTGGACCCCCCCCACACACACACTTTTACATCCCCTGATTTGTTGTTTTGTGGTCCCACCTATATATTATGCATAATACATTTGCCTACAGTGGCATAACTACCGTTGCAATTGGGCCAGGGTCCGCCCCCCTGCAGGGTCCTGGCAGGAGTCGGCTGCAGCTGCCAAGAAATGTGAATGGAGGAGGGTGGCTGGCTGCACGGCCCGTGCCAGGGCCCACCCCACCCAGTTCCGTTACTGTTTCCCTGATTTTACATTTTCCTGGATTTTACATAATTTTTTTCTGGTCCCCTGAAAATTTTTAAATTCTACTGTATCTATATATCTATCAGTAGTATTAATGATATATATATATATATATATATATATATATATATATATATATATATATATATATATATATATATATATATATATATATATATATATATATATATATATCCAGTCTGTTCCAATATCCACACTCACATTTTAAAGGTCCATGATGCACCATTCAAGAATCCATCCAGTATATCAAAGAGGTTGCACTCACAGGTCTTATATTTAAAATTAGATATTTATTGAAAGTCATTCCCTAATGGTTTGGCTGTTACTCCAGCCTTTTTCAAAGTTACACAGTATGTTAAACTGGCCTCTATATACTGAATGTTTGGTGGGAGTTTCAAAAACTTCATCACAGCCGAAACATTAAAGGAAAACTATACCCCGAAAATGAATTTTTGAGCAACAGATAATTTATATCAAATCAAGTGACATATTAAATAATCTTACCTACCTGGAATATATATTTAAGTAAATATTGCCCTTTTACATCTCTTGCCTTGAACCACCATTTCATGATGGTCTGTGTGCTGCCTCAGAGATCACCTGACCAGAAATATTTAAACTGTAACTGTAAAGGGAAGAAGTGTTGAAGCAAAAGACAGAACTCTGTCTGTTAATTGGCTTGTGTGACCTAACTTTATAGTTTGTTTGGTATGTTTGTGTGCACCGTTGGATCCTAGGATCCCAGGAGGCTGTCCTTATTTTTTAAAATGGCTATTTTCCATTGATGATTACCCAATGGCACATGCTGCTAAAAAGTGTATTATTATGAAAATGGTTTATGTACATGAAGCAGGGTTTTACAAATGAGTTGTTTGATGCAATATCTGTTTATAGAGACCTACATTGTTCAGGAGGTATAGTTTTCCTTTAAGGAATGACTTTCAATAAATAACTAATTTTGAATATAAGACCTGTGAGTGCAACCTCTTTGATATGCTGGATATATAAATAGATATATATCAGTAACCCAACTACCTTATTTAAACATGAATTGGACGATAAATTTACAGTAGTCCACCAAGCAAGTGTAGATATTACATTTGAGTTTCCCTGTATTCCCATAATGTACACACTACTTCTGACATTGTACCAAACTTCTTGAGGAGCATACCAGTATAAACACACTTTCATGGTAGAACCAAAAAAAAAAAAATAACAACTGGCTCTCCTCCCAACACAATTGAGTTGCATGCAGATGTTTATTGGTGGCATCGGACTTTCCCCATCCATACACTGGAAAAATTACACATCAACTTATATACATCTCCATCTATGTTTTATACATAATAACCTGTCTGCGTGAACTACCATGTATTATGTTAGCAAACTGACCACTATGCTTAAGGAGTAGATTGGGAACCACAGGTCCTCTATAAGCAAGGCCCTTAAGGAAGGTAAAGATGAATAACCTGTGGCAAGACATATTTTATTAAAGAAGCATATACTTTGCCAACCTTTTTAGCCCTCGAATTCGACTGGCGAATATTTGGCGAATAAATATTCACCGAAATCGAATGGCATATTCGCCAGTTTTGAGCGCATATTTGACTATTCGTCTGAATCGTACGATCGAAAGATTCTGTGAATAGTCGCAGAAAAAAACGCTCGAATATTCGCCAAAATCATACAAACGGAACGCTCGAAGTCAATTTTGGGAAAAACCTTGAATCGAATGTGCTAAAAATGCAAATGATTTGATTTGAATTCAATTGATAATGGACCTATTCGTTCGTAAAAAATTTTTTTACTTAATTTCGGTTGGTCTTTTTGAATTTGACGCTTGATAAATCTGCCCCTAAATGTCTGGTGCAAAAAACAAATATACACTGGGGCAACAAAAAACATGAATTTCAGAAAAGCTTACTTTAGTGCCCTGAGGGCTGATCTTCAGAGCATTGATTGTGGCATTAATTTTCAGCTAAAAACACAGAACAGAAATGGTTGTCATTTTAAATGAAATGAAATCATTACTGTTCTCAATTTATTCCCTTAAAGGAACAGTTCAGGGTAAAAATAAAAAACTGGGTAAATAGGCTGTGCAAAATAAAAAATATTTCTAATATAGTTAGTTAGGCAAAAATGTAAGGCTGGAGTGACTGGATGTCTAACATAACAGAACACAATACAACTTCCTGCTTTTCAGCTCTCTAACTCTGAGTAAGTCAGCGACCTGAAGGGGGGGGGCCACATGGGACATAACTGTTCAGTGAGTTTGCAATTGATCCTCAGCATTCAGCTCAGATTCAAAAGCAACAGTTATGACCCATGTGGCCCTCCCTCAATTCACTGATTGCTTACTGCCTGGTAACCAGGGTAACCAGTCAGTTTAAACAAAAGAGAGCTGAAAAGCAAGCAAGTAGTGTTCTGTTCTGTTATGTTAGACTTACAGTCACTCCAGACTTTATACATTACATTTTTGCCTAACTAACTATATTGAAAACATGTTTTATTTTACACAGCCTATCTAGTTACCCAGTTTTTACTTTTATACTGAACAATTCCTTTAAGGAGTAAACGTAGAAGCTCTAAGAATTACTCTATGTGGCTTAATATAGAAGAAAAGTAGTTAATAGCAAAGAAGAGAAATGCATTAAAACCAAGTCTGTTGGGACAGAAGCTGCATTTAATGAATATGAACACTATAATAAATGTTGTAAATCAGCAAGCCGGAAGGCAAAGAAAAGAAAAAGAAGAGTGTATTGTGGCAAAGGCGAAAACTAAAATGTTTTAAAAAAATTATTAATAGTAAAAAGCTGCAGGTTGAAAGTGTTGCTCTATTATAACATGGAACCAGTATGGTTGTAACAGGTACAGAAAAGACAGTGAATACAAAAGAGGAGTCTGAGTAGGCTCACTTCATAGCTGCACTGATGGCTCAACTGAATCTAGTCAGTGGCTGACTCAGTAAATGATTCATAAAGCTTTAATAAAAATGATTGTAAACAAGGCTCCAGGGCCTGATGGCATGCAAAGACAGCTTAGTCCAGTTTTAGACCAGCCTCTATTTCTGATTCGCTTTCATCTGGTATGGTGTCTATGGATTGGAGATAAATTAATGTCATTCCAATTTTTAAAAAGGGATTACTATCTCAGTCTAGCAATTATAGACCAGTAAGTGGGTGTGGTGGGCAGATTATTTTAAGGGATCATATTCAAAATTTTGTCCTAGTGAATGGCATTATGAGCAGCAATCAGCATGGCTTTATGAAGGATAGGTTATATCAGACAAATCTGGCTATAGGATCAGGTACAGGGGGTGGTTGTTAATGGTATATTCTCTAATTGGAGTAAGGTTCTTAGCGGTGTCCCTCAGGGCTTGGTATTGAGTCCACTTTTGTTTAACTTGTTCATTAATGACTTAACGGAGAGTATTGTAAGCAATGTATCAGTGTTTGCAGATGACACAATACTACCCAGCCCAACTTATTCCATCCAGGATGCAGCATCCTTGCAACAGAATATTGACAAACTGGCAATATGGGCAGCTAAGAGGCAAATGAGATTCAATATTGATAAATGTAAAGTCATGCACCTGGGATGTAAAAATATCCAAACCACTTATACCCTTAAAGGGACTGCACTAGGCAAATCCATTATGGAAAAGGACCTTGGAGTCCTTGTAGATGATGAACTTGGGTGTAGCAAGCCACGCCAGTCAGCAACATCAAGGGAAAATAAGGTCTTGAGCTGTATTAAAAGAGGCATGGATTCACATCAGGAAAGGGTAATTCTTCCACTTTATAGAACACTGGTTAAGCCCTATCTAGACTATGCCTTACAGTTTTGCTCTCTGATGCACAAACAGGACATTATTGAATTAGAGATTGTACAGAGAAGGGCAACTAGGCTGGTAAAAGGTATGGAAAATCTTAGCTATGAGGAAAGATTGGCCAAATTGGGGATATTCACGCTTGAGAAGAGGCGCTTAAGGGGTGATATGATAACTATGTATAAATATATATAAGGGGATCAGTTAATAATGTCTCTAATACTTTATTTATCAGTAGGGCTTTCCAGCTGACACAAGGTCACCCATTCCGAAAAAGGCACTGAGTTTGCCTAGGAGCAGTAACGCATAACAACCAATCAGAAGCTAGAATGTAGCAGTCACCTGTTTAAAAGCAAAGATCATATTGGTTACTATGGGTTACTGCTCCTGGGCAAACTTAGTGCCTTTTATTGCATATGGGGGTTAGTCACGTGCCAACAAAAGCTATTAAGTCCTTTTTCTTTTATTCACCTTCTGGTCACATGAGAGTTCCGTTAGTTGTATTTATATTTTATTTTATTCTATTCTTGTTGTCTTTTATTTATCCAAATAGACTATATCAGCTATTTTGGACAGTATTATATTGTATTGTATTGCAATGTAGTGTACTTTATTTGTACCATTTTGAATGATTATAAAATTCAATAAAAAGAATTTGAAAAGAAAGAAAGAATGGACCACTAAAAAGAGAAGATGTGATCTCCCACATTCAGCATTATGGAATTTAACCTTTTCAATGCTGTTGTGGGCTTAAGCTTCATACAGATTGCGGCTAGATTATAAATATGCTTTATCATATCATGAAAAGGGTGCAGGTTTTCTGCCAGTAAAAAAATGCTAAGTATATAATTGCCTGGGGTTGTTCCATATCACACAGGCTGTCTTAACCCTTTCACTGCCAGCCATTTTGTCAAAAACGGAACATCTACTGCCAAGCAGTTTT
>CM044444.1:48214556-48225769 GCA_024363595.1 Xenopus borealis
CAAAACTTTTTTAGCAAAGCACGTATGAGCTACGTGCTTGGCAGGGAAAGGGTTAAAGCAGGTGCTTACAGGAGGTAAAAAGGAAGCTTCTGCACCAGGCCTCAGGGATCTGTGGAGGGGGCAATGACACAAACATTTCCATTACACAATTATACATTTAGGGGGGGTACTTCCTAAAACTCAACTTTTTCTTGCTAAAATTAAAAAACCATTTGACCAAACTCCAATCCCCTTGAACAAATCAGAGCGAGAACAAATAGGAACAAAATTGTGTGTCGATTGGAATTGTGCCCCATAAATTCAACTTTATCAAACTGTTACTGCAACAATTTGAATTTATCATATTATCGAACAAAAACCAGCTCAAACAGCCTGAAACTATCGAGAATCCAGAAGGAAAAAAACATGTTCCAATTGTTAAGGTTTTAGCTGGAGTATTTTCGTTTAGCATAATAAATCTTGAAAAAAATCTAGTTTTTTCCCCATTAAAAACTCAACCACAAAAATTTGAGGTTTAATAAATAAGCCCCTAAGATATAGAAATGGATAAAGGACGGGGATTCGACATTTGGTGACAATATGAGGAGTGAAAGTTGGCAACAAAGAACTTCTAGTTGCAGTACTAACAAAGTTAAAAGTTACCCAAGTATTGGAATTGAATTTATCAGGGCAGCTCTTTCTCAGCAACAGTAACACATTGCTGAAGGAACATATTTCACTGATTTCAAAATGCCTGTGTGTCCCTCTATAAAACGTTTTATGGGAAAGTAGATGTTTTATGAACTTTTATATGTGAGTGATGCTTCACTTATTGGTGAAGCTAATATATTGCCCAGTACAGTATAGATTGTACTGGTATAGTTTTGCATTAAATCATCATTTCAGCATTACTTCTCTTCACTTTTACTTATGATTTGTTAGTGTGCATCCCAGAATTAATATTGCTTTCACCTTTCCCTCCACCCTCAATTATTTATAAATCTAAATGAAACATTTTTATTTGTCTCCTTCTCTCCTTGCCCCCCAAAGTCACATGTTCATCCCAAGAGGAAGAGGGGCTCATTCTGACAGAGTTTGGTGCAGTTTGGATAAGCAGTTAATCCCTTGGGTAGCTCTTGTCAGATTACTAATTAGCTAAAGCGGATTGGCCTGAGAACACCATGTGGTCAGTCTGACTTCAGATAAAACAGGAAGGGGGGAGAGGCCCTTATTTGCCCAGGCATTATTAAAATTTTCAGCACTTGGAGGTCCAGATCATTTTTTATTTCCTGGGCAGTAAGTGGAATAAAGCTGTACTTTAAAGCTGTAAAGCTGTGCTGTCCCTGTCTATTAAACCTTAGTTTTAGGACTAGCAGCAAGGTGTTAAGTGTATCATGGCGTGAAGGTATCGTGAAGAACATTTGCTGTTATTCTACTGCTTTGTCCCATGTACCATAAATGAGTTTATAAAAAGGCCTAACTGCATTAGAATTAGTCTAGGTGATGATGTATAAGTGTAAAACTGTGCAAAGGTAACTGACACATACTAAATAAATAAATAAATATATATATATATATATATATATATATGTCTGGACTCAACAATGTCCCAGCGGACCTAAAGCTACCTCCATCAACTGGAATGTGCCAGCAGCTCCAAGGTTTCAACAGTAGCCTGCTTCATTAGATGCAGTGTACTTACTACTCTTAAATAATCAAGTAATGTTAAAAAAAATTAAATTAACTTCAACGTAACTAGGATCAAACAATGTCAGTCAAAAGTAATTGAATGATCATAAACTTACAGTAACACATACACAAGTCTAATGCCTTACAATAAATGAAAATAATATGGTGTCTATTGCAAAGTTTACCACAAAGCTTGACTTTGGGTTTAATAGTATATACACTGTTAAGTGTGCCTTCTGGTCTATTTAGTGTTAGTCGTGTATTGTATTATTAATTTATTTTTGGTGAGTTATTGTTACTTTCAGACCTCATGATTAGATGTATGGTAGTTCCTTGCTTTTTGGTTAGTGAATATACAAGAAATGCACCAAAGCCACTATTTTGGTATTCAGCAGAATACTGAAACTCATGAAGGATTTGTCCAAATCCTTAAAGTGATACCGACACTAGAAAACTACTGTTTTAAAATATGAATGTACAATAAAAGTTCTGTTTTTGTTAGTAATTGTTTGTTGACATTTCTATCCTGTTTTGCCAACTTGACTGTCCCATCTCAGCCTGTCAGTTAAAGTTCTTAATGCTAATGGACTCCTGCTGCACAAATATGGCAGCTCCCTCATACAGGAACATGGGACATCAGACAGGTAATGTAAAAGCATTGTCCAAATACTTTATGGCAAAGTTTTAAGTAGCTTTCAAAGGCAATATTATGATAGATGTAAAAAAGAGTTTAATTAATTAAAAAGATTTTAAGGTTTCGGTTCAGCCAGGTACATAGTTACATAGTTAAATTTGGTTGAAAAAAGACAAAGTCCATCAAGTTCAACCCCTCCAAATGAAAACCCAGCATCCATACAAATAATATATGCTCATATCTATACTAACAGTATAGTTTAGTATCACAATAGCCTAAAATATTGTGTCTGTACAAAAATTCATCCAAGCCCCTCTTAAAAGCATTAACAGAATCAGCGATCTGTGAAAAACCACCTATGCTGCTTCAAATGAAAGTCCTTTTCGTCTAGTCTGAAGGGGTGGCCTCTGGTGAGGTGATCCTCTTATGGGTAAAAAGGTCCCCTGCTATTTGCCTATAATGTCCTCTAATGTACCTGTAAAGTATAATATCCCCTCGCAAGCATGGGTCAGGCCAAATCTGAATCCTGCTGAAAAAGGACACATCCCAGCCTTTTCCTGAACCAAATCCTGGAGTTAGTGTATCCAAGGTTAGACATATCAGGAGATGGCCCCGTTGATTGTATGTCTAACCAGCAATCAAAATGCAACCAGTAAACAGAAAAAAACTTTTGAAAAAATATGAGTATGAAAACTAATGATGTTATACGAAGATACTGTATAAGTGGAAATATATGATCTCCAAAGCCTGAACTGTGCAGTGTGTTTGTAACTAGTCATAATAATAGATTCACTTATTAAGCTGTTAACTACACTGTCATTCCCATTCTCTATAAGAAATGTATCAGTAATCAATATTAAACACAATATTAAAACACAATATCAAATACAACCTTCAGCAGGTACATATTCAACACCTGGATTCATATTTCCACTAAGGTGAAAGTTAATGTTCCATCCCTATTCTGCACATTCATTTGGTGTGGCCAAAGTTGCAAATTAGACTTCTCAGGACCTTAGTCCTAAGAAAAGCAAAAATGAGGATCTACCTTTAAAAACAGCATTTATATTTATTACCAGAAAAAGTATATCTGGTATATATGATGAGTCACTTACTGTAACAATTATCATATAAGAAAGTTTACAGGGGCAATAAAATTAAAGGAGAAGTATCATCACATAAAACATTCTTATTTCAGTAGTATTTTAGCAGTATAGTTCATTGTAAAAAAAAATACTGTGGTAAAGTGCCAAAATTTTATGTAAATGTGTGAAAATATTGTAAAGAAGAATCAGTGACGGACTGCTTCCTCAGTAGTTAAGAAAATCACTTTGCTTATTCTAGTATGGTGTTTCACTAAATGTTTTAACACTGCTGATGGGTTTTGCTGCCAATCATAAGTAAGAGGTTGGGCACTGATGTTGGGTGAACAGACTTGGCTTGTAGCTAGCGTTCCAATTCATCCCATAGGTGTTTGGTCGCTGATTATTCCTCTGTGCAGGCTAATCAAGTAATTCCATTAACATATCTGCAAACCAGTTCTTTATGGTCCTTCTTCCAAACACAAAGCAGGAAACAACAGAACAATGGGAAGGTAACCAGATAACAGCTCCCTAACACAAGATAACAGCTGCCTGGTAGAGCGCTACGCAATATGTTGGCACTATAGAAATATTAAATATATTAAATATAGAAAATATTGTATGATGTAGTGGCAAACTATGTCAACAATGATGGGAGTGGCTTCAAAAGTCAATTTCAAATATTTAGAAAGGTGTGATCACATATTTCTGACCAGTTAATGTATATGAATTAGCATAAATATAACCTAAAAGAATCAGTGCACTACTGTAAAAACAAAATAGGAAGAATTGTAATTTTTCTTAATTTAATTTACTATATAGAAAATACTTGTATGATTGTTCATAGGTTCATGATTCAGAGTGGGGTTGTAACAGGAGGCATCTAGACAATTTGAATGGTAAGGCAGAAATATGTGGATGGCAAATTTCCATATAATATGTAATATATGGAAAGTCTGGTTCTATAAAACTTGAAGAGCTACATAAGGTCCCTGGGACTTTATGTAGGCTTTAGTTTGGCAGCAGTACCCTAGTGAATTGAATAACACTGGCTTCCACGCCTTTTATTGAAGTTGTCAAATTAAAAGGGAGCCATTACTATTATTAAAAAATCAACTAAATTCTACTGGATAATCATTAAACCAGTTTCACAACCAGTCCCTTCTCACTAGTAACTACACTTGAATTACATATGAAGAATAAACACAGAACACTGCTTCTTCATACTCATGTCCCAGCTAAATTTAGAAATAAAATGACACAGGTTCAGGTTTTTTGTTTTCTTTTTCAGTGATGATTATACAAGCAAGGGACCTACTAACTTTCCAAATTTTAGCGACTATTTATATTAACATATTTTAAGAAGACACTTTAAAACATATTTTCTGTGGCCTACTTTATTCAACCTGCAAGTGTTTCTCTGTCCAATAGATTCACAAAAAGGCAACATCCTTCCCTCTAACCTAAGAAACACTTATCTAAGTTTCCTTGACACTACATACAGTACTTTATTAATAGCATGGTGATATATTTTGAAGGAAAATTCTATAATTAACCCCACTAAGAACTCAAGGACATCTGGCCTTCCATTCCGTTTTACTATTTCTGGAGTTAAAAAGTTATTATTTACTTAAGTCCTATACAGCTCTAAATGAAATAGGCTTTAGATTAGGAATGCTAACCTACACCTGAACTGGAGATACATAACTGTAGAACATAATCTACTGTGAGTCATTAGTTCAAATGGATTGAGAGAAATCCATTTAAACACAAAAAAGCAAGCATTTTTAAACAATAACTAAAAGGTAAATCACTGGGGCCAAATTATTTGGTTATACCTGATGACCAAAATTCTAAACTTTCCTCCTACATCAAAATGCAGTGGGTAGAGCAATATGGCTGAGAAGTGCTAGCCGGAATCTTTTTTTTTAATTTGACATACCCCTTGTCTGTAGCAATTACAGCATGTACTACTGTATACTACAGCTTTTAACCTATGTTGTTACATTCCAACCTGTAATTTAATTTTTATTTTATGTGATGGATCTGCACAAAATAGTCAGTGAAGTGAAATGAGACAAATATATATAAAAAAGAATTTTAAAAAAACTGAAAATGGCATATGCATGGCATGTATTCACCCCTTTGCCATGATTCCCCTAAAAAATCCTTGTGCAAACAATTAAACTGCAAATTGCAAAGAAAATTAAGTCCACCTGAGTGCAATCTATGTGTCACATGATCTGTATAAACACACCTTTTATGAAAATCTCCAGAGGCTGCAACACCACTAAGCAAAAGGCATCAAACCATGAAGACCAAGAAGCTCTCCAAATAAGTCAGGGACAAAGTTATAAGTCAGGGTTGTGTTAGAAAAAAACATCCAAACCTTTGATAATCCCCCCGGAACATCATCAAGTCCATCATCTATAAATGGAAAGAACATGGTACCACAACAAACCTGCCAAGAGGGGGCCGCCAACCACAACTCACAGACTGGGCAAGGAGGGCATTCATCAGAGAGGCAGCACAAAGACCAAAGGTAACCCTGAAGGAGTTGCAGAGTTGCACAGCAGAGACTGGAGTATCTGTCCATAGGCCCACACTTAGCTGTACACTCCATAGAGCTGGGCTTTATGGAAGAGTGGCCAGAAAAAAGCTATTACTTAAAGTTAAAAATAAGAAGGCACGTTTTGAGTTGCCAAAAGGCATACTGGCAACTCCCAAAATGTATGGAGGAAGGTGCTCTGGTCAGATGAGACTAAAATTAAACGTTTCGGCCACCAAGGAAAATGCTACATCTGGCACAAACTCAACACATCCCATCACCCCAAGTGAGTCGGGGGAAAGATGAATGGTGTTAAATAAAGGGATATTCTTGAGCAAAACCTGTGTCATTCTGCCTGTTATTAAAGACTAGAACAGAGGTTCACCTTCCAGCAGGACAATGACCCGAAGCATACGGCTAAAGCAACACTCAAGTGGTTTAAAGGGAAACATTTAATTGTGTTGGAATGGCCTAGTCAAAGTCCAGACCTCAATCCAAATGAGAATATGTGGCCAGACTTGAAGATTGCTATTCACAAGTGTAAACCATCCACCATGAAGTAGCTGGAGCAGTTTTGCCTTGAGGAATTGGCAAAAATCCCAGTGGCAAGATGTGGCAAGCTCATTGAGACTTATCCAAAGTGACTTGCAGCTGTAATTCCTGCAAAAGGTAGCTCTACAAAGTACTGATTTTAGGGGGTTGAATGGTTATGCACACTGAAGATTTTTGTTATTTTGTCCTATGTTGTTTGGTTCACAATAAAAAAAAATCTTCATGTTCTGAAATGGTACAAACTCTCAAACAATGCATTTTAATTCCAGGTTGTGAGGCAACAAAACATGAAAAATGCCACAGAAGGAGTGAATATTTTTGCAAGGCACTGCACATCTAATCCAAACCAGTGCAAGGACTACTTATGTTGTCATTTCCTTTCACAAGTGTACTGTAAAAAAACTCATCTTACCGGCGAGGCAGGGACGCTCCCACGCCGTCCTCTTCCTCTGCCGGCATCTTCCTAGTGCGTGCCGCGCGCGCACTTCCGTAATCTATAGGCGCATTCGCGCTAGCGTGATTACGCCAGCGCGCAATGGCATGAAATTTAAAAGGTATTTAAAGGGACATTTTTACTTTATCATTGCCCGTGATAGGATTTGATTCCTGGTGCTTTCCTGAGCCTTTGTGCATTTGTTCCTTGTATCCTGCTATTGTTATTCCTGTGTTTGACCCGGCCTGTTCCTGACTATTCTGATATCCGTAACCTGACTCCAGCTTGTACTTAGACTCCGATTCTGTCTCATCCTTCTGATTGATTACCCGGTTTGACCCTTGCCTGTCTGACGATCCTTGTTATCCGCCCGCCTCGACCCAGCCTGCCTGACTACAAACTTGCCTACTCATACTTGTACGGTGACCTTTGGCTTTATTGACTTTACAGTTGTGCCCCTTTGCTTGTCCAGAACCATTCGCCTTGCATCTCTCGTAATAAGACCTGGCAGCATCCAATTAGCCGAGGGCTCCTCCCAAGGTGAAAGGCGGCTGTTATAGGCAGAAGCACGAGCCTAGACCAGGGTGTTTGGCATTAGTTCTGGGTTTAGGGTGCCAACTGTGACATTATCACGGGCCATGGAAGACAACGTTTACGACGACTCTGCTGCTGCTGCTCCTCCCACTCCAACTACTACGGCAGTGCTTCTATCTGCTCTGCTACAGCGCTTGGAGGATCAGGAGCGAAAGCAGAACTATCTCCTGCAGGGTTTTCATAACCTAACCCGCCAACTGGAGAATCCGCAGACTCCACAGCAACCATCTGTTTCTGTTCCACCTCCTCCTGTGGGTTCCTCTGCCATGTGGGGTGACACCGCTAGACCCCAAGAACCCAAAATTGCCTTTGCGGAGAAATTCTGTGGAGACAGAACCAAGTTTTTTGTCTTTAAAGAGGCATGCAAGTTATACTTAGGCTTTTTCCCACACTCCTTCCCAACTGGTGAGGAAAAAGTAAAATTTGTTATGACCCTGCTTCAGAGTGATCCCCAAATTTGGGCCCTCAGACTGCCCCCCCTCTGATCCTGCCCGTTTCTCCCTAGATCTGTTCTTTCACACCATAGCAATCCTTTACGATGACCTGGATCGTACATCTTCTGCTGATTCGGCAATTCGTAAGTTGCGCCAAGGGAGACGGGATGCGGAGGTGTATCCGCCAGTGGGCAGTAGAAACTGGGTGGAACAACACTGCCCTGTGCAGTCAGTTCCGTATCGGGCTATCTGATACTGTTAAAGATAGCCTAGTGAATTATCCCTTGTCCTCCAATCTGAATGATCTCATGTCTCTTGCCATTCAGATCGATAGGAGGCAAAGGGAGAGAAGGGGTGAAAGGGGTAATTCTAATTTCTTAGGGGTTACTTGTGTAAAACCTGACTTAGTAACCAATGTTAAGTCTTCTGTTTCCTCTGTGTCTCCACCTCAGGAGGAGCCTATGGAATTAGGCCTATTCCATCTTTCTCCTGAGGAAAAGACACGCAGGCGTACCCTTGGGCTATGTATTTATTGTGGGGATAAGGGTCATTTTCTCAAACAATGCACAAAGAGGCCGGGAAACGCCCAAGCCTAAATGGAGAAGGGGAGCTCCATTTGGGTGCAGGCGTTTCCTCTCCCCAATTTGCCTCCAAGGTTCTGCTACCAGTTAAACTGACCTGGCCTACGGGCTCTGTTAACCTGTCTGCTTTCGTGGACTCTGGGGCAGAGGGTAATTTTTTAGATGCCACATTTGCAGCCAAACATGGCATTCCTGTGGTCCCTCTGGGTGTCCCCATGAGAATTTTAGCGATGGACAAAAGACCCCTAGGGTCAGGTGTGGTGAATAAGAAGACTGTCTTCTTATCTTTGTTTATTGATAATTCTCATAGTGAGGAGATAGCCCTATTCCTAATTGAAGGTGCCTCTTCTCCACTCATTTTGGGGTTACCCTGGCTCCAGGCTCATAACCCCCAGATTAATTGGGTTACTGGGGAGGTTTCTCACTGGGGTACAAGTTGTGGGGGTGTCTGTATTCCTCCAGTAATAGCAACTACCTCACTAGAGGGTTTACCTGCAGCGTATTCGGCATATGCCGACGTCTTCTCCAAAAAGGCTGCAGAAACCTTACCCCCACACAGACAGTAGGACTGTCCTATTGATCTTGTCCCAGGTTCCTCTCCCCCTCGTAGTCGTATTTATCCTCTTTCTTTACCTGAAGCCCAGTCTATGAGGGAGTATATCCAGGAAAACCTCGAAAGAGGTTTTATCCGGCCCTCTAACTCTACTGCCGGTGCAGGGTTTTTCTTTGTTGGTAAGAAAGACGGTGGTCTTCGTCCCTGTATAGACTACAGGGGCTTAAATAAAATCACTATCAAGAACCGCTACCCCCTTCCCCTAATTTCTGAGTTATTTGACCAGGTCAAAGGTGCCAAGGTCTATACCAAGCTTGATCTTAGAGATGCCTACAATCTCATTCGTATCAAAGAGGGGGATGAGTGGAAAACTGCTTTTGAGCTCTGTAACGCCCCCGCAGTTTTTCAAGAATTTGTCAATGACATCTTTCGAGTCCTGCTGGGGGTATTCGTAGTGGTCTACCTTGACGATATTCTTATTTTCTCTTATAATCTAAGTGAACATCATAATCATGTTAGTGAAGTCTTAAAAATGGTTAAGGGAAAATAATCTGTATAATAAACTAGAGAAATGTACCTTTGAGGTCTCTTCTGTCCAGTTTTTGGGGTTTATTATTTCCAGCAAGGGTCTAGAAATGGATCCAGGCAAGGTGAGAGCTGTCCTGGATTGGGCCCAACCCCTTTCATTACAGGCAGTTCAAAGGTTTCTTGGTTTTGGCAATTACTATCGTCAACTTATTAAGAATTTTTCTCTCATCGTAGCTCCCATCACGAATTTAACCAAAAAGGATGCTGATCCCAGTATGTGGTCTCCTGAGGCTTTACAAGCATTTGAAACCCTCAAAAAGGAGTTCAGTTCTGCCCCTATTCTTCAGCACCCCGATACCGCACTCCCTTTCATTGTAGAGGTAGATGCCTCTGAGGTGGGCGCTGGGGCAGTCCTTTCTCAAAGGCACCCGACAACCAACAAAATGCATCCCTGTGCCTTTTTCTCTAAAAAGTTTTTACCCGCGGAGGTAAATTATGACATAGGGAACAGGGAATTGTGGGCTGTCAAATTGGCCTTTGAGGAATGGTGCCATCTGCTAGAGGGTGCTAAGCACTTGGTGACAGTCTATACTGACCATAAAAACTTACTTTATATTGAATCTGCCAAGCGCCTAAACCCAAGACAAGCCAGGTGGGCTTTATTCTTTTCAAGATTCAATTTCTCTTTAACTTTCAGGCCTGGTTCCAAAAATACCAAGGCGGATGCACTCTCTAGGAGTTTTGAATCCATTTCCTCAGACTCTATAGAGTGTAGTGCTATCATTCCCAGAGAAATAATTGTTGCAACCTTGGAGTCTGACCTCTCTTCCTTGTTGGTCCCTTTTCAGTCATCTGCTCCTGCTGAAATCCCATCTGGTAGATGGTTCGTACCTGAGGAGCTTAGAGAACAAGTGTTGAGAGAGGTTCATGATTCAAGTGGCAGGTCATCCAAGTATTGCAAAAACCATTTCTTTGTTGTCCCGTCATGTTTGGTGGCCTTCCTTCAAACAGGATGCTAAAACTTTTGTCAATTCCTGTCCAGTCTGCCAAAGGTCTAAGTCATCTCATCATCTGTCCCAGTGTCTGTTAAGCCCCTTACCCATCCCAGAGAAACCATGGTCTCACATTTCCATGGATTTTATTGTGGAGTTGCCCCCTTCTCAGGGTAAGACAGTGATTTGGGTGGTGGTCGATAGGTTCAGTAAAACATTTTATTCCTCTTCCACATCTCCCTTCTGCTAAGGCCCTGGCTGACTTATTCATTACTCATATTTTTAAGTTTCATGGTTTTCCTGAAAATACTGTTTCTGACAGGGGGGTTCAATTTGTTTCAAGATTTTGGTGTGCTTTCTGTTCTTTGGTTGGTATGGAATTGTCTTTTTCCTCTGCCTATCACCCCCAAACTAACGGTCAAACTGAAAGGGTGAACCAGTCCCTTGAGCAGTACCTCAGATGCTATGTATCCGATAACCAGTCCACATAGTCCGAAATGCTACCCTGGGCAGAATTTTCATACAATAATGCTACCCATTCCTCCTCAGGGGAGTCTCCTTTCTGTAACGGTCGGCACCCTAAACTCAGAACCAGTGTCAAGCACCCTGGTCTC
>CM044444.1:48257125-48274942 GCA_024363595.1 Xenopus borealis
CGGCTGGCATTTCGCGTAACCAAAATGTGAAATTCTTCTGGCACTTAAAGGGTTAAAAGTATAAATAATCTCATAGGAATATATAGAAAGTGTGCATTTAATACATTTCGTGTCAGTACCCATGATACTCACTGTTTATTATGTGTTGTGGTGTCCTAACCCACTGTCATTATATGACATGCTTGGAGTGTCAGTGATTATATCCAATGCCACAGCCATAATAAATTATTTTACCCCATGGTTTAGTTAGTAATAAGTGCAGATATATTCTGTAGACTAGTTACTGAGCACTGTTTAAACTGATTATAACCATTATTAATAAAATATGCAGCATATGCATTTCATATTAATCTGTTTTGAAATTATTTTCAAACTGGATGAATTTGCAGTAGGGTTTCTATAGTACACAATTAATAAAGACCATAAATATACTTGTTTGTTTTCCATATATAAATATTTATCATGTAAGACATTGTTGTTAAAATATTCTAAGACCCGTGTTTGTTATAAATTAAAGTAAATGACTTTGTAACTTGCTGGCTCTATACAGATAAATGATTACGATATATGTTAAATCAAGAGACATGCAGAATGCATTGATTCCTAACACAGATATCAGTGATCATTTTTAATCAGCCATGTAGCATGTGGCTTTCAGCTGTGCCTGCTAATAAAGGAATACATCCCCTGGCTTATCCCCTATAATAATAAATAAACACAAAATGATTTTGCCAGGTCATAAACAAAGTAAAACATAAAAATGGATATGACTGATGGATTTGAATCTGAGATTTGTTAAAACAATTAGAGAAAACATTACTGTTAATTTTACTACTTAGTTCTTAGTGATTTTTTTGTGTCTTGAATTTCTCAAGACAATTCCTGTTCAAATATGTAATATTTTTAAAATATGATTCTGTATGCACATGGATAGCGGACCAGCTGAATGATTATGATTATTATATGTAGAGAATGGTTACATAATTACATAAAATCATAAATAGCAAATCACAGATTTCAATATTTGGGTAACTAATTTACTTATATATTTGGAATAAAGCATTGATAGTAATACCTCTGTTTTTGCTAAATACATTGAACAACGTACTGTATTCTTCTCTTGCAGGGGTTCTCTACAGTCTTTTTCTCTACAGCAGGCAGTATATGATTTTTGAAGGGATTTGATATTTAAACCTAACAAATGAGATGTAGTGACATTTTCCCCTTTTTCTTCACTGAAATGTTAATGATAATGTATGTGAAGTTAAATTGCAAGATGGTTTGTCTTATTACCTATTCTCATCTGCCTTTCTGTTATCCAATAGCTCTGGCAAACAGACAACAGTTTAAATAATAAACTGCAGTCTTGGAAAATATTATTGATCCTCTCATCTAACCTTTGGATTAAATTAACAGATCTGAACATAAATCAGCTGCTATACCATGCAGACCTATAAATGCCTCAATCTGGAACAGGCATCAGCAGATTAGATATTTTGAAAATCACATGATGGTCATTTGGTTCAGTGTATTCTTTCGCACTTATACTAACTGTAGATTTTTAGCTACTAAGCTTTCAGGGGCAATATCAACCTAAGTTCATCATGAGTTAACAGAAAAAGACATGTACTGACATTTTTTGTCAGTTCAGTACAGTGACATTGAAATTACTTTTAATACCCAGCAAAGAAATAGTAGTGTACCCATATAATGAACTCTTCCTTATCCTACTTATACTACTACCAGGTGAAGGTGCTCTGCAGCTACTTACTCAAAAAAGGTACTGTATCTAATACACTTGCTCCACATATTTGATTGAATAAGATGAATTTATGTACATGGCCTACAGAGGATTTCCATTTACCTAACATCACTGTCTAGTTTCTGCTGCCATCATATCTTGGTTAACTTAGAAAATTACTAAGTTCATTTTAATCAAACAAACTAATACAGTTTATTAAAAGCTCAATGCAAAATGTAAAAAAGGAAAATGTAATTTACTGTTTTCCTGCTCTGAAAAGTAGTAATTATTATCTTTGATTTTTACTTCCATGTTGTTATTTAAGAAAAGACACTTATGAATCTGCTTATTTAAAATATATTAGAGCACATTGCAC
Source organism: Xenopus borealis (assembly GCA_024363595.1). Classification (NCBI taxonomy): domain Eukaryota; kingdom Metazoa; phylum Chordata; class Amphibia; order Anura; family Pipidae; genus Xenopus; species Xenopus borealis. The sequence continues at coordinate 48,259,243 of CM044444.1, forward strand.
TTCCAGATAGTTGCACTCTGCTGCCCACGGTCCATCCTGTTCTCCTCTTGTGAATCACTTGATAAACATAAGGAGACATAGACATAGCAGCCCATTGGTTTAAAGAGGACCTGTCACCCAGACATAAAAATCTGTATAATAAAAGTCCTTTTCAAATTAAACATAAAATCCAATTTCAATTTTTTTATTAAAGCATTCATAGCTGGTTTAAGCTAATTTAAAAATATCAGCTGTCAATCAAATATTGTTTGCCACTCCTCTATGCCAAGGCATAGAGGTGGGGCAGACAATTACTTTAACTTTCCATTCAGCACTTCCTACATGTCACTGCCTTCCCCACATTCCTACCGTTCTCTTAACCATTTAATTGTGTAGCCAGGGCATGGGGATGGACATTTGGTCCCCCATTCTGGTGCTCAAACAAGATTTTGAAATGATACAAGGCTTGCCTTAATAACAGTGTCCACAAAATGCCTGTTTGCTATAATTATGAATATGGATGTCGCGGACTGTTCGTGCGAACATCGACTGTTCGCGCTCACCGAATGTTCTCGAACGTCACGCGACGTTCGCCATTTTGGGTTCGCCTTAGCTGGCGCTTTTTTTTGACCACTCAGCCCAGACCAGCAGATACATGGCAGCCAATCAGGAAGCTCTGGACCACCCCCACACCCCCTGGACCACTCCCCTTCCATATATAAACTGAAGCCCTGCAGCGTTTTTTCATTCTGCCTGTGTGTGCTTGGAAGAGCTAGTGTAGGGAGAGAGCTGTTAGTGATTTGAGGGACATTTGATAGTAAGTTTGCTGGCTAGTAATCTACTTGATACTGCTCTGTATTGGAGGGACAGAAGTCTGCAGGGATTTGAGGGACATTTTAGGTTAGGTAGCTTTGCTGGCTAGTAATCTACCTTCTACTGCAGTGCTCTGTATGTAGCTGCTGTGGGCACTGATCTCTTCTGATCTCATCTGCTGACTGCTGTAATAACCCAATAGTCCTTGTAAGGACTGCTTTTATTTTCTTTTTTGTTGTTTTACTTTGCTACTATAAGAGCCCAGTGCTATTAGTCTAGCAATGTTGGGGAGTGGGACTGGTGTGCTACTGTGCTGCTCCTAGTAGTTCAGCATGTTAAATGAATATTTTCAGCATTTATATTGCATATTTTTTCTGGCCTCTCTGCCCTTTACAGCACAAAACGCAGCGCTGTGTCAACAATGGATTTTTCAGATACATTTTTGCCCTTGATCCCCCTCTGGCATGCCACTGTCCAGGTCGTTGCACCCTTTAAACAACTTTAAAATCATTTTTCTGGCCAGAAATGTCTTTTTTAGCTTTTAAAATTCGCCTTCCCATTGAAGTCTATGGGGTTCGCGACGTTCGCGAACCGTTCGCATTTTTGATGCAAGATCGCGAATATGTTCGCGAACTTTTTTTCCGACGTTCGCTACATCCCTAATTATGAATTCCCAGATTCAAGGAAACAAGATCCAAATAATCTATATAGTGTAATTAAAGTTCATTTGGCTTGACTAATGTGATAAAATATGATTTTGAATATTTTTTTGTGGTGATGGGTCCCCTTTAAGGTGATGGTAGGATGGTTTGGGATAAGCTGGTGGGAAAAAGGTCACAGGAGCCACTATGCTGTGGCCATTTGAAAAGTACAGCTTACTTGAAAGGATCTCCTCCCTAAGGCAGGCTACCAGTCTGTGCAGGATAAGAGATAAGGATTTGTCCCAGCAAGGGGATTGGTGGTGGCTCATAAAAAAATGCTGCTGATAATGGGAAGGTTTTCCATAGTTTCGGAACTCTAATTTGTACTGGCTTGTCCCTCCCGGGCAGTGGTCTCAGGCAGGGTGGGGATGAAAGACAGAGGTTGACAGGGATGCTTTTTGAGTGAGTGTGGTGGTGGTTGACAGGCTGCCATTGAGCTAGTGCTTTACATGGGCCATCTACCAAAACAGAAAGCACTTGTTAGTTAGGAAGTTCTCTGTTAGTGAGTTAACAGAGGTTGTTCTGTGCCTGTTAATATCAACAAATAAATTCAAATACACGCTTTGACCTTTTATGATCTAAGTACTCATTGTGTCTTTATTGCATTATTGTAAAAAAAGACGCAATTTTTTGTAATTTATTATTCTCTGTCTGAAAATATGCCATCTAAAACTTGCCGAATTCATGTAAAAGTCAATGGCAGATGTCCCCTTAACCATTTGAAGATGTTTCAACCATCATCAAATGTTATGGGTTTTCAGGGTTGATGCTGGTTTTTATGTATTTTCACACTAAATTACAGCATAATTCTTGTTTATTATAGAGCGTGAGCACCACAATTGAGAAACTCAGTTTAGCAAAAAATAAAAATCAAAAACACCTACTTGTTTTGGCATATTTTGGCTGAATAGAATTAACTGGGCTATGAGAAAGAGACAGCAACTGCTAAAATATTTCCATCCATCTTAACACTTAACTTTGGGGTAGTTTTCAGTAAGGCTGAACTGGGTGGAACACAAATCCCTGCCTGATTTCTTGCCTTTTGTTTACTGTAAATATGGATTAGCAGAAAATGAATGCACTTTTTATATTGTCCACTCCCCATTCTGTTCCTAGGACACCTGCATTGTACATGACAAAAAAAGGAAAAGAGTGATGCCATCGGTAGAAACACAGGTGAAATATGAGAAATTAAAGCTTCAATAGAACAAAACTTATAACGACTTTTAATCAAAACACAGTTAGGGAAAAAACGAAAACAGAAGTCTCAGAGGAAGACAACTCCCAATCTATTAGCAATTCTCAAAATAATACAGAAAAGGTGGGGCATGAGCCCACAGGGAAGTTCCTGTCATTAACCGTATATTTATAACAAAGATTAGCTGTTGTAAACAGAATAATATATCTAATTGATAACCCAAAATTATCAAAGAATATATTTATAAATAAGAAGATTTTATCCTTACACCTTCAGGGAGATATTTCACCCCCAAAACTAATAGGAAAAATGAAAAATAAAGATCAATATACTTTTATGCAGTAGTGAAGCTTTAATCTGAGTTTACGTTCAGGAGTCAATTCACCTGTCTCAGCAGTGGTGTAACTACTCCCTGGTGGGCCCCAGAACAGGATAGGCATCTGGGCCCCCCTGCCAGGTCCTTACCTCTATAATTCCCATGCTGGAGTGTTGATAGCATGTGTGCTGTAAATTTTTCCGCTAGATGATCACATACCATAACCATTATTGTGGCTCCAATGGGCCCCAAGGGCATGGGGACCCTGGTGCAATTGCACCCTCTGCACCTAGGGTTGCCACCTTTTGCAAAAAAAGGTACCGGCCTGTGGGGGGTGGGGTCAAAAAGGGGCGGAGAGTGACACAAAAATGGGCGGATCCTGACGTCACAGGGGCGGAGCCAGAGCTTGCGATGGGCTGAAGACGGCGAGAAAGGTAAGTTTCAATTGAAATCAGGGCAGGGCAAGGGCCTTTTTATAATAGGTATTACAAATTTACCGGCAGCTACATTGCCGGTGAATTTGTAATACTGGCCCCGGCCTTGGCTGGTGTTTTACCGGCTAGGCCGGTAAAATACCGGCTGGGTGGCAACCCTATCTGCACCCCTGGTAGTTACGCCACTGTGTCTCGGTGTTTTTGAAGTGTGGGAGAAACCCCACACTGACACACAAAAAACACCATGCAGATACATCTCTGGCTGAAATTAAACGCAGGATTCCAACTCAACCAGGGTTTCAATGTTAAGCAATATATTTACTTAAATAGATCAAAACTGGTAGGATGATGGCACACTGTAAGATTTTTTTGACCAAAGTTAAATCTGCGTTACTACTGTTGACTAATGTTCCAAAAATGCCATAGTATAACATTAAAACTGATGCAAGTGTGCCCTGTTACTTGCACAATATGTCTTAAAGGGGTGGTTCACCTTTAAGTTAACTTTTAGGGACACATTTACTAAAGGTTGAAGTGAAAATCTGAATAAAGTTGAAAAAATTAGGAAATTCGAATTTTCAAAGTACTTGCCCTTTAAAAACCCTCCCACAATAAAAAAAAAAGTGTAAAGCTGCCGAATTGCCATTTTTGCCTATGAGGGACCTCCTAGAACCTGTCCTGAAAATTTTCAAAGGATTTGAATGATTTTAAAGTAAATCTGCCCCTTAGTGTGTTATAGAATGGCCAATTCAATTGGTCTTCATTATTTATTTTAGTTTGTTTAATTATTTGCCTTCTTCTTTTGCCTCTTTCCAGCTTTTAAATGGGGGTCACTGACCCCATCAAAAAACAAATGCTCTGTAAGGCTATACAATTATTATGATTGCTATTTTTTTATCACTCATCTTTCTCATCCTCTCCTATGTGTAGGGTTGCCACCTTTTGTAAAAAATTTTACCGGCCGGCGGGGGCAAAAAGGGGCGGGGTGTGACGTAAAAAGGGGTGGGGCATGATGTCACAGGGGCGGAGCCACAGCGAGTGATCGGCTGAAGACAGCGAGAAAGGTACGTTTTTATAGGAATTAAGGCAGGGCAAGGGCCTTTTTAAAAGGGTATTACAAATTTACCGGCAGCTATATTGACGGTAAATTTGTAATACCGGCCCCGGCCTTGGTGGCAACCCTACCTATGTGCCAGTCTATTATTCAAGTCAATTCATGGTTTCTGGGGTCATTTGGACCCTAGCAACCAGACTGCTGAAACTGCAAACTGGAGAGCAGCTAAATAAAAATCCAAATAAAGCAAATACCACTAAAAATAAAAATCAATTGCAAATTGTCTCCAAATATCACCCTCTACAATCTACATCATAAGTTAACTCAAAGGTGAACAATAGTGATGGGCAAATTTTCGCTGGCGTTTCTAATTTATTCGCCAGCGGCGAATTCGCCCCTGATAAATTCGCCCATCACTAGTGAACAATGCCTTTATATGGGGCAATCTTAATGTTATAAGGTAGCAAGTTGTTTTTGGGAGATTTGTCCCTTGTGGCAGTGCACATTTAATAGCAGCCTATGAATATTAACATGTGCGATCACCTTTAAGGTATCGAGATTCACCTTATTACAGAAAAATCCCTTATCCAAAACCACAGGTCCCAAGCATTTTGAATAATAGAATATGTACTGACAGGTTCATTGGATAATTCAAAGGAATTCTGACAGACATTTACTTGATGGACTTTTCTTTTTTTTCCCAGCCTTATCTACTATGTGATCCAAAGAATTCAGCATACACAGCACAGGAAAATAATACAAAACAAAATAAGTGATCAGCTTTTATAATTTACGTATTTACCATATAGGTTGAAAAGATTTTTGAATAATAAATATATATATATATATTCAATGCCTCTTTTCTGGCATATCATGTATTTTCTTTCCTAATCTTAGCACTTTTGGGCCATCACTAAGATGGGTCTATCCACTTCCTACCTCCTCACCACCTGCAAACTAATTACATAGTTTACTATTAACAAAGAGATAGTTCCTGTTTTCTTTCTGATCCTTGACACTCCCATTTAATTGCAAAGTCTGGCTAATCTTTGGAACATGGTTTACCTTTCATTTCTTCTGAGGTGCCATCTTCTGATTTGGATTTTGTCATACACCACTAAAATTTGATAGACTTAAGAGAACAAAGTTAAAGCGCCTTCAGCAAAGCCATCTGGCAAAAGAAGATGCAGTCAAGCAGACATGTAGTCTGTAGTGCTATCTGTCATAGATCCTTCCTTTCATAAAAAGGTCTTTTTGAAAATACGTGAAAATCGTTCGAATCGTACAGATTTTTCAGAGGTTCGAAGGAAAAAGTATGATTTTTTCGTGAAATCGAACGATCGGTATCCGATCTGAACATCTGAATTTGATTTTTCGAAAAATTTGAATTCGAATTTTCAAATAGTTTTTTTGGCCACTTCAAATAAAAATCTATTCGATCATTCAACCATTCGATGGTTGAATTACTTGCCCTTTAAATTTTTATTCAATTGCCTAGCTCGCCAGATTAAACCTACCAAATTGCTGTATAACCCTATGGGAAGCTCCAATAAAGTTTTTCCAGCCTTTTAAGATCGAATAAAAAAAATATTCGATCGAATGGTTAAAAATGTTCGATTCGAACGATCAAATTTTTTTTATTCGATCATTTGATTATTATTGATTATTAATTGCCTTAAAAAACCATTTGAATACGGTAAAAATTCAGTGGTCGAATTCATGGGTTTTTTAACCCTCGCATTGGACCCTTAGTAAATCTGCCCCTAAGGGTTACATTTACTAAGGGTCGAAGTGAATATTCGAATAAAATTTGAATAAAAAAAAAAAATGGAATTTCGACGTAATTTTGGGCTACTTCGACTATTGAATGGCCCAAAATTCTATTTGAACTGAAAAAATTTGAATATTCGACAAGTTGAATTTTCGAAGTACTGACCATTTAAAATCCTTCGACTTTGACACGTTGCCACCTTAAAGCTGCCAAATTGCCATTTTAGCCTATGGGGGACCTCATAGAACCTGTCCTAAAAATTTTTCTAAGCTCCAAGAATTCCAAGGATTTTGCGAAAAACCGCTTAAATTGTTCGATTCGAACAATGCAATCGAAAGATTTTTATTCAATCATAAATTGACCTATTCAATCGAAATAGGTCCATTTTCGATCAAAAAAGTCCTTTTAAAAAAAACTTAAATTTACTGTCTTCTGTGTCAATTTTTCCATATCAAAAAAGAAGTTTCGAACTTTTTTTGTTTCAGCCTGAAAATATTTATACATTATAATAAGAAACCAACTGTATGAAGAAAATGAAATTTGATCTGTTGTGGCATGAAAAATTTTTTCGTTACATTTTTTTATACTGATGTCACCTTTATTTTAGCTCTAGCTACACCCATGAAACAGGTATTTATTGTACACCATTATAACAAACACATACACAATTAAAAAAAAACTGGATTGTTAAATATTTCAATTAATTAAGGTTGGCATATTTTACTCTCCTTTATTTCCACATCTTTGATTTTTATTGGTTGGTGCGGTGCTTGTTTGTGCAGTGCTTGGTCAGGTGTGTCCCTGTTCAAAACGTGGGTGTGGGTATTAAAACTCAGAACATATGTGTATTGTGGATAAGACGAGTAAGCTATTAAACTTTTGTTTCTGTGATTCTGAAGGATGTATTATATGGAAATCTGTAATATATATGCAATGGAATACATAACATATAGAGGTAAATTTTTCAAAGAGTGAAGTTCCACCAGTAGAGTGAAATTCCACCGATCTCCATTCATTTCTATGGGATTTTGAAAGGTGTATTTTTCATTGGGTGAAGTGAAAGTTCCCCCTTTGAGAATAGGGCTTCCCGGACAAGCCAAGTAGAGGGAGGGAAGCTTTGACCAGGTTAGGCAGGCCTAGTCAGCAACAGGGATAGGACTGGCAGGTTAGGAGTAGGGAGGGGTTACCAGGTAGGAGGAATCCAGTCGGAGCCAGCCCAGGCACATCCTTTTGAAGCCGCAGAGGTGAAGCAGCATCAGCAGCATGGCGAAACAGGACATTACAGCCATGCTGGAAGCACTCAGGTGCGAAGCGCAGAAACGCGGTCCGGCATGGCTACGGCACCGCTTGGGGGAGGAAGAGGTATTACAAGGCAATGGCGCTCCCCCATCTGGTAGATCGCAACGGCGGTGCAGGCCCCCGGTGCACCTAAGTCCCGACGCGCAGGAGAAACGGAGGCGCAGTGCTAGTGTAAGTCCAGGGACTGCGTGCGGCCCCAGGAATGCCGCTTCGTCAAGGGAGCAGAAAAGGCAGCCAGAAACAAGCTGTAGCCCGCGCGGGCAAACATCCATCTTCTGGGACAGTGGCGGGAACTGGGGGGCCGGGCCTGGGCAACAGCCGCAGCTCGACTCGGAGAGGTGACGAAGATGGCGGCTCACGCGAGCGCAGTTAGAAGGGGCAGGGAACAGGCGGGGGGGGGGGCATGGCAGATACCGGAACCCCATCAGGAAGGGATGTAAGGGCCCCCTCAACTCCCCCTGGGCAAACTAGGAGAGTGGCAGCCCCCAGCCACAGTGGTAGTGAGGGCCAAGGTCAGGCAGCCGCAGCTTGGGGCCACGGGACAAGGACAGCCCAAAACAGGGCTACCAACAATGATTATGGCCAGCAGGATAGAATGGAGGCGCAGTCCGGGAGGCCCACACAACCCGGAGAGGGTACCCTCCACGTGGTTAGACGAACAGGAGCTGTTGGTCAGCCCGCAGGGCTCGGACTCAGATGACTCCCAGGAAGGGACTACTCGACGCAGCTGGCTTTCATCACGCTGCAGTAATGTTACTTCAGACCAAGGTGGCAACAGAGCAGGAAGTTAGGGGATGGATCGAGCGGTGGATGGCATAACGGAACCGGGAAACTCAAGGTTTGCTAACTGGGCTCCGGGACATGGTGTCATCATATATTTAAAGGATGGAGTACACTTGAGCGAAGTAGCTTTAAGCATCTTTATATTGGGGCTTCAGGATGGAATTGAGAGGGAGTTCAGCGAAAGTGTGGTGGAGCCCGGCCGTCTTAAGGGGTCAAGCGACCTGGGTCGTGGTGGGTGGAATGCTTGCCAGTGTGGGATAATGGGGCTGTAGTCCCCTATCTGTAGTGTGTTGGTGCCTCTCCGGGTAAGGGCCCCGGGAGGTAAAGTAGAGTGAGGCCATTTGCTACCACTTGCCCATCCAAGGGCATGGCACTGGCTCAGTCACTCAGTGGAGCAACCGGTCAGGCAAGCATTCCCGTGGGGTTACTGTTATGTTACAGTTATGTGTGGTTTTATACATTTACTAATGTTAATAAAGCTGCAGCCTTTTATTTCCATCCTGGAGCTTCAAGTGTCGTTATTGGGGGGGGGGGGGTTTGGATAAGCGGAGGGTCAAATGGATTAAAGGTAAGACGGTGGCATTGACGCTGCCCGGGTCAATACGCCTTTAAAAATCCTTTAGAAATGAATGGAGAGTGGCGGAATTTCACTCTACTTCACCCTTAACTTCACTCTTTGATAAATCTACCCCTTAGACTAGACTAGACTAAAGTTGTGTAGAGTAAGCAATGTAAGCAATATATATGTATGTAGAAACCTAAAGCTGCCCATACTTGTACTGATTGGATGGTCAATTTGTCAGGTATAACAAATGTTCCAAGGTGGTACCATACTCCAGCCCTCCTACATAAATTCTTCCCTACTGTTCCACCTAACTGTTGGAGATGTGGTACAACACCAGCATTGTTCCAAATAGCCACACTATGGTCCACCGTGCAAGTCCTAATGACAAAAGTCACTTGCTTAGATCTACATAGTGACCCTCTGATTCACTTATTGGGTCATCCAATACAAGGAGTGAGAAAATAGTACAGATGATACTACATTGCATATTTACAGAAGCAAGGTGTTTAATAGCAGCTTGATGGAAATCATCACTATGGAACCTAATCTATAGAATAGACCATTTGAAACGTATGGAATATTTAACTGCCATATTACATAACACTTTGTTAGCGACAGATGAGGACTGGTTCATGTGGAACTCCTATTACACCGAGCTCCAATGTAAGGTATAGACATTGAAAACTGAGATCAAGTAGACTGGTACTAACACTCCCTCCTTAATCTCTCCATAGGGCAATGCTATTAATCAACTCCTACTCTATGAGACTGAGGGAATAGGAAGAATTCCAATGTTGGTGTATATTAAAAAAAAAAAAGAATACCCAAGAGCCACAACACTATGAGGCAAAACTAGCCTAATACTTAATAGCCTAATACTAGCAAGTTGAATTGCTTAGTCCCACACAATATATATGTACAGTATGTATATATATATATATATATATATATATATACATACACTTTCTTTTCCATAACCTTTTGTTTAGCTTATGTTTAGTGTGAAGCGTAGAGCTTGACTCTATCTTCTTTACTCACTTAGTACATAGTACATAATTAGTTAGGCTGAAAAAAGACAAACGTCCATGATCCAGAGGAAGGCAAAAACCCCATCTGAAGCCTCTCCAATTTGCTTCAGAGGGGGAAAAAATTATTTTCTGACTCCACAATGGCAATTGGACTATTCCCTGGATCAACTTGTACTATGAGCTATCTTCCATAACCCTGTATTCCATCACTTGCTAAAAAGCCATCCAACCCCTTCTTAAAGCTATCTAATGTATCAGCCTGTACAACCAATTCAGGGAGAGAATTCCACATCTTCACAGCTCTCACTGTAAAAACCCCTTCCGAATATTTAGGCGGAACCTCTTTTCTTCTAATTGGAATGGGTGACCTTGTGTCAGCTGGAAAGACCTACTGGTGAATAAAGCATTAGAGAGATTATTATATGATCCCCTTATATATTTATACATATTAATCATGTCACCCATTAAAGGGCACCTATCATGCAAAACAGTTACCCCCAATCAAATGTGCGGGCTGATAGAGCCCGCATTCCGGTTGGGGGTACTGGTGGATTTTTTTAAATGCCCCCCGCCAGCGTGCTCACCCCGGGAGGGAGCTACCGTAATGGATTTGCCTAGTGCAGTCCCATTAAGGGTATAAGTGGCTTGAATATTTTTACATCCAAGGTGCATGACTTTACATTTATCAACATTGAATCTCATTTGCAACTTAGCTGCCCAGATTTCTAGTATGTCAAGATCCTGTTGCAAGGATGCCACATCCTGGATGGAATTAATTGGGCTGGATAGTTTTTTGCCATCTGCAAAGACTGATGCATTACTTACAACACCCTCCCCATAGACATTAATGAACAAGTTAAATATAAGTGGACCCAATACCGAGCCCTGAGGGACCCCACTAAGAACATTACTCCAAGTAGAGATTGTACCATGAACAACCACCCTCTGTACCCGTTCCTGTAGCCAGTTTCCTATCCATGTGCAAACGACTTCAGAAAACTTTAGAAAGCAGTCATTTGTGGGGCACGGTATCAAACGCTATGGCAAAATCCAAATAGATCACATCTGCTGCCCCCCACTGTCCAGCATCATACTTTCCTCATCATAAAAAGCAATCAAATTTGTCTGACATGACCTATCCTTCATAAAAGGAACAATTTAACCCTTAAAGAGAGGAAAGCACTTACACAGCTACAAGGAGATGATAAAATAACTATAAAGAAAGCTGACAAAGGGGGCAGTATTGTCATCTTAGATACCTCCGATTACCTAAAGGAAGTGAATCGGCAATTATCAAATACCAACCATTATTGTAAACTGTTAAGTGACCCAACGGAGCGTTTAAAGACGCTATGAAGTGAACCTGGGAACTCAGACTAGACTATTGTATACACTGAAGAAAAGAACTGATTTAGCACATTTGCCTTTTCTGTATCTGTTACAACCATACTGGTACCATTATTTAATGGAGCAACACTCTCAACCTGCATCTTTTTACTATTAATATATTTAAAAAAAATTTTTAGGATTACTTTTCGACTGAGCTGCAATTAACTCTTCGTTTAATTTCTTTTCCTTCTGTATTGCTGATTTACAGCATTTATTACAGTGTTTATATTCATTAAATACAGCTTCTGTCCCAACAGGTTTGTAGTTAAATGCCTCTCTCTCTTCTTTCCTATTAACTTCTTTCCATCTGTATTAATCCACATAGGAAGTTTCTTAGAACTTCTACATTTACTCCTTAAGGGAATAAATTGAGAACGGTAATGATTTAATATAATTTTAAATGTTCTGTTTTGTGGTTTTAGCTAAAAAAGTAATGCCCCAATCAATACTCTGAAGGGCAGCCCTCAAGGCACTAAAATTAGCTTTTCCAAAATTCATGTTTTTTGTTGCCCCAGTATACTGTATTTGTTTTTTGCACCAGACATTAAATGATATAACATTATGTTCACTCCAGAATAGCATTTTTTCTGGTAGGCTCCTTAACAACCTGTGACATAAAATTGTTATGCAACAAGTTTATAAACTTATTCCCATTAACTGATCTGGTAGTACTGTTGCACCAATCAATATCTGGGTAATTAAAATCCCCCGCTATCATTACTTTACCCAAACTAGCAGCTTTTTCTATTTGCTTCAGGAGCTTAGCCTCCTCCTCACTTACATTAGGGGGTCCATAGCATATCCCTACAATTAATTTGTAGGACTCTTTACAATTGGTGAAGAATTCCACCCATAAGACTTCTGCCCCCTCATTCTCTAACATAACCTCCTCCTTTATATAAGCTTTTAAATCCTGTCTAACAAACAGACATAACCCTCCTCCTTTTCTATTGTCTCTGTCCCTCTGAAACAAAGTATAGCCGCTGATATTAACTGCCCAGTAATGCGACTAATTCAGCCATGTTTCGGCCACACCAATCACATCATATTTTCCCTACAGCACCAGCACCTCCAGCTCTCCCATTTTACCAGTTAGACTCCTTGCATTTGCAAACATACATTTAATACTGGTACCATGTTGAACCTATGACATGTGGTCCTCCCTATCCTTAACAGTACCCCCAATCAAATATCCTCCCCCATTTTACCTTCCTTTGCCCACTATCTCATCTAACCTGTCTTCCCCTGAATCTTTTACTGAACCCTCCACCCCACGCCTAGTTTAAAATCTCGTCCAATGGTCTAGCCATCTTCTCTCCCAAAGCAGCTGCATCATCATCACTGAGGTGCAGCCCATCCCTAGCAAATAGCCTGTAGCCGACTGAGAAATCATGCCAGTTCTCCAAAAAACTAAAACCCTTCTCCCTACACCAATCTCTAAGCCAGGCATTAATCTCCCTAAGCTCCTGCTCTTCTTAGCGTTGCTTGTGGCACAGTTAATATCTCTGAAAAAATTACCTTGAAAGTCCTCGCCCTCAACTTTACACCTAGTTTTTTTTAATCGTTCTTGAGGACTTCACCACCTCCTCTAACTTTGTCATTGATACCTATGTGTACCAAGACCGCTGGGTCTTCCCCAGCCCCAGCCAATAATCGCTCCACTCGCTCCACCACATGCCGAACCCTAGCACCAGGCAGGCAGCAGACTGTTCGGCATGTAGGGGGCTTTTGGCAGATTACCCTATCCACCTTTCTAATAATTGAATACCCTATAACTAGAACCTGCGTTTCCTTCCTTGCACTGCCCCCACCACCCGTATTAGAACCACTGCCTGAAAGACTGAGAGTCAGCCTGCTCCATACATGCCAGTTCCAAGCTTTCCTCCAGAGCATCTTCAGCCAAAATGGCAAATTTGCTGTTTTGGACAAGCTGTGGACCAGCCCCCCCCTACACTTCTGTCCCCTACTTCCCAACCTGTCATTGCATTCCCTGTGCCAAATAAAGCTAAGGAAATGTGTATTACAGTAATCACTGAAGATGTTCTGTACTGCACTTGCTCACATTAAGGGCAGCACAGGGAGTACTGGGAGCAAGATGTGCATGGCATACTCAATACCAAAATACACCAGGACAGTATGATTTTTAAAGAATAGTACTGTTGTATATTTGTGTTAATAGTGACTGACAGCCCACAGTGATTTTGGGTTAATTTCGCCATCAAAAATTTTTCTCTTGCATCCTTGCATTGATATCTCATTTTGCTCACAGCATCTCTGACATCAAATGGGGTAAAACTTTGCCAGACTTGGTATTTGCTGTATATGATTTTTTGTGAGGCCTGTGTACTCAAAGACTGCGGTAAAACCATGTGCAGGGCCGGATTGGGGGCCCGGGCCCCAGTGGAGCTACTGTCCTAGAGCCCCCCTCTGCCCCCCTGCACTGTGCCGGTCTACAGTGCACACTATGTTTTTGCCCAAAAAACGAAGGTCGCGGCAGGAAAGAAGCCACCGGATCTGATTGTGATTCTGGGCTGGAGGAGCCCACGAGAGCCAGGGCAGGGTTTTCTCCCAGTGTCCTGCCGGCCCAATCTGACCCTGCCCATGTTTCTCAACATGCATAATTACCTTCCATCAGGTCAGATGGCAAATCTTCCATGTATTTTACAAATCAAATTGTTATATCTGTTTTTGACCCTCACAACTGCATACAATTTGTAGGATGCGATCTTTCAATCTGACACCCATCCTACAAAATCTCCAGTGTAAATTATCTCTAAATAAAGCTGATTACACTGATGATTACCTGTACAGATTCACAACTGTATAACATGCATGCAGCGAATGAGTATTGTCTTTAAACAGTTGAACTTTTGAAGCAGTTACTTCTTTTTGGGGGGAGCCTCTGTGTCATGGACTAATCAAATATGTTCCCACCCACACAAAGGTAGAAGCAACTGCTCTAGGTAATCCAACCTGTTTTTGTGCTGGCCTTTCAGCTTGCTTATATTTTTTATTTAATAGTTGGATGAGTTTCTGAAGATCTTTGCCAAAAACAATCAACACTGGGGAACTGACTACTATAATATAAAGAGGGCGTGTCACCATGGTTAGGCCCAGTATCCAAGGAAACAGACAGATTTTGCATTCACCCAGGTGAAACGAGAAGCTTTAAGGGCAGCTGGCAAACTGAACAGCACATAAACAGGAGCTATTCAGTTATTAATTAAACAGAGCTAGGCAACCTAGAAACACTCACAAATTCACATCACACTCCAACAAAAACAAGTTTAAACAAACTGTATTTTTTAAAACATTTTGCTTTTTATTAAGGTTCACATCATAAGAGTAAATTCAAAAGTATTTATACACAATCCCTTTCAAACGTCAAATTTATTAAGTTTGAAAGAAAAAAAAAAGGGAATGAGCATAAAAACACAACAAAGCTCAAGCAACTTTTTTTTCCACATAAGGGGGATGCAATTAAAAGTGCCAGGTGTAATTTAAAATGGCACCTTTGCGAATGTTTACCGCTGCTCGCATTGTAAAATCAGTCGATGACGAATATTACATTGCGCATTTTGCTTAAGCGAAGGTTTAGAGTTAACGCTTACTCTGGAGTTTTGTTAAATATTTTGTCGCTAAAAAGTCTTTGGGGGGAATTCACAAACGTGTCGGTAAAATAAATAACCCAGAAGTGGCGGTCGACAAATTTGTAAAATGTCTTACAAACGGCAAATTCACAAAGGCAGATGTTACATCTCTGAATGTAAGTCCGACAATTTTCTAAAATGTCCTATATCTTTTCATCGTACAGACGACATTTTACACGACTTTTTAAAGACATTTTAGAGACAGTTTAAAAGACAATTTGACCGACAATTTCATTTTGGAGAGCCTAATGTGTCGGAAAAATTGTCTGCAAAAAAAATTAGTTCACGAGTAATTCAGAAAGTGGTGCAGAAAAAACCATGCCCACTTTTCACTACACTTTTTCAAAAGTGTCGTATATGTCGGAAAATTGGCGGGGAAATGCTCTGTGAATTTGTTGTCTGTTGCTACGACATTTTAAAGACATTTTGAAGACATTTTTTCCTTCCCGACACTTTTGTGAATTCCCCCCTTTGCGTTTGCAAACATTAATTACATTTATATGCAAACGTTCGTAAAAGCCATTTGTTGATGAAGTTAATGAGGTCTTTAAAAAGCAAAAAGTATGAGAACAGGGTCGCTTTCATTCGTAAGTGTCTTTACGCAGGTTTTTTGCGCTAGCGAAACAAATAACATTCCTCCCATAGTCCTTGAATACTAGCTTATTTAAAGGAAAACTATACCCCCCGAACAATGTAGGTCTCTATAAACAGATATTGCCT
>CM044444.1:48288472-48306707 GCA_024363595.1 Xenopus borealis
GTAAAAACACAGAAAAATAGGTTTACCCCAAAACCATATATTTTTGGAAAGTACACATTTCGTAACATACCAG
Organism: Xenopus borealis; assembly: GCA_024363595.1. Lineage (NCBI taxonomy): Eukaryota > Metazoa > Chordata > Amphibia > Anura > Pipidae > Xenopus > Xenopus borealis. The sequence continues at coordinate 48,288,546 of CM044444.1, forward strand.
CATAAAACATCCTACACATGACAGTCAGGGATCTACTGAACAATTTGATGCCCAATATGCATAGATAGACCTAACTATGTGGCGCACGGAGACGCCCAAGTGGATATATAGCAGATAAAATTTACAAAATAAGACAGAAAAGTGTGAAATGCAAATAAATTACTAAAATCCACTAATACCACAAAAATCAATACTTTTTTTCCAGACTAGTGTAAACGGCCATCAGAATCACAGTTTGAATATTTTAGCTTGACAAAATAGGTTTTACGGACAGAAAAAAACAAGCAACACCAATGCAGAGCTGAAAATGAAATAAATTGGCTAAAAATGTGCCAAAATCCAGAACATTGCAATATAATTATTATATATTATCGAATGAAACCAGCACAAACAGCCCAAAATTACTGAGAATACTGAAGGTTAAAAACATGTTCCAGTTGGCAAAGGCAAGCTACCAAGGCAGTTTATTGCCAATAGATTAGCCACAACAGTGCAAGCTAGAGTGCCATTGTTGTTCTTTAGAATGCTTTTCCATACCTGAGTAAACTGCTCTAGACACTGTCTGTTTGTTTAGAATAGCAGCTGCCATATTAGCTTGCTGTGACATCACTTCCTACCTGAGTCTCTCCCTGCTCGCTCATAGCACTGAGCTCAGATTACAGCAAGGAGGGGGGAAAGGAGCAAACCGAGCATGCGCAAGCCCAAGCCCTGGAGGTTTAAGCTGAAAACAGGAAGTCTGATACAGAAGCCCATGTGTACACACTAAAAGGAAAGAAATTAGTTGTTGCTTTTGACAGAGGACTCTGAGCAGCATTACTTTGAAGGTTTACTAGTGTATTGATATAGACCTTTCTGATAAAGCTTGCTTAGTTTTAACCTTTCCTTCTCCTTTAAAGGGGCCATCTGCCATTGCCTTCTACAACCTTTGACAGGTTTTAGCTGGAGTATTTTCAGATTCAAATTTTTAGTAGCTTCAGACCATAATATATCTAAACAAATATTAGTTTTTTTTCTTCTAAAAATGTTTGCCCGATAAAAACTCAACCAGAAAAAAATCAAGGTTTAATAAATAGGTCCTTAGTGTTATGTTTGAAAATGGTATTGTTTAGGAGAAAAACTTGAGGAATAATTGTCAGATGATTCCAGTTCACAAATTCAATTAAGTTGTTACAAAAATACATATACAACTGGCATTTCTGGGTTGGCCATATTGTACCCTTATAAGTTCCGTGTACCTCAAAACACGGTTGCCCATTACTTTTATTATATTATTTTTTACCTAGATGTATGCTGAGCAAATGCAGACTTGTGCACTTGTGCACACGCGCGAGTTAGCACTCAAGCGCATGCGTGACTTAGTGAAAGCGCGAAACAGCATACTAAAATTGGCATGTGCGCATGCGCAAATCTGAAGATGCAGATAATAGCACACATAGTTGGGGAAAGAGGGGACTGGACATGGGGTCCCTCCAGCTTTGAGGAATAGGCACGTGCCTACTCTGCTTACCCCTAGTTCTGGCCCTGAGCAAATGAATGAATAGACAAGATCTTTAGAACAAACAATTATGCTCACTGGCATAGGTTAGCACTGTAAATCTGTGGTACAAACTGACGTTTGCATTGCGTGTATATAAAGCACAATACGTTCACTGTGTTCTCTGCTTGTTCTTTGCTCACCTGCTTTAGAGTCTTGCATTTTTTCTTTTATTTTTGGTCAGTTTCTGTAGGCACTTTTTTTTTTGTTTATTAAACAAACACTTTTGTTATAATCGAACAGGGTGTTCCCACAAATGACATCAGAAATAATGCTATTATAATAAAGGAAAAATGTTGCTTCATTTTTGGATTTTAATTAATAGCTAAGAGTAAACTTGGGAGATTTAAAATGGGAGCATCTTTTTGTGCAGCCGCAGAGTAAACAGGTTATTTAATAGATTACACCTCTTTCTGAGACAAAACAGGATTTACCAGACTTCAATGACCTGGAACTATTACATAAATTCAATCCAAATAAACAGACTTTTACCTATTTATTTATTGAAAAAATGTTACAATCGTTGATCTGAGGTTTTGTTTCCTGTTTAGAAATACCAAGATTCTTGGTTATAAGGGTTGGTATTGGCAGGGACACTATTATCACCCAAAGCAGAGTTGATTTAGTGGCTACTGGATTTTTATCATAATCAAACTTTTATTTATTTTTCATTGGGGGCAAGAATGTTGTGTAAATACAGAGGCAATTTCCAGAGACTTAGGAAAACGCAGCTCCGCGTGTGATTAGGGGCCGGCGACTTTTCATTTTAGCGGGTGTGAGACACGAGCAAGCAATTCAGGGAGATAAGTCGCCCCAAAGAAACGGCAATTAGTCGCTAGGCTACAAATCATCCCTGAATCTTCCCATGTGGACTAGCCCTTATATCCTTTGTCGTTATCCAATTCAGCTTGAAGATTAACAACTTTGTGAGTTATGGTGTGCTTGGGGAAGGGACAATGTCCAGATAGGCTGAAGGACAAAAAAGAACCCAATCTGGAAGCCTTGTTATATTAGTAGGGCTTTTAGGGTATCTAAAATGTAATGGTCTTATGTCACTATGTCACTGTGCAAGGACCCACCAAGAGGGCAAAGTTCAAGAGTTTAGGAACCCCATCATAATAATTAATTTGCTTGTACCTCATTATAATGTGAAATATTCTGTAAAGGGAAAATATTCCTATGCTGATGGAAAAGTTGTCACTTTTTATACTTGCATGGAGAAATGAATAGGGTTGAGCAAAATTTTTCTCCAGGTTTCACAGCAAAAAGATGGTCATATACTCCAATGGGTGAAAAAAAATTGTCACGTAAAATGTTTAGTGCCAGTGATGTACATTCAGTGGTATTTTCTGACATTTGTTACCTGCGATGGAGGAAATTTATCAGAGGAAATAAAATGGATCGTGCTTTCACCCTAAGCTGACCAACTTCACAAAAGCATTTAATTGAACTTATTACTTGATCAATTACTTAATTGATCTTATCACTTTAAATTATTTCTCAGTGTCTGTACTCATTGTATTCAAAGGGTTATTAGAGGCTTGTTTATCAACAGTGTCATTTTAGTGGTATTATAGGTTTCTGAAACACAGACTAAATTCACTTTCTCTAAATCCACACATGTAATGACACTTATTAAAAGTTAAAACTGAAAATCACAAATGGGAAAAGTTGCTACAACCTTTTCATAAATGTTGCATAAAAACCAGTGTCAAAAACCTCTAAAACCACAAATCATAGAAGCATCTTCCAATTGTAAAAGGAACAACTGGCATTCTACATGATTTTGATTGTAGCTGGAGTATTTGGAACCGATGCAGTTTTGTCAACACGATAAAAAAAAAGAAAGAGTTGCACTTTTTTCCCAGCAACTGTTTCTTTTTTTTTGTTGACAACATGTTGCAATGACCCAGTAAAATATTTTTCCTAGAAATATTATTGGCCTAAGCCACTGAGTTTTAACATAGGAACCAGTAAGAAAATCAATGAGCTTAAAGATATTTTCATTAATGTATTACCTGGTAAACAAAGAATTCATTTCATATCAAAAGATAACAGTTACCTTCAATATACAAACATGCTTTGTATACTAGATAAGAAGAAAGTATATAATATGTTTATTTACACTTCCACGCTGATGTGTTATAAATCATCTCTGAAATGGGGGATAAAATCTTGTATTTGCAGTGTATGACTTATGCATAAGCATGGGACCTGTTATCCAAGCTCAAGTCCTGTGGTTTCCGGATAAGGGGTCTTTCTGTAATTTGGATCATTATACCTTAAAACTACTTAAAAGAAATATCAACACTAAATAAGTCCAATAGGATTGTTTTTCCTCCTATAAGGATGAATAATATTAGTTGCAATCAAGTACAAGGTACAGTTTTATTTGATTAAAATGGAGTCTATGGGAGATGGCCTTCATATAAAGCACAGCTTTCTGAATGCCCTACCTGTAATATAGTGCTACAAAACAGGTGGGCATAGAGGATAAAATACACAAAATACACCAACTCTAGGCTCAAAAAGTTAATTCTCATGCCATGAAATTACCACACATATTTCCTGATTGGGAAAAGTATTCTCTTGCCTTTAATTGTTGAACTGTATAGTATACAGGGGCACACCTATAGTGCCACACCCTATAGTGATATTCCTTTATATAATGTATAAGAATTCTTACATTTACATGTACCATCAACAGACAGGGTATGTTAAGTCCTAAACAGGGGGAGACTGAGAGATGCACCTTTATAGTATGTGATAAAATCCCCCCCAGCCCCATCTTAACAAACACTGCTAATGTTGAGTAGTGATGGGCGAATCTCATGCGTTTCGTGAATTTTTTCGCCAATTCGCGAATTTCTCTGGTCGCGTAGATTTCGGCGCGCGTCGCGTCGTTTTCGACGTGTCAAAAACAACGTGCGACTCGTTTTTTGGGCGAATTTTTCGGTGGCGAATTTTTGCTGGCGTTTCGCAAATTTATTCGCCAGCGGCGAATCGCGGGAATAAATTTGCCCATCACTAATGTTGAGCGAATTTTTTCAGGAAGTTTCTCCTTAAAAATGAAGACCATAGACTCTAATGGATGAAAAAATTGTTGGGCATCAAAAATTTGTCCCTCATAGACTTCAATGCATTTTGGTAAATTTTTCACCATTTCACAAATTTTTGGTGAATTGAAGTTGAGCTGGTGCAGACAAAATATCCCCAGGGCCCTCAAATCATCAGCATACGGTTCAGCTGTATATTAGCATAGAAATGTAAAAGGATGATCACCAGCAACTTTCACACAATCTTAACATGGCAGTTTGAATAGGCAGCAGAGTACACTGCACAATCACAAGCTGTAATCCATAGCTTGCATTAAACAAAAAAAAAAAAAAACAATGCTGATGGAATGGGAGCTCTGCATAAAAACAGTCATCCAGCATTTAATTTTGTAGGTGCTTACTTTAAGGGGTGCACGCCAATTAATGTTTTCACTTTCACATCCTTGAAACAGAATCCAAAATTGATAGCAGCACTCCCATATCTCAGTAAAACCACCTTTATTTCAGAATTACATCTGGCCCAGCAACGTTTTGGACCACCTGGTCCTTTCTCAAACTGACAAAGTATTGGAATGGAATGGGAGCTCTGAAAAGAAGCCTCCATAAATATGGGCCTTGTGTGACTCCTGATAACTTGAACCCAACAAACTGCAATGAACTGTGTGGAATTGAACTGTGCACTAAATGGCTCCTGCATTAAACTTCTGAGCCACTGGGGTTGTTTAGAGCTGGTGGTGGTCAGTGTTCCTGATGTGTATCCATTACTCTTCAGCCTATACTGTTTACATGTTGCCTTAATTTATCAGTTAAGGGCCTTTATAAGACTGCTCTTTGAAATTCCCAGTCCATGAGAATCTAAGCTCCTTATCTAGCCTGAAATTCTGTGATACCTGGTTCCTGTATCCCTTCCTGGTTCCTTGTTCCCTGTCCAGTTCCTTGTTCCTGTTCTACTGTTCCCAACTGTTTGCTGCGGATTCCCTGTTTTGACCTACGTCTGTTTTTCCTCCATGCATGCATGCTGCCTGCCATTTATCTCGGCCTCCAAGTAATATCATTTTGTTATTTTTCTTATTCATTAAATCTTGTTTTTCACCTCATAATGACCTTCAGTCTTTATCCTGGGTTACTCAGCACATAGGCTCTTACCTTCCAGTCACTAACCAGACAAGACACATACAGCCACAGGGACATACAGTATATAAATATGTTCATACTCAACCCAAGGGATGTCCAAAATGAGGCTGAAGTTATCCACATGTGCACTATACATTTAATGCATTCAAAGCATATTGAGAGATAACACTCTATTAAAAAAAAAAATTAGGCGAGCTCTACTCATTTGTGTGAGCCACCAAACGAGTGGATCGTCTACAAATATGCCAACTTAGAGGTGGCTGATACAGGGTTGATCCGATTGTTTGACGTCAGATCGTTATAATGAAGATACAGGCCATGGGGGGGGGCAATTCGAAAAGTTACTTGACTCAAAAGGATTATTTACACCTGCCCAAGCAACATCTGGACAGCTATTGGCCAGGCAGGCCTGTCCAAGGGAGCTGCACCAATATAAGGCAAGTTAAACAACTTGCCTTAGGCGGCAGAGCCCCGCTGGTTACCAGGGGTGGCAAAAATGCAACTCCTTGTACCTTTAATCAAGATTCTCTGTGGTAGTGCCATGGACCCCCTTCAGTGCCAAAAGGGTGAGTTTGTGGGGGGGGGGGGGCAGTGGCAGTGGAGGGCCAGGATCGCCTCTGGGACCATTGGAGGCATATAAGCCTCCAAGGTCCAGCAAACTATGCTCTTCATACTGACAAAACAAGCACTCCAATTCATATTCATGTTCTTCTTCAAATAAAACATAATACAATATGTGCATATGGTGCAAATGGTGCTTGCATGCATAAAGCTGGGCATAGACGCAACGATCAGATCATACGAATCGAGGATTCGTCTGACTATCGTACGACTTTCGGACCGTATGTGGAGTGCTACGACATTTGTTGTACTATGCCGATTGGTCGTTTGGTCGATCGGACAGGTTAGAAAATTTCTGTCGCTTGCCAATTGTATCTCTGCCTGTATTGACGATCTGACGATATCCAATGAAACCTCTGACCAAAGCACGTGACAATATCCATGGCCACTGACGGAAGTACGTAGGGACAGTCGTAGGTTGAACGTATAGGAACGTTCACAACTAACGTTCGTGTAAAAATTAGATCAAACCCCTTTTCCCCCAAATATGTTACTACATAACTTAACTCTATATGAAATGCTGAAACATACTTGAAACTCTTTTTTTGGCATTCATAAATCCTGGACTCATTTTGAATCATCATTTTGAATATAGCGAGGTTTCGTGCACACGATCAGTTATTACTAGCGCGTTCGTTCATTAGAAAAGATGTAATTTCCGCAAACGTAATTTCCGTGAGCGTTGTTACTACTGTTGTCGGACAATTAATGTTTGACAAATAATGACCAGTACATCGTACGATTTGTCAGTTCTTCAACTTAAATCCAACAATGAAAATCTTTAGGTTAGTTGTAGGTCGGTGCATTTGTACGAACGATCGTCATCGGAACGATCGCCATACGTCACCCAAGATCGTTGCGTCTATGGCCAGCATAAGGTTTTTGTTTTGTTTTTTGCAAGGATTCCAAGCCAGATTTCAAGTGGTGCTGCCCTGCCCCCACCCCCACTGATCCACTGCATCTGAGGATTTTGAGTGACAATTTTATGTATTACAATAGAGCAAGCAAGTTAAAATTCAGGTGCAAATTACTGATAATTGGAAAATGGTAAATGAGAGTTAAATTAGAATAACTCCTAAAAAATACTGGAGCGCAGACATGTGTGCAGCTGGCTTGCTATGGTTTTTTTCCTATGCAACCCTCTGCATAAACTTGTCCAAAGATTTGGAAAAGTTGAGCTAAAGAAGTTGTATTTACAGAGTATTTTGTCATTTAGTTTCTGTATATACTAGCAACAAAAATATGGCAATGTTATGAAATGTTTTTCAAAAAGACAGTACATGTATGGACCTATTGCCTGGAATGCTTGAGACCCGGAGTTTTTCTGTAATTTAGAATAACATCTTCAAATTTGCATTGTAAAACCATCCCTGAACTTCCTTGAAATATATTTTAAAATTTTATTTTATTTTATTAGAGCAAACAATAAGGTTATAAAACCCTAATACAGACAAAACAGTCTGCTATAATATTCAATAACCTTTTTGCTTGAGATTTAATTAAATTCTCATCCATTTATATCCATACACCCATTTTTTATGTTCTACCAGAATGAAATTTGATGACCAGGAAAAGTTGATACCAAGGTAAGTAGGTGAATGGATCAATAGAGAAGGAAAGATATTTTCCTAAAACGATCATAGAATTGTATGATTTGCCCATCAACTAAAACTAACATTGCAAGATATATTGTATAGTTGAAGCTAGGATGGGTAGCTGCCTGCTTGGCACTGCAAACAATTGGACAATGGATAAATTTCACTGTGAACGATGAAAATTTTCCAACCATAACCAATTGATTATATGATGATGTCGGACGAAAAATTGTTAGATGCACAATCGTTTGGTGCCCACAAACCTCATGATAATTTGACGGATTTCTTGGATCACACTAAAATTGGTTGTTAGGAAAAGAGAAATCTTTTTTTTTTTTTAAAGTTTTTATTTTTGAGTTTTTACAAGGGAAGGGAAAAGGGGAAATACAAACATCAACTTGGTTCACAGATATCAGTTTGTAACAGTTCACATTTGGTATTGCAGTGGTTACACATTAAATACAATTTACATCATCAACGGTCTTTGGTGTCTTGTTTTACAACCTGTATGGGAATGTATATATACCAAGTGTATCTATCTCTGGTGTGCGGTTGGTCTGTTAGGCCAGAGAGATCCTTATGATCCAGGGAGCTCAAGTGGGTGGAGATCTAGCCACGGGTCCCATATCCTTGTAAATTTTCCAGGACAGCCTCTGGCTAGATATGTAAGCTTGATTGATGGGAGGGCTTGGTTAATTAAATTGACCCATTGTACTATGGTGGGGGGAGAGTTTCCCATCCAGCCCATGATTACCAGTTTCTTGGCATAATAGAGGGTTCATGAGTGATCTGGTCCAGTTAAGTGGGAATAATTCCTCCACTATGCCGAGCAAACATACCTGTGGAAATGACAAATTGTCTGCCAGGTATCTTGCTACCCTTTTCCAAAACCTCTGTATTGGAGGGCATTGCCACGCCAGGTGTAAGAAAGATGCATTTTGTTGTTGGCATCTTGGGCATCCTGCCTCTAGTTGGCGGCCCATTTTCAGAAGCTTTAGAGGGGTAATGTATAGTTGGTGAATAAATTTATATTGGATAAGTTTATCTCGTAAGGAGATCAGATTGCAATATAGGACCTCAGTGGCTTCCTCCCACTGTTCCTCACTCAGGGCTGGTAGGGATTGTTGCCAGTATCTCTTGGCTTTATTAAAGGGTGGGGGGGCCACGCTCATAAGAGTGTGATACAGTCTGGATACCAGTTTTGAGTGAATATGATTATGTAAAATATGTTCCACTGGGGAGGTAATGTATTGGATCCCTAGAGAGGAAAACTGGGCGCGGAATGCATGTCTAAGTTGAAAATACCTGAACAATTGCAGGTCTGGCACATTAAGCATTGTTTTTCATTGTGGGTATGAGGGAAACCCCTGGTCTGCTAGGAGATCCCCTTGGGATTTTAGTCCTATTCGTGGCCAATATGCAAAATCCTGCAGTGATTTAAACTGTTGCAAGTTCGAGTTTCTCCAGAGAGGTAGGTGGGGAGAGAGTATTGGTGGCTTGTGCCCTGAGTAGGAGCAGGCTAGCTTCCAGGCTCTGTGTGGAGTGGCTATTGTTGATGGGTAGCTGTTATAGTCTGCCAGTTGTCTATATGGCAAGTTCCTGATTGCCTCTAGGGAACCTAGTCTGGCAGCTAAGAGGATGAGGCCAGGATCCTCTGTGTCGCTGTGGAACCAGCTATGAATGTGGTAAATTTGGCTGGCTAGGAAGTATAGACGTAAATGGGGTAGGGCCAAGCCACCTTTGTCCAATGGGGCTGTAAGAGAGACCCAGACTATGGAAAAGAGAATTCTTAAAGGAGAATTCAACCCTGTAATAAAAAAACCTGTACCCCACTCCCTCCTCCCCCCAGCCTGTCACCCCACAGGGAAATGCCCCATACTTTATACTTACCCCTCAGCACAGATTCAGGCAGTGGAGTTCCACACAGCCATCTTGCGGGTCTTCAGTAAACTGACTAGGAGATTGGCATGTTGGCACATGTGCAGTTGGAGCAATTTGCCAGTTTGCAACAACAGCTGGAAATTGACGATCTCCCAGTCAGTTTACCAAAGACCCACATGATGGCTGCATGCAACTGAATCTGTGCCGAGGGGTAAGTATAAAGTATGGGGGATTTCCCCGGGGGGGGGGCAGTTAGGCTGGGGGAAGGAGGGAGGGGGGTCTATGTGGGGTGGGGGTGAATGTTTTTTTATTACTGGGTTGAATTCTCCTTTAACGTCTATGGCCACCTTTAGTCATTTTTACCAGAAGACTGGCACCCACCCAGCAATCGGAACCTCCACATTTATTTTCTTCAAAAGCCCTAAAAAACAACACATCTATTTTACCAAAACACACCCTAGAAGTGCCAGTAAAATTACTAGTCGAATGTCAATTATATTAAAATTTAATGGAGTTTTAAAAACTCACATGAATTCAGGAATTCATAAATGGTTCAGGAGGAGACGCTGGATACTAGGACCAGTCCGTCAACTCGACCATGCCCACTATTTCTGTATTACTGTGGGACTCTTGTAATACAGAAATAGTGGGCATGGGTGAGTTGACATTAATAATGGGCCAATTAAGGGTATGCTAGCCAAAGGGCTTAGTACTCATAGGCATTCGAGAGCGGCTATATTTGTAGCAGAGGCTCAACAACATGACCTGTTTAGGCACATAGTGAATATATATACACTAAGGGAGTAACAAATGACAGGCCATGCTTTGTGTAGCTCTATGCAATATATATATATATATATGCATCTGGGATATCGGCACTTATATATAATATCAAACATGCCCATAGAAGGAGCACTCACAGGTCTTAAGTATTAAAAAAATATATATATTATTAAGAAGTACAAAAAACTGATGTTTCGGCTGGAACACCAGCCTTTTTCAAAGTGAAACTGTGTTATAAACAATCAGTTAATATACAGAGAGTGACCAGTGGGGCAAGGAATGTGTGATCAGAGGTGGGCAGAATGATATTGATGGAGTTATGACACCGAGCGAGGCTATTGCATCACTTAGATGCAACTGGCTAGATTCTATCCAGTTTTCGTTTTAAAGTGTTGATGCCCAGTTCAAAACCACACAGGTGGCATAATCCTTCAATTACAGTTATGAGATCTATTATACAGAAAGCTCTGAAATACAGCAACGCTAAAAGAATATTCTTCTTATTTCTGATTGATTTGCATTCTTGTATCTGTAATAATAAGAAATTAACTGTACTTGATAACTAAGCCATGTTGAGGTGAATATCTTATCTTTTATATTTTTTGTTATTTATTGGGCAAATTATTGCTCGGGTTTCATAAGGCTGAAAACTGAACAGAAAGTTCAGGCCTTACAAAACCAAACTATTCAGGTCCAAACCGAACACGTGGGTTTTCACCGGGACAGCCCGGTATTTGGAAGGGCTGTCCGGGTGAAACCTTCCTGTCCGGATTTCCAAGTTAGAATATCCGGACAAGACATTGAAAATAATGACATGGCGATAAGCCAATTGATGATCGCCACGCCATCAGTCCCGCCCAACATCACCGATGCCACAGCCTGTCTCGATGCCACTGCCCCCCCTGAAAAGGTGGCAACCCTACTTTTGCAATAGACAGCAAATAGCGTGCTGTGAGCATTCTTCATAACACATCAACAAGAAAGCTAAGTACTGATTACTTCTGTAGACCTTCTGTAGTAAATATAGGCACAACACAGCAAATTAAAATCTACTTTGTTAAAAAAAGGGTGCCATTTCCTTCAAATGATTAGGAAAAAAAACGCTTTTCAAAAGTTTAAAGAAATAGTACAATTTACACATGACACTGCGACCACTGGTTAGTTTTCAATACAGACGTCTTAGAGTTGAGTCATCAGACATATAGGCAGTAACAATAGCGTTTTACATCTTTACATAGTTAAACTGGGTTGAAAAAAGACAAAGTCCATCAAGTTCAACCCTGCCAAATTAAAACCCAGCATACACACACACACACACACCCCCCTCCACTCTTTCACGCAAACCATATATGCCCATAGCTATACTAACTGTAGAGTTTAGTATCAAAATAGCCTTTGATATTATGTCTGTCCAAAAAATCATCCAAGCCCCTTTTGAAAGCATCAACAGAATCAGCCATCAAAACATCACCCAGTAGTGCATTCCACAACCTCACTGTGAAGAACCACCAACGCTGCTTCAAATGAAAGTCCTTTTCTTCTAGTCTGAAGGGGTGGCCTCTGGTCCCCTGATATTTGTCTATAATGTCCTCTAATGTATTTGTAAAGTGTAATCATGTTCCCTCGCAAGCGCCTTTTTTCCAGAGAAAACAACCCCAACCGTAACAGTCTACCCTCATAATTTAAGTCTTCCATTCCTCTAACCATTTTAGTTGCATGTCTCTGCACTCTCTCCAGCTCATTTACATCCCTCCTAAGGACTGGAGTCCAAAACTGCACTGCATACTACAGATGATGTCTTACTAGGGATCTATAAAGAGGTATAATTATGTTTTCATCCCTTGAGTTTATGCCCTTTTTTATGCAGGACAGAACCCTATTTGCTTTAAAGGGGTTGTTCACCTTTGAGATAACTTTTAGTATGATGTAGAGAGCGACATTCTGAGATAATTTGCAATTTGTTTTCATTTTTTATTATTTACGGTTTTTGAGTTATTTCACTTTTTATTCAGCAGCTCTTCAATTTGCATTTTAAGCAGTCTTGTAACTAGGGCCCAAATTACCCTAGCAACCATGCATTGATTTGAATAAGAGACTGGAATGTGAATAGGAGAGAGTCTGAATAGGAGGATCAGCAATAAAAAGTAGCAATAACAATACATTTGATGCCCATTTGAAAGTTGCAAAGAATCAGATGAAAAGAAAAATAACTATAAAACTATAACAAATAAATAATAAAAACCAATTGAAAAGTTGCTTAGAATTGGCCATTCTATAACATAATAAAAGTTACCGTAAAGGTGAACCACCCCTTTAATAGCTACAGAATGACAATGCCCAGAATTAGACAACTTGTTATCTATAAAAACCCCCAAGATCCTTCTCACTTAAGGAAACTCCCAACACACTGCCATTTAGTGTATAACTTGCATTTATATTATTTTTGCCAAAGTGCATAACCTTGAATTTATCAGCATTGAACCTCATTTTCCACTTTGCTGCCCAGTTTCCCAACTTAGACAAATCACTCTGCAAAGTGGCAGCATCCTGCATGGAACCTATAGTTTTGCACAATTTAGTATAGTCTGCAAAAATAGAAACAGTACTTTCAATGCCCATATCCTGGTCATTAATAAAAAAGTTGAAAAGCAAGGGACCCAGTACAGAGCCCTGCGGTACCCCACTAACAACACTGGTCCAATTAGAAAATGTTCCATTTACCACCACTCTTTGTAGTCTATCTTTTAGCCAGTTATCTATCCAGTTACAAATACTATGTTCCAGGCCAACATTCCTTAATTTAACCAGTAACCTTCTGTGTGGCACTGTATCAAATGATTTAGCAAAGTCTAAGTAAATCACATCCACAGCCATCCCAGAATCCAGTTCCCTGCTTACCTTCTCATAAAAAGAAATTAAGTTAGTCTGGCAAGATCTATTACGCATAAAACCATGCTGGCACAAACTCATAGTATTGTTATTTGCTATGAAGTCCAGTATCCTATCCTTTATAAATCCTTCGAAAAGCTTTCCTACCACCGACCTCAGACTAACTGGCCTATACTTTTGAGGCAGAGAATGTGATCCCTTTTTGAATAGTGGCACCACATTAGCAATTAGTTCAGTGTTGAACGCTGTGAAAAGCATTTCCCACTTAATATGTTGCAGAGATGTCCTTATACTGTCAAAGTTTGCACGCCTGAAATTCAATGTTTTAGTTACTCCCTTATAGAGTTGCCTCTGCAACAGAATCTCAAAGGAGACCATGTGATGATCACTATTTCCTAAATGCACACCCACACAAATGCTAGAGAGGAGTTCAGTATTATTAGTTGTTACAAGAACCAAAAGAGAGTTATTCCTAGTAGGTTCTTGAACGAGCTGGGATAAAAGTTGTCATTTAGCCTATTTACAAACCTACTAGCTTTATCTGTCTTGGCAACTCCATTACCCCAGTCAATGTCCGGATAATTGAAGTCACCCGTAATAATAACTTGACCTAGTTGTGAAGCCACTTCTATTTGTAAAATTAGCTGGGATTCACACTCGTCACTTATACGAGGTGGTTTATAGCATACACAATGAAAATTTTCTTTGTAACCTTATGCGCAGTCGAAATCTCTACCCAGAGGGATTCCAAACCCTCACCAGTGCCCGTAATGGTTATTTCTTTAGTGCATGGCTTTAATTCAGGCCTTACATACAAACACACACCTCCCCCCTTTCTAATCCATCTGTACCTCCTAAAAAGGGTGTAACCATTTAAATTCACAGTCCATTCACATGTTTCATCCCACCAAGTCTCAGTAATATATATAGTAATTATATATATAATATAATATATATAGTAATTATATATATAATATAATAATTATATCATAATTTGTAGAGCATGCAATTAATTCTAGGTCTCCCATTTTGCCTGACAAACTTTGTGCATTTGCCAGCATACAGCAGAGGTTACTACTTTTTAAATGTACATTACTTTGAGGGGAATTATATGTAAAGTTAATAGTCTGTTTTCCTTGTAACAGAGGGTAAACTGTCTGCCCCCTCACTCCTCCCCCATGACCCCTTACTAATCCCACTACCCCTTCTACCCTAGCTTTCCCATAATTCTTTCTCTCACTCAACCACCACTAGCCTAGTTTAAACACTCCTCCAACCACTTGACCATTCTTTCCCCAAGCACAGTGGACCCCCTTCCATTGAGGTGCAATCAGTCACAACTGTATAGGTTATACCACAAGGAAAAATCAGCCCAGTGCTCTAGGGACCCAAACCCTTCCTATCTTCCTACACCAAGACTTGAGCCACGCATTTAACTCCATAAGCTCCCGCTGTCTTCCTAAACTTGCACGTGGCACAGGTAAAATTTACGAAAAACTTACATTTGAAGACCTTCCCTTAATCTTAGAGCCTAGATCCCTGAACTCTTTAAGTTCTTCCATATACCATTTATCTTGTCATTAGTACCGATATGTACTAAGACTGTTGGGTCATGCCCAGCCCCACCCAATAATTTGTCTACCCGATCAACCACATGCCGAACCCTGGCACCAGGTAGACAGCAGACTGTTCGGTTGTATCGATCCGGACGACAGATTACCCCTATCCACTTTCCTAATAATTGAATCCCTTACAAGCACTCTGCTCTCCTCCCCACCACTACTAGAGAAACTGGTCTCCCGGCTGGTAGAGAGGTCAGCCCTTAGATTTTTTAACTGTCACCCAGCTAGCTGCCTCAACATCCTGCTGCTGTTCTGTTCCGCCCAAACTATCTGACCCCGCTAGTGAGCAAGAGACTCCTTTCAAGATTGTCAATTGACTGCAGTGTTGCAATTTGTTCCTCTAGTGCTCTAACTCGAGCCTCCAAAGATCCCCACTTAAAGAGCAAACACTTAACAGCAGCTAAACACTAGAGCAAGCTCCACTGGGGTCCCAGGGGTTCTATTTATACAGTCTGTTCAGGTGCAACTAATCAAACCCCACACCCTCAAACTGAGGGAAAACTAACTGCAAAGTAAAGCAGGTTGTGACAAACTTGCTGTAAGCACAATAGCATAACAAACTTTGCTATTTAGCACCAAAAATAGAAAAAAATATATAAAAAATGAAACCACTGTATTTAAATATACCACCTTATTATAAAATAACATTTAATAACAAATACTTATCCTTTTCAGTCGGTTTGTTTGTTTTTAGTTGATTTTTCCAGTCAGCAGCCTGTTTGATGCCTGTTTACGACTATGAAGATTCTCATTCATCCAGGTCATGGTATATCTAACACATGTAACTCAAAAAAACAACTGGAATTGCTGAGAAATTTTAATGAAGACGTTTCACTGCTTTTCACTGTTTCACAGCAGTTTCTTCAGTTCAACTGACTGGTGTAGAGGAGTTCTCAGCATATAGACTCTTCCAACAATCCAATCACAATGGCACATTGTAACTCTTCAGAGAGGTGACATCTGAAATTCACAGTGGTGTTTATTCTGTGTGATTACTAGATAGGATTACCAATGTGTCATGCAACTCCTAGACACGGGTGTCCGGTAAAACCGCCGGGCTACAGATGTTAGAACTGCATTGTATGTAGCAGACAGGTGGTGTCGAAGGCCCCCACCTCAGTTCAGGGATGCTTTCTCCACCTTAACATGAATCGCCTCTTTCAAATATCTCAGATGAGCTTTAAAAGCAGGTGGCTACCCAGATTGGGCCTTTCTCAAAACAGCAGCAACCAAGCCCAACAGGAACATCAAAAGAAATAACTGCCCGGAGACACATAGTAATCAAAATAGTGATCCAATATGTAGCTGGAGTGTCGGAGAAGCTCAGGAGGATTTTCAACAAACACCACGTCCCTGTGTTTTTCAAACCTAGCAACACACGGAGACAAAAACTGGGACACCCAAAGGATCCAACTCCTAAGGGAAAACAAAGTCATGTGGTATATGCAGTCCAGTGTAGCGAGTGCACTGATCCATACATAGGGGAGACAAAACAACTGCTGAGTAAGCGAATGGATCAGCATAGGAGGGCGAACTCTACAGGGCAAGACTCGGTTGTTTTTCTACACCTAAAAGACAATGGACACTCGTTTGAAGATAGCAATGTCCAAATTTTGGATAAAAAAGACCGCTGGTTTGAAAGAGGGGATTCATGTTAAGGTGGAGAAACCATCCCTGAACAGAGGCTGGGGCCTTCGACACCACCTGTCTGCTACATACAATGCTGTTCTAACATCTGTACCCTGGCTGTCAGAACTCTTCACACATCCATTCATGCAACTCTCACAAGTAACACCCGTCTCTAGGAGTTGCATGACACATTGGTAATCCTATCACAGTAATTACATAGAATCAACACCTCTGTGAATTTCGGATGTCACCTCTCTGAAGAGTTAGAATGTGCTGTTGTGATTGGATTGTTGGAAGAGTCTATATGCTGAGAACTCCTCTACACCAGTCAGTTGAACTGGAGAAGCTGCTCGGATGAGCCTTCATTAAAATTTCTCGGCAAGTCCAGTTGCTTTTGAGTTACTTGTGTTAAATAGCGTTTTACCTGTACCTGATTCAGCAGTAACAGTGGCTGATGCTCAGGTGCCTTTATGGCTGGCCCGACCAATGAGCCGACTGATATCCAAGTCTTCTGCTGATACTGGTCACCTCCTCTCCAGCCATATACTTCATATGATATTATTGGTGCATCTATGGCCACCAGTAAGACAAGGGAAGTCCCATCAGTGTTAATACAGTTTCTAAAAAAGGGCTATGATTGGCTGTTGTAATTTTAAACTGCCAGCCTCCGTACCCTGTGTTTTACAGCAAATGTGTTTTGTGCCTTCAACACTTGCCTCCATTTAGCACCTGCTTTGACAGCAACATCAAAATTCCAGTTATATCTTGCACAACTGTGAAACAACTAGTAAAAAAATTATTTTAAAGCCACTGCATACATGGGTAACGCTGCTAAATAAAAACTGTGCATTTATACTTATTTAGTAACAAAACCCTTATAGACATTAACCAGATAGGAAGATTTTCACAGATAAAAGTCTATGGGTAGCATTACAATTCAATAAAACTGCTTCATGCTTGGCCCCTGGCAAAGAAAGTATTTTTAACATGTGTTACCTATTAAGTAAACATCTTATAGACACTCATTTTGGCATAAAGTCAGAAAATACACAGCAAGAACATTTAATACAAGACTTTGGCCACACTGGTAGTTGCTTCAATAAATGTAACTTTTACAAAGTTTTAAAATAATACAATACTGCCAATGGTCTCCTTATACAATAAGATATACCTTACAAGAATATTTCTTCAAAGAGACCATAAAATGGCACCTGGACAAAAACTAATAAAGGAGCAAAGTTGAACAGTTTTTTTCACAAAAGACTCTTTTTTTTTGCTGTTTGATATGCTGTTAGAATTGCTCCCTACTAAAAAGCTCCCTCTGTACTTTATTATATTTGAACAAAAGAAAGTTTGTTGTTGGCGTTTTGATATTTCTTGGGCTCTGTCTGAGTTCCACCTTGTTTTTTTTTTTTTTT
>CM044444.1:48315673-48336849 GCA_024363595.1 Xenopus borealis
AAAGCACTGCGTATCTTGTCGGCGCTATACAAATAAATGATGATGATGATGATGATAGTAGTGTTTCTGAAGCAAACAGTTTTAACAGTGCAGGGCAACACTACAATATATTTCTTTACTTTAAAACACTTTCATTTTTTGGTGTTACTGTTACTTTAAGACAGAATGACTATTCAGTGAAGTCAAAATTTTAAAAAAATGCACTGTCCACCAATGTCTGCCCTTTTAACGCCCATTGAAAATGCATGCATTTGCAAATTGTCTGATCCAATTAGTTTTAATGTGCATGTATTATTTGGAAAAAATATGCCACCAATGGAGTTTTTGAAACTGCCCTGTAAAAATACCACATGAGGCATAAACCTTAGTTCTCATTAAAAGCACTTGCAACCTGAGTCTGGCTGCTTACTGTAACTAGCACTTGATTAGAAATCTTTGCTAGATTTTAGCAGTTTTACGATAGCGGTAAGTTGTAAGTTATAATGTAAGTTACTGATGCAGAAGCATCTCCTGACACTTCTCTGTTCAATTCTATTGATATTGTAAGGTCATTAAGTCTTACAAGCTGGCAATGAGTGATATAACTTAGCAGCAAATGTTAGGAGAATCCTGTGAGTACAGAACAGCAAGGGGCACTCTTGTTGCCAGTTCAGAAGTATAAAACTGAGATTACTACAGTATAATTATGTAGTCATAACAGATAAAGACATGTATAGGGGTTGTTTAATTAATCCCCCTACCCCAGGCTAGAGTCCTGCAGCGGGTCGGGTACCCGCAAAATCCCGTGGTACCCTGCGGGTTGCTCATAGAATTTCTGGGTGCGGGTATAGATGCAGGCCGGTGGTTCTGCAGGTTGGCGGGTTGAGGGTCGGGTCGCGGATCCTCGCTATAGCGATTTTTACTCCTTTTTCTGAGCATTTCTACTACTGATGATGTCACATCCGGTTTACAATGACAGCACTTCCTGTTTTACTCCGTTTTTTTCTGATCGTGGGCACTTCCGATTATGTCACTTCTGGTTAACAATGACAGCACTTCCTGATTCTTGATGGTCAGCGGGTTGCGGGTTCAGGTTGCGGGTACGGTTCGGGTCGCGGGTCCAAGCAGGTAAGAATGCGGGTCGCGGGTCTGGGTTGCGGTTTGCGGGTACGGGTCCCAAAAAATGGACCGGAGCAGGACTCTACCCCAGGCTTGGTAAAATTAAGCCTAACCCTCTTGGTGTACTGTACAGGTAAACAAAATACATTGCTATGAATTCATGCAAGTGTATGCAGATGGTATAATTGCCTACACACAATATGAGATTTTTACCTAGGTATCACGTTACTGCCCATTTGTGATCAGGCCTGTAAGGCTCCGGCTGTAGGTAAAAAGGATGTGCATGCTCTCTAGATGCTGAAAGCATAACTGTATAGGCTTTGACAGCTACTTGTACACAGTAGTATCAGGATACTATTCATCATGTATGAGAGCCAGATGGCATTAATGATTGATGTCTTCCAAATTCAGACTACTGAGCCTTTGGGAAGGTTAGGGACCATTAAAAAGACATGGATGGCCCCCAGTTAAGCAGCCCTGAACTTAACTGACTTGTTGACTACAACTAACATATCTGGAGTCACTCTATATGCTTCATGGGAACAATGACAACTTGCCACCTACCAACAGGGAACAGTCAAACTTGCTACCTACCAACAGCTAAAAGGACTTCAAGGTATATTATTATTATTATTATTAATAATAATAACAGAATGTTAATATATGTGCCAAAAAGGATAATGTGCAGTAAATATATGTTAAGGGACCAAATCCATGGTTGTATAATTTTATGAAAACTGGATATCTCAAGTGTCCCTTAATACTACTCTTCAGACATTATTCTTAAAATTCAGTACCAGGAAATCTTAAATTGCTGGGAGGTGCCAATCTGTTAGCCACCCTCAGTGATCAAGAGCCTTCTTCCCTTGATCAGTGCTTCCTCTCTTACAGAACTCAGCAGCCTGGGATACTTGGAAGGGGAGTGTCGCTAAATTTAAATAATTAGTTGTTGTGTGGGCTTGGTGCATGCTCAGTGTAACAATTCCAGTGAGTACTACAGGTATGGGACCTGTTATCCAGAATGCTTGGAACCTGGGGTTTTGCAGATAATGAGTCTTTCTTTAATTTGGATCTCCATACCTAAAGTTTTCTTGAAATACTTTAAAACATGAATTATAGCCAATAGGATAGATAGTACCCATGTGTTTTTTTTTTATAGAAAGAACAGGTTCTGCCCCAACCTGAAGAATAAGATCAGAGTTTTTGGTCACTGTGGAAGGCTAACAAAATGGCACACCCCATTGATTTAAGGATTCCTTCTCCTTTAAAGTTACACATAGACAATTACATACAGTACAAATGATGTTTTGTCTTCCATATTGTACTGTAGAAAGCTAGATAATCCCTTGCCATTGTTTCAATCAATACTCAAATTGCGTAGTTGGGAAAACATGCTACATACATATTTTTGTGGGGACTGTGTAAGAATATCTGGCCTTGTCTAATGGTGAGGAAGCAGGGGTGCTAAATGCCACAATCTCTCTAGAGAAATACAAACGAGCATGCTTGAGAAATAATTCTGAATGTGCGGTTCCTGAAATAATGTACTCAATATTAATTTAAATTAATTTATATTGTGTGTTGTACAATTTATGCATTACATCTTCTAAAGCTTCACAAGAAACTATAGAATAATTGATTCAAATTCCATTCTTTATAGTATGCTGGAACAAGTAGGACAAAGGTTGTCTGCACCAACTGGAAATTGACAGGTAATAGAAAAGAAGGAGCACAGAGCAAAAAAAAAACACACACACACACAAACAGGAAGAATTAAATAGAGTTGGCAACTGCCCGGTATTTTACACAGTAAAAATTATGGCAATGTTATTAACATAGGAAGGCCTATATTTTAAACATATTTCAATAGGACTACCACAAATTGTCTCTCATATCCTAAAACATACACTGAATAAAGTTACATTTTGCTGCTTAAATTAGGAATGGTCAAGTGTTAGGGGCAAATTTACTATTATTCCCCAAAAACAATTTGTTTATATTCGATATTCTATTAGCATTCGATTTTCGAATGTTAATCAAATAGTTCTGGTCTACCTTTTATTCGATATTCAATCATTCGACGATCGAATACAAACCTATTCGATCAGTCAAATAAATCATTTGATCGTTCGAATAATTCGTACGATTCGTACGATCGAACACTTCGATCGTAGGAATCCTATTTGATCAGGACTTAGTCTCAGAAGCCTATGGGAGTGCTCCCATCTGCCGAAGTAGGCAATTGAAGAAACTTAAAAAATAAAATCCTTCGCTGATTGAATGATCGTATGATCGAATAGTCGTCCATTCGACTCTATTCGAATGTATTCGATCGTTCGACCATTCCCTATTCGATGATCGAATATGCCAAAATTCACATATTCGACCAAACGAAGAAATCCTACGTTCGAACTTCGATCGAACTTCGAATCCTTCACGTGAATTTAGTACATCGGCCCCATAGACTTATTCTCATCATCCTCAGTACATCATTAGGAAGCACAACTTGTGGGAAGACTGATGACAAGAGAACCCAAATATTAATAATGTATGAGGTATTTAAATAAATGAAGGACGGTGTTGGAAGTATAATTAAAAAAATATAATGTGCATATAATACACGATAATAAATATGTTTTAAATGTGTATTTATGTTTGATACAGATTCAACGGACATTAATTTGCTGGGAAAGGTGCTCAAGTAAACTAGCAAACTAACAAAAGTAAGATACCCTGTTAAATACATTTGACGGTATTTGCTGACGTATAGGTATGGATCTATTATGTGGAAACCTGTAATCCAGAAAGAAAATGCCGTTCATTCTAAATTACGCTTTTTCTGTAATAATAAGACAGTACTACCTTTTATGTAATGTAGCCTTAAAGCTGGCACTCTACATTACAAAAAATTATCCCTTATCCAGAAAACCTCACATCCTAAGCATTCGAGGATAACAGAACCCATATCTGCATCTGAATAGGCACAGCATGCTTTTCCAGAGAAATGAAGTGTTCTTCAATTCTGAAAAGTAGCCAGTTACTTTTGCAAGACCTCTTTTCCTTTTCTCGAGTATAAAATATAAAAGTCTTTGCCATCTTTTCTTTATCTTAGATTGTCCATATTCTTCCAGATACTTTTATGTTTTCATTTAACCAAAGAAGATATATTAGACAATTAGTTTAAGCAAGTAAGACCAAGTAAGATCTCTTTCTTCATTGGCCTTGCTTGTTCCTCTATCGAGCTACTACCATCTTTTTTTTTTTGTCCTTAAGACTCCTCTCACCTTGAAGAGTGTTAGGATTAGCCAGCATTTAGACTCAATGCTCCTCTTTATTCCTTAAGACTTATTAAGAATGATAATGAGCTCCAAAGGACCGGCACGTCCCTCTCTTTCTTTCTCTCTCTCTGGCGCTTGCTTTCTCTACGTGCTTTTTCTGTCAAAGGCACGCAGGACAAATCAGTCAAAAAAAAACTGACAATATGGATCAAGGACACTTGAGGATTTATATTTTATAATTCCACCCCTTCTTTTGTTTTTATTATTCCTCTTCAAATTTCTCATCCCCTCCCGGACTTTGACCGGGGACATGAGGAGGCAGCCTGCCTAGAAAACCTCGTTAATGGGAAGCCCTTAAACGGCTGATTAATTTTAGCAAAATTTACGATGTACTCCTTCTCTCTTATTCTTCCTCCCATTTAAGCTGCAGTATTATGTCAAAGGAATAGAACCTAACTTGCCAGTTCTTTTACCCCACACTCAGAAGACATTCTGTAACTATAGAGAAGGTGTTTGAACCTTTACAGAGACATTTATAACTCTCACATTTAAAGTTATTAAATAAAAGGTGTAAACTATTCATGGCCACAGAATCTTATATAGTAAACATCAAGATGGCATCTAGCACACTTGCTAAAAGGTAAATTTTTCATCATGCTTTCCCTGTTCATGATATTTTCATAATATATAATGGCCTTTTTCCTATGGGACCATGCTAAATGAATGTTACATTTTAACACAATTGCTAACTGCGCAGTTGCACTGAACCGGTTAAATGTTCTTCATCTCAAACTAAACAGATTTTTTTCACATTTAATACACTGAAGGTGGAATGTAGAAGACAAAACCCAAGATTAGAACTCTGTAAAAATGGGTCTATCTACATTGTATCTCAGTTACTTATCTGCAGTCTGACAAGAAATTAGGTGGTAAGGCTATATTACCAACAATGCTATCTTTAGATGTTTATTTACAATTTCTTATTAAACATGTTCTTGCTTACCATGTTCTTGTTAAACATGGTCTTGCTAGTTGTCATTTATTTTACAGTAATGTTACTGGTAGGTCACTTATTTACCTAATATTAAAAGCAAACTGTAGTAATGTCGATGTAGAGGGTCTTCTGGCTTTAGAAGTGTCTGTTTATTTTTCCCTAAACATATCTCTATACTTTCTACAGAAATCATTGTTTAAACCTTTTTGTTATGTAAAGTGGAAGATATACAAATAAGCTGAAATACAATGATCATGTCCCGAAGATAAAAAAGTACAGGTTTGCAAAATCAGCTAGCCCCAAAAATGCCCTATTTTCACATTAAGGGGCAAATTTACTATTATTCACCCAAAATCCTACGAATCTATTCGAAATTCGATTAGCATAGAATATTGAATGCTTATCGAATAGTTTTAGGCTATCATTTTGCTCGATATTCAATTTCTCAATTAATTTGTACAATCAGATACCGATTGTTCGATTTCACGAAAAAAAAAAAGTGAAATTTCCTTTGAGCCTCCGAAAAATATGTACGATTCGAATGATCGAACGCTTCAATCGTACTAATAGTATTCGAGCAGGATTCCCATAGGCTTCTATTGCAATTCAGTAGGTTCAATCTGGTGAAGTAGGCATTCGAAGAATTTTTACATTTTGATTCCTTTGATCATCGAATGATCAAATTATCAAATATTCGATCATTCGATCTATTAGATAATTTGGTATTCGATGATCGAAGAGGCCAAATTTGAATATTCGAATATCCGAAAAAATCGTATGATCGTAATTCGATCATATTCGATCGAACTACGATCCATTTGCGTGAATTTTGTACAGTTCAGATTTAAAATACAACTGACTAAACACAAATTGCTTTTATACCATAAGTGTCCATATGGGCATTTAGGACTAGGCAGATAAAAGATTAAGAAGTAGTGAATAATGATAGAAAGGGTACATTCAAAAACAGCACAGCTTGCAAGCATGCATTCCAAATGTAACAGAATACAGAAAAGGACAGTATAAAAGGTTAAAAGAAAAATATTTCTTTTCAACTTTTTCATTAACTTAGTTGCTTTGTCGCATCTTTCCTGTAAACATTTCAATGAAACGCTACTAAAATAAATGCAGCATATAAAAACGATGGTAGTAGCTCCATAGGGAGGATTTGAGGGTAAATTCCTCCAGGATGTTTCCCTTTTATGTTGAACAACTAACTGAACTCCTGTTTAAAGGGATTTCCTGCAGTAGCTCTGTATTGCTTAACCCAAACTATAGAAGAATGACAACCTCATCTCTTTGAAAGCTGACACTAGATATTTTCAAAAAATAGAGTAAAAAATAGCAGCTGGCTTCTTAGTTAAAGTATTCTTGTACTAACTCATGTTCCTGTGTCAATGTGCTAAAAAAAGAGAGATATGACTTTCCTTGAATGATCTGTTTAACCTAAGCCAGGGGAAAAAAAAGAAGTCATTAATTACTTATGTGAGCTATTGCTTCAGAAAGACAATAAACCTGCCTGGTCGCCATGGATATGACATATTTGCTCTGAAAACAACACAATAATTAGCAAAGGGGAAAGATCCAAGGAGAATATGCAAACTCCAGAGTTTAAAGCTATACCAGCTCTTTTACTTGCCACAGTGAAATTAAAAAAACAATATGCATCTTTACAAAAATACACATCATCGTGACCTCTGTTAAAAAAGCAGATTTGATGATGTGCTTAAAATGTACTTGCCCATGATATTTTTCCATTCTTTATTTTAAAAAAATGATACTTGATAGGTTGTTTAGCAAACATGTTTTAAAGATTAATAAAAAAAAAGATTCACATACTTTGTGATAGGCAAGATATGTTTAGTAATTGAACCTATATAATTATATATACCTGAGCTTGACACATATGTATGTATATTTTGGCCTAAATGTGCAGATTGTATAATATAGTATTTTAATACATAACTGACAGAGGCCTTTCAGTTGTTTTTAAACAATAGTTATAAAACTAACTCTTTGATCTTGAAAGGATTTTTGATATCTACCGTAGGGGGAGAGAAAAATGATCTGTTTCAAATGATGATGCAACTTAAGGATCAAAGCAATTACTTTCTGTTAGCCATAATGAACTTGGTTTGGCACAAAGCTTTAACTGTAGCTTCCCTTAAAAATACATAATGCCAACAATAATATGCTTGAGAATTAGAAATTCCCTAAAACCTTAAAACTGCTTTGTGAATTTATCAGACTGTCTCTTTAAAAGGTTTGTGTGTATGGAGTTTGATTTCTGAAAGAGATCAGTTGACATCTCTATGGAAACCAGCAACAGATTATCATCAACAGAATAAATAACTAGTCTAATAAATTAAACAGGAGGAGGCATAAGATCGCAGAAACTTGATTACTTGGGTACAACAATATTCACCATAAACTCTCGTTAACAAGCTACAAGGACTGCAAAACGCAGCAGTGATGATACAACCGGAAGACAAACAATTTATGGGAATCCAAATAAAAAATCTAAAAGCACGCTATTTACATTAAATACCAAATGTATCGATGACAGAAGGTTGAGTTAACAAACAACTACATTGTTCTGAGAACCTTTCAGATTTACATAGGCATAAGGTTTGACATCATTGTTTATATGCAGTATTACAAAGCAAAGAGTATACAAAAGTATTTGCACATGTACTATAAACAGCATGAATACTGTTGAGGGTTACACCAAAAAGTTTTGCACAAGTGTCATAGCCAGCACAGATGAGATAGCATGGCTTTCTTGTCCCATCTCCAAACAATCCCACCCAACCCCAGTAAGAGCAGATTTAGGCATTTAGTTTGTAAGTATATTATTTGGCAACTGGTGCCTCCTAGAATAAGTGAAGAACCCACCCCCTCCTCAGCACCTTTATGGAATATCCCTTGGGGGTCTCACAGCTGTGGTTGGGATACCTCACCCCTAGTCAGGTCACAGAGAGGGAAAGAGAGAGAGAGAGGAAGTGAGAGAGCAAGCAGTTGGCTATAAATAAACAACATTGTACTTACTATAGAAAATCGGTTACTGAGGGTCTCTGGATTGGTCCCTGTTACAAAGACAGCCCCACCCACTTGGATCTCAGGTGCTGAATTCTAAAATAGTTGGGAAATATGAGCAGAACTTCCACGATTCAATTCCAGAAAGGGAAAACAAAAATCCAATATGGTCCAAAAATGCATAAAGTTTACTCCCCGAAGAGTGGTTCTGTAAGAGCGAAACTGAGTGGCAAGTCGGGCACCTGTTTGCTTGTCTTTGACTCAAAAATAGGAGTGTGACATTGACCAAAAATGCACGGTTACGATCACCTTTCTCACTACCTCCTACTTGCCATCACCCACACCCACTGGGCGAGGCGCCTTCCTATACACTTCTGCAACCACAGCGTGAGCATTATTTGGAATATGGGGCAAACAGCAATCTTAGCTCCCCTAACAGACGTCCCCACACACGCCGGGCTACACGATAAAGGGCCACGGTAAATGCTGAAGCGGATTATCAGAGTTCGCGCCGCAGACGTTTTCCACAAACAGTGCAGTAAACCGCAGTTCTTCAGCCGAGAATTGATCGATAAGAAGCAACCCCCCCCCCCCTTCTAGGAAGTTCGGGAAAACCGAAGGCAGCCGGCAATTACTATGTGGAGCAAACATAATTTTCTTTTAGCCCATGTCACTCACCATATGTATATATGCACTAGATTAGATATATGTCAGGGTCACCAACAGTTGTCAAAGTCGCCTTTAAAGTGATTGTTAACTTCATTTTCCTACAAATAAAATGCTGTTGTCCTGCCATTAGTAAGTTACTTATTTGCAGAAGCAGTCCAAGTACTGTACGGACCCCTACTACCGAAGTACACTCGATGCCTTCAGAAGCCCAGGCCAGTGCAATGCCCGTGCCCCTTTCCTGTCCCAGTTGCTACACGAGCTCCCTGTGCAAACACACGCGAGCTATATATATTACAGTAGGCTCTATCAGCACACTCCATTCACCCATGTAACTTCAAGCCTATGGAAGCGAGACAGACGAGCACAATCTGTAACTCTCAAAGCTTTCTTGAGTTCCCCTAGCGCCCTTTTCCAGTCACCTAACCAAGAACACATAGTTCCCAGAGAGGAGATGCCACCTCGATAGCTGTCACGGCACGTTACTCTGTTAGCCCGTAGGCACAGCTAGACACTTGGCTAAAACAAGACAACGTTAGTTAACCAGCACCTTAACAGCCTGTGCACCTTTCTATGACTGATAGTGTTCCAATTAGCAGATCGAGGAGGCAGCCACCCACTGCCAAAGGCACTAGCAAAGCCATGAGCGGCAATAGAATAGCAACCTCTTCGTGGCTGCAGTGCCACCCCATCCTGTGCCCAATGACCTGTGTAAATGGAAAAGCCCTCTATGCTAACTGGATGCCCTTTATTCACCAAATGTAGAGGGTATGGGGCAACAGGGGACTATGCGAGACAGCACCTGAGCCCATGATTGAAGGTAAAAGTCTCTTACCTGCACTTGGACTGCTTTGGGTGACTTTCCAAGTAAAGGAAAATGTGTTTCGGATAGAGGTTGTGCGCATGCGCCATGTAACTTGCCTGATCCTGGGTTTTTTTCCTCCTCGCTGCTTTATTATTGAATTTTCCTATTTCTAACAAGGCAGCAGGAGGGAGCGAAGTGCAAAGCCCGGAACTGGAGTTTTGTGTTGCCTTCTGCGCAACTGTCACCGTCCTCATATTCGGACTGGAACGAACTGAAGCGCTCAACTACAGGGCAAGATCCACACTTCAGAGAGTTATGACATCTGGACTGTTCCTGACAAACCTAGAAAGCTTCTTATCCTGGTCTACGAAGAACGGGTCGGACAGCCTTTCTGACAGCGACACTTGACAAAACTAAAGGCAAATCGTCAGCCTGGGCGAAGAAATACACGCTTATGAACAGAAAAACCCGTCCCCACACCAAAGGGTTAACCACTTTCAATGCGTATCGCAATAGCAGGTCCACCGACAGCATTCTAATAGAAAGGCTTTCCTAGTGTTCTTTCAAGGTATCTGTTGAGCCTTAACCTTAGTGGACATTTAGTGAAGGGACCCGTGGCTAACTACATATTATGCAATTTATTTTTCAGGCCCCCAAAATGTTTAGAGATTAACTTGTTTTACCAACATTTACCGAAACTGTGTATGAATTAAGGCCTCATGGGGCCCCCTATACCTCCTGGGCCCAGGTTTGCCACCTGGCCAGTATTTTTGATGGTTGATCCCAATGTTATTTATAGGAAAAAAGATAAATATATAGGAAGGCCAGTATTTTTTCAAGAAAAGGTGGCAACCCTACCTGGGCCCCCCTGCAGTCGTAGGGTCTGCTTCCTCTATAGTTACGCCCTTGGAAGGGATCTCATACTAGTTGCCTTCTTCACATGACCAGGGGGAATTTGTGAACAGCTACTTCAGAACCTCACGTGAGATAAATGCCTGTCATTGTTGGTTGTGGTGCAATTTAAAGAGGTCAGATAACAGATTGGTTAAAGAGGTTCTGGAGTTGATTCACTCCTCTGACCTTTGGAGGTAATATATTAATGAAAGTCATTAAAAAGGCAACTTACTCCTACTAATCATATTTTGCAAACTGTCAGTGACAGGTGTCATTCCAAGGAGTTGTTGCAAGGAGAATTGGCCACTTGGGTAATAAGTAATCATCAAGTTATAGCTTTCAAAATAAAGAATGGTGAGAAATAGCCACTGACAGAGCTTAGAACCTGCTCATGCTTTGCTACTCTCAGACTCTTTAATAGCAATGTGTTTTCCCCCGGAAAATAAGTCATCCATCAGCAGAATAAGCAACTCAGAAATCTTATAAAAATGTATGTTTAAGTGGGTATTCTGGGTCAGTTCAATATGATATTTCTATTATATATGTAAATGTACAGTATAATTCCATAATTGAAAATTTTTGCTTATAATTAATTAGAAATGATGGAATGTTTCCTACTTATATCAGAGGTTTGAATATTGTCAAGGCTGGAGCTCTCATAGGTGTCAAACATTTAATCAGGTTTGTAATAATAAAATATGTAACCAGCTAAATATAGTTGAACAGTTTCAAACGAATTAAGATCAATTAAGCATAAAAATCTTCTCCAGTCCTTCAGAGCCCTGCATTCTTCTGCAAGTTTGGACTGGGCTGGTGGACACTAGGAAAACAACACATTGCAGCAACACACCATTGACCAATGTAATTGTTCCCCTCCCTATTTTGTTTCCTCTTTTTAATAGATTGTAAGCTTTTTCAATAACTGTGTATTGAAAAGCCTAGCTGAACGGAATAGTTCAGTATAAAAATAAAAACTGGGTAAATAGGTTGTGCAAAATTAAAAATGTTTATAATATAGTTAGTTAGCAAAAATGTAATGTATAAAGGCTGTAGTGACTGGATGTGTAATATTATAGCCAGAACACTACTTCCTGCTTTGCAGCTCTCTTGGTTTCCACGGATTGGTTACCAGGCAGTAACCAATCAGTGACTGGAGGGGGTTTGCTTTTGTATCTGAACTGCATGCTAAGGATCATTTGTAAACTCACTGAACAGTTATGTCCCATGTGGCCCCCCCTTAAAGTAAGCTGACTAACTCAGAGTTAGAGAGCTGCAAAGCAGGAAGTTGTATTCTGTTTTGTTATGTCAGACAACTGCTCACTCCAGCCTTTATAGACATTTGCTCACTCCAGCCTTTATAGGTTACAAACATTTTTCATTTTGCAAAGCCTATCTATTTAACAAGTTTTTATTTTTACACTGAACTGTTCCTTTAAAGGGGAACTTTCACCCAATCATATATTCCTTTCCCTGTCTCAATGCGTCACAGCAATTACTTTCATTTTCCCTTCTGCACTTTGCGAAATGTTAATGCACTTCTCACACACACACTCCCCCCTACAAGGTAACACAAAGTTTAAAATATATATATAATGTTTTTTGTTCCACTAGCATGATAGAAAAGGATTTGGAACAATTTCTTAGGGTGACATATCCTCATTAATGTTTCTATCTATTTTCAGCAACGTGTTGTTCACCAAACCTCTTGGATGTTCCTCTCAGTGGCCTCAAAGTAGGTTTCCTAGCTTGGAGGCAGTAACGTAACTAAAACGGGTCTGTCTGGCCTGGGTGCAGGCCATGATCCTCTAGACCAGGGCTGTCCAACTAGCAGCTTATGGGACCCCACTTGTGTGGCCCCCTACTTGAAAGTCTGCCTGCTGTGTTTGCTTACCATGTGTAAGATTTAAAAGGTGTCACTACAGAGATTAACTGGCCCCTGTATTGTTTAAACCTCAAATTCAGACTGTAATCCCCTGTATTGTACACACATGTAATCCCCTTGCATTTTTCACATTTGTAACACCTCTATTGTTCACATCCTAAAGCCCTGTATTGTTCACACCTGAGACCCAAACTGAAACTGCCCACATATTTCACCTGTTCACTCATACAAACTGCTGTAGGGACACAAGCACTGTGTCATTGTATGTAGTACATCTTAGAGTGGTCCTGATGGGTTTTTTGTCTCCCGTTCTGTTCTGCCTTCCCTATTCTCCCTGTGTGTGCCATGCCCTGCCTGTGTGTGCCCTGCTCTGCCTGTGGATGATACACTGGTATTTGTTCTGGGGATTTGTTTGAATTCGAAAATTATTGTTAGGGTACCCTAAGGTGTTTAATCATGTGCTGGGGGTAGCATAAAAGGATTACTATACTATTAAAGCGCACCAATCATAGCCAAAATCAAACACATATTAACAACCTGACCAGTACAACCTAAACATGTTTAATCAAACTACATGTACAGTTTTTAAAAAATCCCATACTTTGTCACTGACTACAACATGCAAATGAGTTCACGAGCATGCTCAGATTGTAGCACTGTCTGAGTATTCTACCCAGAATGCCTAGCTTTAGTAAACTCTAGAAGTATCAAGAGAAGTGCACACAGCAACTTCCACAAGGTGGCAGCACTAACACAGAAGTTTGGCAGATTTCAAAATAGCTCAGAAGGTTTATTAGGCAAGCAAGGAATTTCAACTGAGCATGTGCGAGATTTCAGAGCTACAGTTGGCTGTGAAGATATATGTAGGAGGAGTCAGTGAAATCCAAGAGGCCTGCCTCAGCTAGAACTGCAGTGGAGATAGGGGAGATTTTGCAGAAGGTATAGTGAGCTGATGATTTACATTATACAAACAATTCTAACTGTTTTAAAAATCTGATTTCTTGAACTTTCACATATTGTATTTACTTAGTAAATCATTTTAGGTATGATTGGTGCCCTTTAACTTAAAAACAGTTTTTCCAACTGGCCAAAATGGTACTTGATGCCAGTTTTATCATTAGGAAAGAAACAGGCAGACTAGCATTTTTTGTTGGAGTGCAACATGCTGGGCACCTATTAGGGATGCACTGAATCCACTTTTTGGGATTCTGCTAAATCCCAGAATCCTTCATGAAATATTCAGCTGAATATTTAATCAGAATCCTGCTGAAAAAGGCACATGGGGAAGAGGAGGTATATGGATTTAAGAGTAGGTCTTACTATGACTTTTTTCACATATGAGTGATATCCCTGCAGTGAGAACCATTTGTTTTTTTGGTGTGCTACCACCATTAATAGACATGGTCTTGTGGTAATATGGTAATATGGGTAATGCTGAGATCTCGCCATGAATAAACAAGAAAATTCTTAACACTTTGCAGAAGCCTTTGAAGTGAGTGTGCCTTTGTTACTATTTTTGTGGAGTGGTTAACACTGGCTTCCATTATCGGCCCTCCACCATGTAGCCCAGAAAAATTCCGACCCTCTGTACCACAGAAGTTGGACAGCACTGCTCTAGACACAAGTCTGCTGTACAGCCCTCAATGGAATACCTTTAAATATATGCAACGATTGAATTTGATTTTGCTTGAGCACAACTGTGGCTACATATATAATTCAGCCTTTAGTCTGCTCCGGAATCACTGGCAGATATTGCTGAGATCAGCAATATACTGTATAGTAGAGGCACAGCAATGATCTTTAAGGGGTGGTTGACCGTTAAGTTAACTTATTAGTTAGTATGTTATAGAATGGCTATTTCTAAGCAATTTTTCAATTGGTCTTCATTATTTACTTTTTGTTGTTTTTTAATTATTTACCTTTTTCTTCTGACTCTTTCAAGCTTTCAATTAGAGGGTCACTGACCCTATATTAAAAAAATCTCTGTTATTGTTAGTTTTGGTTACTTGTCTTTCTATTCAGGTCCTCTTCTTTTCATATTCCAGTCTCTTATTCATGTCAATGCATGGTTACTAGGGGGATTTGTACCCTAGCAAACAGACTGCAAACTGGATAACTGCAGAATAAAAGGCTAAAGAACTCAAAAACCACAAATAAAAAATGAAAACTGATTGCAAATTGTTTCAGAATATCATTCTCTACAGCATACTAAAAGTTAACTTTTAGTATATTATAGAATTGCCTGTTCTAATCAATCTTCCAATTACCTTTTTTTAATAGTTTGTGAATTATTAGCTTTCTTCTCACCTTTTGCAGCTTTCAAAATGTAATCACAAACCTCGTCTTAAAAACAAATGCTCTGTAAGGCTACACAATACAAATTCATTGTTATTGCTACTTTTTCTTACTCAACTCTGTATTATCCAAGCCTTTTCTTATTCATATTCATATTCCAGTTTATTATTCAAATCAATGCATGGTTACTAGGGTAATTTGAACCCCAGCAACCAGATTACCACCCGGTGGTTCACCTTCAAATTAACTTTTAGTATATTTTAGAAGGGCCAATTCTAAGAAACCTTTCAATTGGTCTTCATTATTTATTTTTCATAGTTTTTTTAATGATTTGCAATTTTCTTCAGTTTCTTTGCAGCTTTCAAATGGGGGTCAATGACACCATCTAAAAACAAGTGCTCAGTAAGGCTACAAATGTATTGTTATTGCCGCTTTTTATTACTTATCATTCTATTCAGTCCCTCTCCTATTCATATTCCAGTCTCTTATTCAAATCAATGCAGGGTTGCTAGGGTAATTTGTACCCTAGAAACCAAATTGCTGACACTGCAAAATAGAGAGCTGCTGAGAAAAAGTTAAATAATTATAAAACCACAAACAATAAAAAATGAAAACCAATTGCAAATTGTCTCAGAATATCACTCTCTACATTATACTAAAAGTTAACTCAGAGGTGAACAACCCCTTTAAATGTTACCTATAGGTCATTTTTGCTTAGATGTTTGTTTTGTATATAATTGTTAGTTGAAGTTCCTATGCCTGACTCTCTTACTTTGCCATGAAAATAATCAGCGGAGCACTCCATCGGTATACTTGAAGTTAAATTCCGTGTTTATTAGATCATATTAAAAAGCAGCAATCGTGAGTGCAACAAGTCCCATGCTTGACGCGTTTTGTGGCGTCTCGCCACTTCCTCAGAAGCATCTCTTACTTTGCCAACCTGACTGTCCCATCTCAGCCTGTTAGTTACAGTTTCTAATGCTAACGGACTCCTGCTGCACAAATATGGCAGCCCTCTCATACAGGAACCTGGGGTAACAGACAGGTAATGTAAAGCATCATGCAAATACTTTATGGCAAAGTTAGAAGTAGCTTTCAAAACCAATATTATAATAGATGTAAAAAAGAGTTTAATTTCAGGTGTCAGTATCTCTTCAAGAGGGGCCCGGTTGTGCTGTACTTACTTTTATGAACTGGGCCCCCTCTGCTTTCAGTGAGCCAACGACTTCAAAAGGGTAGGCGGGAGCACAGGTTACTGCATCATATGTTTAGTATCAGCATTCTTTTCAATAAAGTTTAAGTCAGTCTTGAGCTGAGGTTTAAATTTCCCCTCCAGCTCATTCACTCCCCATCTGGCTTTACTGGGAATTAAACTTCTATGACCAATAAGGGAAGATAATGCTGTTACTGGACAGAATATGCAGCCACCTGGGCTCATGCCCTCCCTTCCAAAGTTGGCAGCTCGCTGACAGCATCCCCTGCTGTCAGCCCCCCCACCGACCCTGCTAATCAAGTAAGTACAGCATGACAGAGCCCCCCGAATATTAATACCTTTGTGGTCCCTGTTATTGTATGGAGGGGATACCAGACACCAGTTTTTTTAAAAACTTCATGGGTGGAGCTGGCAACATTTTTTTCATATGAACATGTGAGGGGGGCCCTGGTCGCCAATGTTTTTTTTTTACCGTGTGGGGCATTAGCTACCGGTATTTTTTATGGGGGCTCTGACCCCCCAATAGTACTTTTATGGGGGCCTTGAACACAAAATTGTTTTTATTATTAACATGTGAGGGACCTGGCCGTCAGTGTTTTTATTGTGGTGTTGGTGAACCTATAGATGGGGCTTGTAGTGGGGTGGGCGGGACATAGAAAATGTTGTAGTACAGGGTCTCGCAATTTCTGATGGCAGCCCTGGTGATGGCCAATAAAAGAGCAAACATTTGAAAGCAAGTTGCAGGTAAAACTACAGATGCAGCCACTTGGATTTGTGTGTTAAATGCATCGGGACTCAGGGTTAATTGAAGAAACTGTGTTATCTAAAATCATCTTAACTCATTGAATGCATTTAACCTTTTCACTAGCATACCAAAGCACCATTGTTTTCAATGGTGAACTCTTTAATTGGATGGGATGTTGTGACTCAATATTCTGTGTTAAATTGGATAAATGGGAAATCTGAGTTTAGATATTCTGTGTCAAACACACAATCCAAAGTGGCTTCTTCTGTAGTTCCTGTGTAAACAGTATAAGGAAGCAGAAAAATTCTGAATTAATTATAAAGTGAGTATAGGACTGGTAAGACCAGGGATGACTGACATTGTTGGCTAGCTTGAATATATTTCAATATATGACAAAGAATCTGTTTTGTTTAAAGGGGAGGACATTTTTAGCAGTAGTTTAATAATGCACAAAATGTCTATATTGATAATGGGTTGAATGCGGAGGACTTCTTGTATTTGTCTGTGGTTCACCTTTAAGTTAACCTTACAGAATGGCTAATTCTAAACAACATTTCAGTTAGTGTTTATTTGCCTTCTTCTTTCTCTCTCCAGCTTTCAAATAGGGGTCACTTATACTGATTTTTATTACTCTGTTACATTATTACTCTTTTTATTCAGGCCCTCCTCTGTTCTTATTTCAGTCCTTTATTTAAATGCATGTATGGTTGCTGGGGTAATTTATACCCTAGTAACCATAATTCTGAAATTGCAAACTGAAGAGCTGCTGAATGAACAGCTAAACAACTAAAAATGAATAACAAAGAAAATCAATTACAAATTGTCTCAGAATATCACTCTCTAAATCATACCAAAAATGTATGTAAAGGTGAACAACCCTTTTAAGGGTAGTAAAGTCACAGACATCCAATTACAATGGTTCAATTGACCTTATTTAGCTGGTGTTAGCTTAAAAAGTGTAATCTAGTAACAAAGGTATCATGATTCTGACCATTTATTCCAAACTGAAAAGTCATCCCAGCATAGTGGAGGGCAGTGTGAAACTGGAGGGTCGGAGGCCTACTGGGGCTACAGGAGTCAGAGTTTCCACTGCAACTGGGGGAGCAGGTCTGTCCAACCCTGCCCCTGTATCTGTCGCAACCCCCCCTCCAGTCCTCCATACTTACCTGTCCTGTAGCTGTGGCTTCAATTGGGGCTGGAGGGGAGCATGATCAAGAGGCAGCATGGGCCATAAACATGTATGGGTCTAGTTCTGCCAGCCCAGTTTGACCCTGGTTTAGGGGGCCTGAAACACCATTTGTCATTGACATACACTACCACTTTCACATTGCCACCCTGTAGATTTCCCAACAATTCACATATCCAGTTTGGTATATTAGAAAATGAACACCTGCTTCAATATAGTTATTGTTACTTTTGTGACTAGGCTACACATTTGTGAGTTTTAGCTAAATAAGTTTATTTTTGAAGTGCATTGATTGTATTTACTTAGGTATTTTTTATGAATTCTCAAGAAGTCTTTGTCATGCTGCCAGATAAGTTCCTAAGCAAGCCTCAGTTTCAGAGGAAACTGGTAAAATGTAATTGGCAATCTCAGCTCAGCCAACTCTCTGGGATTAGTATATGATGTATTTTTTACCACAATCAGTGGAGGGGCCCCTGCTCTTTTCTGACACCCTTTTAGTGTAAGGGTTAGGGTTTTATTTTAAAAATGTATTTAGTAAATGTGACAGTATATTTAATAAAACATGGTGAAGTTTATAGAACCTGATCTAGTTAAGGAAATACTAATCTAGTTAAAAAAAAAAATACCAGAATTGGCCCCTGGGTGCCTGATGTTACAGTGGCCATATTGTTGCACTGATGGAGTGCAAATTATCAAAAAATGTACTATGCAGTCGATTGAACAGGTTTAAAAATTTTATTCATGAAACAATCAAATGATTGTTAAAGTAAAACTAGCCAGACGGGGAGTGGATGATCTGGAGGGTGAATTTAAACCTCAGCTCAACCGGGACTTAAATGTTAGAGAATGCTGTTATTAAACATATGATGCAGTCACCTGTGCTCCCACCTACCCTTCCGAAGTCGTTGGCTCACTGAAAGCAGAGGGGGACCAGTTTATAAAAGTAAGTACAGCACAACCGGGTCCCTCTTAAAGAGATTCTGACACCTGAAATTAAACTCTTTTTACATCTATTATAATATTGGCTTTGAAAGCTACTTCTAAATTTGCCATAAAGTATTTGCATGATGCTTTACATCAGGGGTGTCCAACCTCTGGCCCGAGGGCTGCATGCAGCCCATGATGGATATGAATGCGACTCAGCTTGAAACGTTTGGTTCCGGAGGAAACCTCATGTTACAAAGGATGTAGGAGTTGGCAGGAGAGGAGACTCTACCTATTGCACAGTTAGTAGTAATAATAATTTAATAATAATAAGTCTATTCCAGTGTACAGCATATAGCTCCATCTGGATATTCAATTGGTATTGTAGTTCTTTTCAGTGCATTTTCTTTACTTTTATAAATCAAAAGTGTTTGTGTATTTCATGTGTGGCCCCAAACAATTTTTCTTTTTCCAATGTGGTCAAGGGAAGCAAAAAGGTTGGAAACCCCTGCTTTACATTACCTGTCAGTTGCCCCATGTTCCTGTATACAGGACCACCTTCAGAAATCATATGAATGGCAAAAATTTCTGAGCCCCCTGGGCCACCACAGGCCCTGCCTCAGACCCACGCCACAGTAAAAAAAAACAAGTTACACAAAAATGGACGATAATGACATGGTTAATTATCCATTGTTGTCAGGGGCCTGCCCTCCCCCCCCATACAAATGTAATATACAATTGGTGGTCAGGGGCACAAACAAACAATAGGTCACATGAACCAGTTAAAGGACAAAGTTGCTTCCACCCTTCTTCCTATGATCTCTGAGGTAGCAAAAAGATTATCATAAAACGGAGGCTAAAGGGAAAAGATGTAAAAAGGCAATAGTTATTTTTATTTTATGTATGGCTTTCTTTTGAAGGGTTGGGCTAAATGCAAAAATAAGCAAAGGAAAATATTAATATTTGTTTACAGGACCACCTTCAGAAATCATGGGGCCCCATATGACAAAACTTTCTGAGCCCCCTAAGTCATGCCCACCACCACAGGTGTGTCAGAGTGTACAGCTTTTCTTGATGGGGATGTGGTGCATATTCACTTTTCTTGATGGAGGTCTCAGAGCATACCACTTTTCTTGAGGGAGGTGTCGAATCATACCACTTTTCTTGATGGGGTGTCACACTGTACTATTTTTCTTGATGGGTCTGTTGGACCGTACCACATTTGAGGGGGCTGTCGAACCGTACCAGTTTTCTAGAGGGGTGTCAGACCATACCACTTTTCTTGAAGGGGTGTCAGAGCATACCACTTTTCTTGAGGGGTGTCGGAGCATACCACTTTTCTTGAGGGGTGTCGGAGCATAACACTTTTCTTGAGGGGGTGTCAGAGTGCACCACATTTATTGAAGGGATGTTGGACCGTATCACTTTTCTTGAAGGGTGTTAAAAAAAACATTGGTAGCCAGGGGCCTCAATACAATTTAAAAAATAAAAATCAATCCCTCAAGAAAAGTGGTCAAATGGTCAAACTCTTTTTCAAGAAAAGTGGTACAGTCTGACACCTCCCCATGAAAAAAGTGATACAGTTCAGCACCCCCAAGAAAAAGTAGTACAGTCCAACATCCCCTTAAGAGTAGAGTGGCATGATAGAACACCCCCTTCAAGAAAAGAGGCATGGTCTGACACACCCGCAAAGAAAAAATTGGTACAGTTTAAAAACTCCCTATAAAAAGTTGTACAGTCCGACACCCCTCCTCAAGATAAATGGTATGATTCAAAAACCCCTAGAAAAAGTGTTACCGTCCTACACCCTTCTCAAGAAAATTGGTCTGGTCAGTTGCACAGCCAAACACCCCCTCAAGAAACGTTGTACAGTCCAACACCCATCAAGAAAAGTGGTATCGTCCAACCTCAAAAAAGGGGTACAGTTTAACACTTTTCTTGGGGGTGTCAAAACATACCACGTTCCTTTAGGGGATAGTTAAATTGGGTTGAAAAAAGACAACGTCCATCAAGTTCAACCCCACCAAATTAAAACCCAACACACACACACCCCTACACTCTTTCACACAAACCATATATACCCAAAGCTTAGTATCAATCTAGCCTTTGATATTATGCCTGTCCAAAAAATCATCCAAGCCCCTTTTGAAAGCATCAACA
>CM044444.1:48387006-48420050 GCA_024363595.1 Xenopus borealis
GCCTTTTTGGAGTCAGGAAGGAATTTTTTACCCCTCTGAGGCAAATTGGAGAGGCTTAGGCAGGGGTTTTTGTG
Organism: Xenopus borealis; assembly: GCA_024363595.1. Classification (NCBI taxonomy): domain Eukaryota; kingdom Metazoa; phylum Chordata; class Amphibia; order Anura; family Pipidae; genus Xenopus; species Xenopus borealis. The sequence continues at coordinate 48,387,081 of CM044444.1, forward strand.
CCTTCCTCTGGATCAACTAGCAGTTAGGCAGTTAAAATAAAAAAAAAAAAAAATGTTGAACTTGATGGACGTGAGTCTTTCTTCGGCCTAACTTACTATGTTACTATGTTACTTGTCTCATGCCATACACATAGCAAAATACCAAAAATTTGAGTTTTAATCCTCCCATCATGGGTGGAGAGATGAAAATCACTCCTTTATCGCCCTTTGGCCAACTATGCATCCAGAACAGCTGGTTTATAGCACAGATACAGCCTAATGGTTCAGAGCCATATATCCAAACTTGCAGACAGAAGGTATTTACTAGGCAGTGCTATGTGTATGGCATTGTGGTGGTGACACATCTTCTAACAAGGTCAATTTGGATGGATCACAGTCCAGAGAACTGCTTCAGTGAGACTCCCGGGAAATAAACTTTGCGATAGAACCATCAGCATTCCAGTGAGTACAGACGACCACAGAGCTCTATAGGAAAGAGCCTGACGGTTCTTCACTATTTGCGTTCCAATTTTGCAGAACACACGTGGTAAACAGAGATCACAGTGTGATACAAATACTGTATGTATGCAAATACCTTTGTCAGTGAAGAGTTTCACAGCTAAAGATATGTGTATATTGCCGTGAAGAATATTAGGTGAAGTCTTAACACAAATGCTTTTTATATCAGTAGTAGAGACTCGTCCCATCAGGGATATTGCCCATATCTTGTTGCTGCAGGACAGGGTCAGAGCTCAAATCATCTTCTGAGCACAGCCTGAATCCACTTTATATACAATTAATGGAAAATGCTCTCATTGAATGATGAACAAATCATAAAATTAGGGAGATGGAAATTAAGCACAGACAAGTGATTCAGGGGCAGAGGAGATTTATGGAGAAGGTTGCTTTACAGCTAATTATTTCTGCAAATCATTAACCAAAGTATGAAGTGGCACAGAGCCCACTTTTGGTGGGACGGAAAGCAAACCCTACTTAAAATGAAGGACATTTAAAATAAATGGAGACTGAACTAGAGTGGAGAAAGTAAAAGCAAATGATAAAATGAATGCCATTATAAATAAAAAGATATTCTAAATATTTTGGAGCTGAAATTTGTATTTGCTAAGGGCAGAAAGCAGGTTGAAAAAGTACCACATTAGTCCAGCAAAGACAAGAATTATAGTAAAGAAACTTCCATAAAAATTGGCTTTTTAAAATGTATTCGATCACAAATAACCATGTGAATAGAATGTAACACCTGAGCCCACAAACATACATTTTAAACCATTTATTATCCTTTTCTTCTGAAATGTATTGCTTATGGGGGGCAAAATGTTCATGAGGGCTCATTTGTAAGTGAATCAAAAGCAGCAAAAACCTCTCACCAGTGATGGGCAAATCTTTCGCAAAACACAATGAGTGTCAAAATAATTGTGATGCGTGACAATTTTTATATGTGTAACTATTTTGTCCAAATGTTGTAAAGTCAATGGGCATCCAAATATGTTTTACTCGCTACAGTTTTTATGTGCATGGCAATTTTGACGTGTGACAATTATTGTCGTGGCAAAGTTTTTGCTGCAGTTTCACAAAGACATTCGTGGGTGGCAAAACGTGAAAATTTGCCGCTAATCCATGCCTGGTGAATTCTTTCGCACATCACTACCTCTCACATCCATTTTAAACATTTTATAAACCAAATAGATGTTAGTTTATAGTGATCTGACTACTGTATGATCAATTCACTACATTTATGGATGTATATTTCATGGTAAATTTCCTGTCTCTTACCTATATGAAGCCTGGGGTTTTAATTAAGTTTTTTTCAAGGTATATAATGGAAATGCTTCTAAAAGTAAAACATCTTAAGTAAACCTCCCCACTTGCAGCAAATAAGACACGTGGAGGCACATTTATTAATGGTGGGATTTCAAATTCAAGTGAGTTTTTTTAAACTCACGTGAATTTGATGTGAAATATGAATATTTGATTATTTATTAAAATAATAGAAAGTGTAAAACTTGGAGGAATTTTACAGACTCAAAAACTCGAATTGAATATGAATAAAATTTGACCAAACTCGATTCGAGTTTTTCTCCAAAGAAACTTAAATGTCAGGAAGGCTACAAACAACTCCAAATTTGTCATTGTACCTCTCCCATTGACTTATACAGTAATTTGGCAGGTTTTAGATGGTGAATAATTGAATTTGAATTCATGAATGGGCTAGAGTAGGATAAATCTAGAAAATCATATTTGAATTTTTTCAGAAACTTAAATTGAGTTTGGATTAGTCGAATTTGACAGTTCTGACCATAATAAATTTCAAATTTGAAATGCAAGTATGAAAAAATTCAACCAAAGCCCATGAACCACAACCCCACCTAAACAAATGGTGGTTAAAATCTCATCATACAGGCAAGTAGAAATTGCAGGATGTGCACCATTCAGCATATGGTTGTGAAGCTGGGTGTTTCTGTTCAGCCAAGGGACTGAGATATATATATCAGGGTCATTGGGTAGTGTAAAGTTTGGATTGGCAAACAAGTTTCTTGTATCAACCCTTTACAATTTGACGCCATTTGTCTGATAGCTTTACTACGTGCTCACATTTCCCTCATTATCGTTCACTCCATGTAAACACTTTATTTCTGAATAAACTGGAGGGCCACACTGGTCTTGCAAATTAACTATAGCAGTCTGGACAGCTGTTAAGATATTCCCACAGTCTTAATATTACTATTAAACAGCACAGGTGGTTCACAGCATTTGATGACTTCCAACAGCCCACCAACCTAAAACTTTCCTTCCCTTAGGTAGCTCTTGGGCCTAGCCAGTGTCTGATGGTAAGTATGAGGCAGCCACAAGACACTTCATTGACAAGAGTGCTGGCTCCTCCTCAGTGAACTCTTAGCTCAGCTAGCTGGACTAAACTTATATCTCACCAACTACTGTGTGCTCCATGGAACCTGCCCTACCACTTACTAGCAGATAAAATTGCTTGTAGCTTTTCTGAGGCCTACATTTTGCTTAGCCATCAGTTAAATCAGTTTTGCTCAGAAACTTCAAGTTCTTTGCCCCTGTAAACAGCAATGAATTTGAGGGATGCCTGTAGCTCCAAACAGCAAACTCTAAATTGCAGCACACCTAGTCCATGGAACATGTAACAACAACAGACCAATATATAGGACATTAAAATAACCCCTCTTACAAGCTAAAAGGAGTTGCTGACATTGGCTGAAAGGGTATTACACCACTAGGCATGATCACTTGCAATTTCAGAGTATTAACACCATGTCATGGCCTAAAACCACCTGCACTCTCAAAATAACAATGAATGGATTGGAAAAGGAAAAATTCACTACCCCCAAAAATCAATAACTCTTTAGGAAGACAAAAAATTGCAGAATAAAAACATTCAAACATAATCAAATTTGATTGTAAATATGACAATTCTTGTTTCTTACAGACTAAAGTATTTTGTGAGGTAGTTGTACTAGCTCAAAAATGGTTTCTCTAAACTTCTTGTAAGAAAATAGTGGGAAAATATAAGAACATCACACTCTATAGGGGAAATTCACTAAAGTGCGAAGCGTCTAACGCTAGCGCTAATTCACCAGTGTGACGTCAATTTGTAACCGGAAATTTACTAACGCCGAAGTAGATAGACTAGCGCAACTTCGCACCCTTATGCCAGGCGAAGTTGCGCACTGACGAAGGATCGTAATTACACAAATTCACTAAGATGACCATTTTCCTGAACGTTACAACTTACGCTAGACGTTACTTCGCCAGGTCAGACCTGGTGAAGTTTAATACAATAGATAGGAGTTTGAAAAAAAAATTGGAAATTTTTTCTATGTCCCAAAAAAACGCTGGCGTGTTTTACCTTTCTAGGGTGATAGTCTGAAAAAGAGCTAAATTTTTTTGGGGGGTTACCCTCCTTCCCCCCCACATTTCCTAATATATGACAACACAGCTATATAGGGGGCACATGTAGGGCAATGGGACAACTTTATTTTTTTTATTAAAGGTTTCCTTTAATAAATATGTAGTGTAGTGGCTGTAACATATACTTCTATTATACTTTGAAATTTGCTCTGTATGCAAATTAGGCATCGCTAGCGTAAATGCGCTTTGCCTGGCGAAGTAACACTAGCGCAACTACGGTACCGTTCGCCGACCTTATCGTAATTTCGCACTTTAGTGTAGCGCTGGCGAAAATTCACCTGGCGAAGTGCTGCAAGCGTTAGCGAAGGCAACGCTAACTAATTTTTGCTGCTTAGTGAATTTCCCCCTAGGAATATAAACTTGCAATGCACATGTATTGAGATGGGAAAACAGATTATACAGAACTACACATAAAAGCAGAAAACAAAATTGAAACATAAAATGTTGAACTCTTTGAAAAACTGTTTAAAGCAGGAAAATACAAATCTGTAATAACAGTTTTCTTAAATGTAATTTATGAACACTAATGATATATATGTCTGTAAGTTTGTGCTTTTTGTACTGTATGTTACCCTTTTATAATAGTGTAATAGCATTAGGGCCTAGTAGGCCTGTGTGAAATGAAAACAGCATATTTTATTAAAAGGGGCATATTAGACCTGATGTTAACCTTGCCTCCTAGCAAACCTTTTGTAAATATATCAAACTGAATATCTGTAACCATTATCATGGTTCTCAAGCAACATCTTGAAAATCATCTTCACAATGCATTATGAAATTCATTTTAGACTTAATCCTTATTTTCTGTCAACCTGTTGATTTTTGAGGATATTTCTTTTCCTCAAGAAAAGTAATTTAGATTACTTTAAAATAAGCATGTGGGGAAAAGGCAGAATTAATGTTACAAGATACTGCAAGGTCTTTCTCAGTTGAGTGCAAAATGTTTCATTTTTCCACTCATAACCTGTGTTTGGCTCAGCAGCCCTTGTCAATCCTGACTTGGAAACACACCCGCCACTTGCAGAGGTGGCAGAAAATCAAGTCTCTATATACACTTATTCCAGGAATCATGTTTAAGGCATGTCTTAGAAATGCTGAGACTGCAGGATGGTTACGCTGATAGGGATATTCATTCTTTATGGATAGCATTAATTTCAGAAATGTTGTCTTGCCAAGTCATTGTAATATGTGTTCATAAGGTAAATTTAGCAAGATCTATCAGAAAAGGTGCTCTGTAAAAAGGCTTAAGAAAAGACAGCATAATCTTTCAGTTATAAAGAGCACATTTTCCTGTATGTAAGTTTGACCAGGTGCAGTAACCTAAAGCAGCCAATAAAATATTTTTTGTAACCAGTAAATGCTACCTGCTGATTGGTTTTATTAATGTACATTTCCCCTTATGTAATCTGCTGTATCTCTGTGGAAAAATGTATGCCAACTGTCAGTGGCACTGTCGGAGAGAACAGTATCTACAGATGTGCACAAAGGTTGTAACTAAGTTTAGTTTTGTGCAACTCAGAAATAAGTTGTACAGTTTCTAAAATAAATCGAGCAGGGTTATTATAAATTAGTTACAAAGTTACTAGGAACTGTGCACACTAGACATATCAGTAGGGAGTTAGAGTTCACCACTGCATGTTGAAATCTAACCCATATAAAAGAACTGAATTCAGCTGCTCTGTTTAATTCTAATAATCTGATACATTGATCTGCACCGATAAATGTTTTCATTCAATTCTGTGACACAAGTCAAACTTTTGTGAATTTGGTAAATCAGCCACTAACAGACCTTTTCAGTTGAACTTTTTTAGGCAAGTGTTTAAGTTACACATAAAGCGCATCTTTAAACTCTAGAGACACTGGAATTAAATCTAGAATCAGCCAATAAAACAATACAAATCAAGACACAACTTTAATGCAATGTTTCCCCTTAATTCCAGCAACAGGGGTGATGCATCTGAAGCAATTGCAGCATTTCATTAAACTGCAAGTGCATTTGGACTTGCAAAGACATTTTTTTGATGTCAGGATGCTGTCAAAATCACTTTTGCACACAATTCTTTAGGCTCTAGGTGTAACTATGCAGAAATGCCAGCTTTAGATAGAAGTAACTTTAATGATTGACATTTTTACAACTGCCATATTGCTATTGCACTTGCAGGTCATAAAGTACCCCTAAAATGTTATGATGTTGTAATTAAGTAGTCAAGTTTAGTTTAGTCCCTTTCAAGCTAAAGAGACCATACTCAGACAATATATGAATCAGCTAGCCTATTTACCACCCCTTCCCCAAGGAATAACTCATAAAAATTAAAGAAAAGTACCCAAGGATAAAATTACTTCTCTACACAATTTCTCAAAATTTCTGAATGCAAGTAGTTATTTAATACTTTTTAAGGCTCTTCTACATAACATTCCTAAAGGATGCACAATGCCTGCTATGGGAAAACCCTACACTATGACGAGGAAACTGTAATGAATTTGTTCCAGTTGGTTTTTAATGGTTCATAACTAAAAGTATGTGGGAAATACAATGCCGCAGGGTGGAAATTTTGAGGTAATTTTTGAAAATGTCACCAAAATCAACAAATTTATGAATGGTTTGTGGCTTGATACTTTGGAGTACAAAGACATGCATACCCAATTTGGATTTGAGGGAATGTGTACTTTCCGAAAATATATATGGCTCTTGGGGGGTTTTATGCTGTTAGGAGGGTCTTTTGGCAGACAATGCTCAGTCACAGGTCTTTGTTCACAAAGGGCGAATCGGCAGCAGAGAAAAGTCATATGCACTGTTTTTATTTGGGGTCCTCACATGCCAGCCGCTTTGGTATATCTATGCATACTGGGCATCAAACTGTTCTGTAGATCCTTGGCATCAATATTTAGGGTGCTTTACAATTGCATGTAAGAAATTGGGTGAGATAAATGCACCCAATTGCAATATTTTTAGGCGATTTTCAGAAATGTAAAAACACCCGCCTTTATGGCCAAATTTAGGTATGGTTTACGGCTTGCTGCTTTGAAAAAGAAAGAGGTGCATGCCCAATTTGGATTCGAGGGAATGTGTACTTTCCGAAAATGTATGGTTTTCTGGGGTGAACTTACTTTTTTCTAACTTTGCCCCCCCCCCCAATCTATGTAAATGTGTTTATTTTGCAGTACCTGAAATGACAGGCCATATAGGGTTCTTACTTTTGGGGGCCCTATATGCCACATTCTCAGGTACACCTATACATATTGGACATCAAACTGTTCAGAGGACCCTAGCTTTCATATATGGGGTGATTTGTCTTGATGGCTAAAAGCATGTGGGAAATACTATGGTGCAGGGTGGACATTTTGATGTGATTTTTGGAAATGTCACCAAAATCACCAAATTTAGGAATGATTTGTGGCTTGGTACTTTGGATTGACAAGCGCAAGATCACTATTCATTTTTGCTAGGCACATATGAAATGCTCGCGTTCAACGCCCTGGACAAAACTTTGCATATTAGTAAATTAGAGCATCCGTAGTGCATTTGTGCCTGGTTAAGTGGTGTGAGGGGTGTGAAGCTGACGCTGGCGAAAACTTGCCCGTTAGTGAATCTGCCCCAAGGAGAGAGGGAGAGTGCGCATTATTCACAAAAACAGTACAACAATCTGCCAGGTGAAAATAAGGACTCCAAAATTAATCAGGGTAATCAACTGTCAAATGACTTTTCACAGCTGATCCACAAAACAACCAATATGGCCTGGCTCTCAACATCCTGACACCCTGATACCCCTGACATTGTAGAAGTCATTTATATGTGCTTTAAGAGGTTAGCACTAAGTCTGATTCTTTCTCAAGACTATCTCCTTAAATGAGCTGAGAAAGAAGGAGGCAACTATGAACATCCACACTTACATAATACATCGAGTGGAATTAAAATTAAAAAGCCAAATCGGTGATTAGCCAATTTTAAAACAATTAAATAGTGAATAAATATAATAAAAAGATCCTTAAAATACATATACCACTCACCATATTTACCATAAAATTCATATTATTCAATATAGAACAATTCCTAATTAACATAAGATTAAAAACATAATAAAAATAAAAAAAAACATATTTTAAACCCATCTCATATTGAATAGGGTTTTTTAAAATATCTGTAGCCCAAACAGAGCATATTAGAAGGTGCACTCCCAAAACCTAATATTGATCAATAGTTGTCAAATTCCTTAGGCTGGCGCACAGCTTCTCCAATTACTATAATATTGTTAATATTGTTTGAATATCCAGTGGTGGTATGTTTAGCTATTTAAAAAGTTAAGATATTCGATATATGCAAGTCCCAGTGAGTGTGTGTCAAAAAAGGAGGAGGGGGAGAAAGTTGGCTTTTCACAAGTGCATGGGGTGATAAATTGTTTTACAAATTGGTATACTGGTCAATCACTGATTAATTGTATTTGTGTCTATAATAAAACATAGTTTTTTTTTCATTTTAATTCCAATTTGTGTATTTTGTAAGCTTTATATATTCCTAAATTGGAATATTTTTGGTTGGTTTGAGCCACCAACAAATGACATTGAAATATTTGATATATTACTATCAGTACCCACTCTTAAATCTTCCATTCACAATGTGAATAGGGGGCTGATTTACTAAGGGTCAAAGTAATCAATAAATCGAAGGATTTTGGTGAAATTGTTCAAATCATTCTATCAAATCAAACGATTCAAAGATTTTTCAATCAATCGAATACGATTGTTTAAAAAAAAAAAAAATCTTAAATCTTCCATTCACAATGTGAATAGGGGGCTGATTTACTAAGGGTCAAAGAAATCAATAAATCGAAGGATTTTGGTGAAATTGTTCAAATCATTCTATCAAATCAAACGATTCCAAGATTTTTCAATCAATCGAATACGATTGTTTAAAAAAAAAAAAAAAAAAGTCCATATTCGATCAAAAATTACCCCCCTCCAAAAATTCGATGGTCGTTTTTTCACTTTGAAATTCGACCATTAGTAAATCTGCCCCTAAATGTTCACAAAGTGAAAAATGGTGCACTTTGCCCTTTTCACGACAGTAGGATAGTGATTGTGAATTTTATAGTGAACAGTGTATGTAATAAAATTTCTTAATGTAAAAGCTATTATATTTGCTCCAAAATTTACTCTACCTTCAAGCAATTGTTAAAGGTCCACATTGCTAAATTAAAATTTGCACTGCAATAAAAACCTAATGAAGAATATTACATTGTAATATGCATATTTTAATTTGAAAATGTGTTCTGCTTGTGAATTTTATTACATTTCTCCCATTGACCATAAAATAAAGTTAAGTGGAGTCTAATGCTTTGCTTTGTGAACTCTGTGACAGAAAAATATTGAAATATTTCTCTGTCTAAAGGCTGTTTATCATTTACCTGTGAATATTTGTAATTTACTTGCAATAAGCAGTAAATCATTCTCCTTGAGCAGTGTTACATTTGTGCTGATTTTGCATAAAAAAAAAACAAGACAAAAAATAGCAAGTAGAAAGATCCCCCCTCCAAAATAAATAAAACAGGGCTTGACAAAAATAAAAATGCTCATTTCTGTTCGCTTATGATGGTTTCTAAAACATGTTTTCTTTTCCTTAATAGTTTACAGTATTGTCTGTCAGTGACACTTGCTGGGGAGGGCCACACTCAAACAAGACTGAAAAAGTTCAATAGTTACTTATCACTGATTAAAACGCCATCAACATATGGACACTTATCATTGTTCTGCTTTCTTGTAGTTTTACTAAGCATGTATGTGGAGAAAATGGTCTTAATATAATCATCTCCAACTGATGTTGAAAAATGTTAAATAGTAGCCATTGTTGCTTTCATATACCTGGCATCTAGGCAATCAGGGAAGTCCTATGCAGAGAAAGTAGAGACAAAATTCTGCCAGAGAACCCAAAACTTAAAGGAATAGTTCAGTGTAAAAATGAAAACTGGATAAATAAAAAATGTTTCTAATATAGTTAGTCAGGGAAAAATGCAAACTATAAAGGATAGAGTGACTGGATGTCTAATATAATAGCCAGAATCCAACTTCCTGCTTTTCAGCATTAACTCTTAGCACATGGGACATACCTGTTCAGTGAACCCGCAATTGATCCTCATCATTCAGGTCAGATTCAAAAGCAACAGTTATGATCCGTGTGGCCCTCCCTCAAGTCACTGATTGGTTACTGCCTGGTCGCCAGAGTAACCAGTCCAAGGGGGCTGAAAAAGCAGGAAGTTGTATTCTGGCTATTATATTAGACATCCAGCAACTCCAGCCTTAATACATTACATTTTTGGCTAACTAACTATATTAAAGGAAAACTATACCCTGAAAATTAATTTTTGAGCAACATAGTTTATATCAAAACAAGTGACATATCAAAGAATCTTACCTACCTGGTATATATATTTAAGTAAATATTGCCCTTTTATATATCTTGACTTGAACCACCATTTCATGATGGTCTGTGTGCTGCCTCAGAGATCACCTGACCAGAAATATTTAAACTCTAACTGTAAAGGAAAGAAGTGTTGAAGCAAAAGACAGAACTCTGTCTGTTAATTGGCTCATGTGACCTAACTTTATAGTTTGTTTGGTATGTTTGTGTGCACCGTTGGATCCTAGGATCCCAGGATCCCAGGAGGCTGTCCTTATTTTTTAAAATGGCAATTTTCTATTTATGATTACCCAATGGCACATGCTACTAAAAAGTATATTATTATGACAATGGTTTATTTACATGAAGCAGGGTTTTACATATGAGTTGTTTTATGCAATATCTGTTTATAGAGACCTACATTGTTCGGGGGTATAGTTTTCTTTTAAAAACATTTTTTATTTTGCACTGAATATCTATTTAACCTGTTTTATTTTTATACTGAACAATCCCTTTAAGGACCACCTCCTAAAGACCCCTCTATTGAATGCACATAGTGCATATGCTCTACTTCACCCCATTTTCCTCTACTGTACACTGTACTCCTCAATATCTTCCTCCGCTCTTAAACTTTTCCATATTCATTTTACGCTAATAGATGCTAAAATTATGGCTAATAGTAGCATTTCAAAATAACAATTACCATGCCAACTTCTGCCATACAAATGAACTGAACAGCATAATGTCTGTTTGTGTTGATACTTTTATGTTGAAAAATCAATAAAAATAAAGTTACGAATGTTTTTCTGCCAGAGAAACATTTGGATGGTAGATTACAGGCAGGTGTCCTAAAACAATGTAGAACTGGTTCAGGAAAACAGCTTTTCCCTAAACAAACTCCAAGTCAGTACATATCGGGATAGACCCTCCTCCCTGCTCCCATTAGAAGTACCCTCCGAAAGCCTTTAAAAGACCAACCACACCCACTTACCAGCATCTTTTTTTTCCTTCTTTTTTTCTTTTGGCTTTGCTCAAAAACCATTGGAAGTAAAATTTTCTTTTTAACTTTGGGAAAGCATTAGGCCTGCCTGAAAGCGTCCTAGGGACAGGGGTTTCGGTCCACGGGACCTTTTGTTCCCCAGCACACTACATCATATCTGTCTTCTGAGCTTCAGCTTTCGGATCAGGTAAGGCACTGGTGTGCAATGTTTGCTACTCCTTGTCTGCCTGTGTTTCAGTTGCCTCCCTATACTGCTGTCAGAACATTTGGTGGCAAGTGCTTGTCCCCCATCCATGTGCCCTCCCGACCGCCCAAACAGCGTCCGGTAGCAGTGGTGTATGTGGCCCCTACACCCCATTTTTTTACGCATGGGCGAGGGAGGTGGCAGTTAGTTTAGGCATAATTAGTTAGAGGCCTGAACCTTCCTACCTCCTGTTACTTTTGTTTTCTTTCTTTTATCTTTTAATGTAGGCAGGTTATGGCCAACTGCCTCCCTCAGCAGTCTTTCCCGGGGTGGGGTAATTAAAATGATAAAATAAAAACAACAAAAGTTGTTCTATAGGCTCCAGCGAATATAACAGCAACTCAGGAGTCACTAACACTAATTAGCCAATTTGCCTCTGTATAACCTCAGTATTTGCTTTTGGTTACCTGCCTATGCATAAAGCAGCTGAGTACTGATACCAGCTGTGTCTAATCAAGTGATTCTGGGGCAACTCCCAGCTATAGCAAGGGGAGATGACCCCGGCCACTCTCTGGTGCAAATTCACTAAAGCGCTAAGCGTCTAATGCTAGTGCTAATTCACCAGCGTGATGTCAATTCACAACTGCGCCGATTTACTAACAGTGTACCTGGCGAAAATTTGACTTGTGCAACTTCGCACCCTTACGCCAGGCGAAGTTGCGCACTGATGAAGGGACATAACTACCCTAATTCACTAAGATGAACATTTTACTGAACGTTACCTCTTGTGCTAGACGTTATTTCGCCAGGTCAGACCAGATACAATAGATAGGAGTTTTAAAAAATTATTTGACATTTTTTCCAGGTCCCAAAAAACGCTGGTGTCTTTTACCTTTTGTGGGGTGATAGTCATACATATGGCAACTCAGCTATGCAGTGGGCACATGTTTAGGGCAATAGGACAACTTAATTTTATTTATTAAAGGTTTCCTGGGCTTGTGTAGTGTAATGTAGTGGCTGTAACATACACCTCTATTATACGCTCAAGTTTGCGCCATATGCAAATTAGGCATTGCTAGCGTAAATGCGCTTTGCCTGGCGAAGTAACGGTAGGGCAACTTCGCTACTGTTCACCGCCCTGATCACAAATTCGCCGGCGAAGCTGTCATTAGCACATTTTTGCGATTTAGTGAATTTGCCCCTCTAACTCAGCAGACTAGATCACTGCTTCAGAAGCCTCAGGTAAGTACTGCTGTGGTCAGTAAACTGGTAAGGCCGATATTCCTGTTAATAGTGATCCTCCTAATGGATGCAGAGGGTGTCCTAAAATATGTGGCAGTAAGGGGTCTGCTTACAGCCCTGCATAATAAACAGCATGTAAGGAGAGTGACAATATGCTGATCTGCAGTGTATTAAAGTTTAACTAACTGGTTCCATGCAATATAATCATATGCTTACCTGCACTGGCTTGTTGCTTGCCCACCTGAAACCAGTAGCCCTAATACAAATAGTCAAATGGGCTAACATGCTCTAATGCTGACATTAGCGTATACTAACATGCAGGGCGCTGAGTTTAGGCCATTTGCATACTTTATATCAGTAGGCCCATTGAATATGGATCACTGGGTAGCTGCTAGGTTCTGAAATATGTTGCTCCAAACAGCAGATAATCAAAAAAGGATATAATACATGTTGCTGTGATTGTATCCTTTATTCATTTACCTTTACATTCACGCCCATGAAATTGGAGGGCCAATAAGGTATTAGTAGCCTTATTGGATATAGAGCACAGGTCTGGATGGCTGCTAGGCCCCACTACATGCTTGCTCTATGTGGCAGCTAATCTAAACTATTTATTACATGTTGTTGTGAGTTTATTGGTGTGCTCCTATTGTTTTCTGCAGTATATGCTCCGCTATTGCTCACCTGAACAAGTAGCCCTAATGAATGTAAAGCACAGGTCTGGCTGACTGCTAGGCCCTGATACATGCTTGCTTTAGGTGGCAGCTAATCTAAGCTATGTATTACATGTTGTTGTGATTTTATCAGCAGGCTTCTATGTTGCTCTGCAGGAAATGCTTGGGCTATTGCTCACCGGGAACAAATAGCCCTAAGGGATGTCGAGCACAGACCTGGTGAGCTGCCAGGTCCTTATAGATGATTGCCCTAAGCAACAACTAATATAAACTATGTACTACATGTTTCTGGGATTGTAGCTGTGTACTCCTAGTTTGCTTTGCTGTAGGATATGTTCTAGTTATTGCTCACCTGGAATGAGTAGCCCTAATGGATATAGATCACTTGGCTGGGTGACTGCTAGGATCTGATACACACTTGCTTTAAACAACAGCTTACCTAAATTACCAATTACATGGATCTGGGGTACATTGGGGTTCAATACCAATGTCTTATGCCATTTCTTGCTCCTGGGGTATGGTATGTCCTTTCCAATTGAACAGGGAATGTATTTTATTACTGTTCTTGGCAAGGTTTTCTCCCCAGGGTAGTAGTTTTCGGAAGTCCGTCTTTCATAAGGATCTCTGGACTAACAATGACCCACAGGTATGTAGTGCATTTCAATGTAAAATTTCCTATATTCAGCAGTCTTGTTTTACACATCACTGCCTGAATGAATGGAGGTCCCCTTATTCCAGTCTATTGTGTGGTATAATTACTATCCATTGCTGGGGCTCTGGGGTTGGGCGTGGTGCTCTCCAGAACCAGTAGCCTAGGGCCCTAACCGAGGCATGTGTAATAATCACATGGTTAATACATGCTAGCACCATGACCCACACCCTTTGGGGGGATTCTAGTGCCTTCAGAACAAATGTCCATCTAATGGTTAAACTTAGGGTTGCCACCTGTCCGGTTTTGACCCGGACAGCCCGGTATTTTGAAGGGCTGCCCGGGTCAATGCTTCCTGCCCGGTTTTCCAAATAAGGAAAACCGGGCGGGATTAGCTTAATTGACGCCGTGATCGGCCAATCGGCGATCGCAGCATCATAGCTCCGCCCTGTGACATCACAGGCCCGCCCCCCTGTCCGGCTTGAGCCACAGGAAAAGGTGGCCACCCTAGTTAACTCCATAATACAACTGAGCCTTCCAAGCAATATAGATAGATGTATCTATAAGTGGACCATCTGCATGTTTGTGCATATGTATGTTTATATATATATATATATATATATATATATATGTGTGTGTGTGTGTGTGTATGTATATATAGTTTAATATTAAGGTGCGCATAGGGATGTGCATATAGATAGGGTCTTTTTGTCCTTCAGAAAGGTTCCTGTGTGGAATTGAAAGGTGAACTTGATAAGGCTATATTTGCACTCAACAGATTGTACTTTGAACTCATCCATAATTTCTACTAGAGCACCCAGGCTATCTGACCAATTTTAGGGGTGCAACCTGTGCCCATCTCGGTTTGCAGATCTGTATGTATATATGTATATAGTACAGGACTAGAAGTTCTAACTTTGACAGAGTTTAAGAAGAAAAAGGAATACTGTTCTCTGTGTGGCTGAAGTAACCCTAAATGCATTTCAGTGCAATACTTGTTTTCATCCCACACTGCGTATCCATTTAAGATGGAGCAATCGGCAACAGTCTCTTTAGGCTTATTTTGAGGCCAGGCACGGCCTCACTACTAATGCTTCTCAGCAATTTTTGTTTCTCACAGCCGGATCTTTTATTGATAGTCTGCGGACTTACAGACATAGTCTAACACTGTTTGGATATATCAGTAATCATTAGAGCTTTTGAGCTCTTTTTCTGAAGACATATTTCTACCCATCTGTTGGGGCTCCTTAGTGCCTCCTACAGCTAGATAGGGGGTTATTACCCAGGGTTCTACATGGACACTTACTACTGATAAGCTTAGCCTCAGGATATATGGGTACATATAGACATGAGACCACTAGGAAGTCTTCTCTTAAATAAGGCTGGGCACATGCTTAGGGTCTATATTTCGGACCAAAGGCTTTCAGGTTATAGGAATCCTAAAGTTGTCTGTTAGACAATAAAGATGACTTTGTTACAAATAGGACTGCCCAACATAGGAGTATTTTGCTTAGGTTGCCAACAAACAAAACATTATTGTGGCCTAAAGGCTAGGCTTCTGCTGTGTCCATTATGCAGACTTATTTTGGTTCTGTTGTTTCTTCAATTTTCTATTCCCCTACTTAGTGGTTTTTTAGAATACAGGTCTGGCTGTTCCTACCAGACAGGTCACTGATTAGACAGCAGATGCAAGCATCTAATTTTTCCTCTAAGTCAGTACCCTCTTGAACCACCAGCAGTATTGGAACCTGCCTCCTCAGTTACATACTGGTGTTTCTACCTGTTATATCGCCTCAGGCTGCAACGCACTTAATTCCCCTGTGCAGGAGCATAGCATTCCCTTACGTGAGATGGCGGCAAGTATTACAGTAAGACTGCATTCTCTTACATCCCATCGAGGAGTGTAGTAGGGAGTAGCATTTCCCACAAGGCTGCCCCTTATGCCTTCAGTGCAGGGATTTCATTGTGATAGGGATTAGGCCTTAGCAGCAGCTACCGGTCCCTACACTGATTTTCCAGTCAGCCACACTGGCAGGTGTGCCTTGCAAGGAAGTGGTGCAACCCAGATTATTATGCCTCATGGAAGTCACCCGGTACCTTATGATGTATTTGCCTCATCTGTCTCTCCTCTGTGATATGCTACACCTGCGCATCTTCCTGTGTGAGTAACCCTGTGGTCCATTGCCTCGTGCATGTGCTGTTGTGCTAATAAACATCTGTTTATGTTTTCACTGAGAACCTCCTAGCATCCATCTGTCTATTTTATGGTACAGTGCCTGTGTATTTGTAGTTTACTACCTCTTAAAGGGATAGCTTCCACTTGGCGAAGGCCCTGCCCTGCTGTGTAGTGTCGCAGTGTAACCCATGCTCAAACGCTAGCTGGACACTTTAACTAATTTGTGCTGCCTTGCCCAAAAAAGCATTACAGAAGATAAACACGTCAGTATTTCATACTTGGTATGCACAGTGAAATAAATAATCATTAAGAAGAAATACTGGAGTGCTTGTGTTCTTCATCACTATAATATATAATATATATATATATATATATATATATATATATAAATAAAAGTTCAATTGAATTTGCATAAAATTCGATCAAATCTTTTCTATTCAATCATTCGATCGATGGAATTGCGGTAAAATCCTTCAAATTCGATATTCAAATCCGAAGGATTTTACTTCCCATGGTCGAATTTCAAATTTTTTTTATTCGAAATTTGACCAATAGTAAATCTTCCCCATACTGTATGAGCTTAAACTCTACACTACATCCCATCATGAAGATCTTATCTGCTCATCACAGGGGCCTGGTATTTTCTAGCATTGGGGGAAGGGGCAGAATTTGCTATGTTGCATCTCAGCTCTCCCTGATCATTCACACTTCTTAATTCAATAAGGTGAGAAGGAACATAATCTGATCATATTTGTTTTGCATCACTGCAAAAAGAGAAAATGAGGGGCTTGATTAAAAGAAAATTAATTGCCACGTCTAGCAAGATATCACAAGCAGTAGCCAATCTCTTTGTAGACCGCATAGAAAATAAGACTGGAACGAAGAGCAAGGTCTTTTTTCTCTTTTTTTTTATTTAACCCTAAGTAAACCAAATTATGACTAAAATCAACAGAAAATAACCCCAGATAAAAAAAAAGGTTTAGCACTCGTAACTGAATAATTATTATTATTTAATAGCTTAAATGAAGTAGACAGAGCCTAAATATTTCCTAAAAATTTAATTTGCAAATGTGCATTCTTTATAATTCAGACTAATACTAAAGCCAGTTAGTTCCAAGGATCAAATTAATTTCTGTGAGATGTAGTACTGCCTTAAACTGCCTCAGATTATTCACAAAAACATGCCACAATTAATAGAAGAATATTGGTTAAAAAAATAGAAATGATTAAAGCCTGCGCTACTATAAGGAGACACTTAACAGTTCATAAATTAATGTCTATATTTACTTTTTCCAACTGCACTAAAGGTCAAGCTGTGTTTGCACTGATTATTTTCTATATTTACATAAGCCATATTAGAGCAAGAAATATTAGCAGCATGTAAGAAACTTTTACTGGAACTACATGTAATTGCTGATTACTTGTGTAAAAGGTTTATTATCTTATACACAAGGGTTAAAAAATAGCAATATAGTAAATGTAATTTTAACATTATATTAAGCTTCCATCTAGTATGTGCTCCCATACAGGCTGCTCTGCTAATGCACCATTCAATGGAAGTCACAAATCTTTGCATGTCAAACCAGTAGCATCTCATTTATTAAAGGTGCTGGCAAACAATGGAACACTGAGGTAAAAAAAAAAAAAAAAAAACCCTTTTCCAACCAGCATCTGTATAATAAATTAGCCCCACCTAGGTTATAGCATGATATCAAACAATGGAAGCTTGCTCAAGATGTTGGCTGAAATGGTTTATTGTCCCTTTATTTCTCCTTGTTAGAGGTTTTTTGATAGGATAGAGCAAGAGCTGAACATATCACTTTACTCTTCAGGCCCATATAGAACTCCAACAATTAATGGAAGTGCCGGTTGTTGTGAGGAATACTGGTCTATTCATAATTATCACAAGGATCATAATTATTTCTGCCAGACAATCAAACTGTAGATATAACACTAAGGGGCAGATTTATCACATATCAAGAAGTAAAATATTCCAATTAAACAATGTTCGAGTCCTTTTTGTGTAGTTCGACTAGGGAATCGTTCAAATTTGATTTGAATTTGCAAAAAATTTGAAAACTCAAATTTCAAAATTTATCATACTGTCTTTTTAAAAATTCGATTTTGACCATTCGCCATCTAAAATCTTCTGCATTGCTGTTTTGGCCTATGAGGGTCCTCTAAGAACCTATTTAGAGTCAATTGGTGGACTTATAAAATTCTTCTTGACAATTCAAAGTTTTTTTTGGGGAAAATTTTCTAATCGTATTAGATCGAATGCGCTATTACTTTGATTCGAACAATTAGAATTCAATCAAATAAAGACTTATTCTATCGAAAAATGGACCTATGCAAGCAAAATTATACCCTTGATAAATCTGCCCCTAATTATGTCATTTAGTAACTATCAAATGTCAATTTAGTCCACAAATCTCTAAAGATTAGAAGTCAATGGGAGCTGCACTGATCCAATTGGACCGCACTAAATGAATTCATTCTTAGATGTTTTCAGTTTTTTTTTTCTCCAGGAAATGTCTGAAAAACTGAAATTTTTTCGAGGTATTCATATTTTTAGTGCATCATTCAGTGTAATTTTCCATTTGTACTTTTTTATTCAGATTTTTAAAATAAATCTCACAGCATTTGTCGTTTCAGAATTTTTGAGTTTAGTTGTGGACTAAAAACTTCTAAAACCACTAAAATTTAACCTTTGATAAATAAGCCCCTCTGGTTGCTTCAATATACAGTTGTTCATGGGGATTACTTTTAGTATGTTATAGTATGGCCAATTCTAAGCAACTTTTCAATTGGTCTTCGTTATTTAATTTTTATAGTTCATAAATGATTTGCCTTCTTCCTCTTCCTCTTTTCAGTTTTCAAATGACCAAATCTAAAAACAAATGCTCTGCAAAGCTGATAATTTATTATCACATCTTTTTATTACTTGTTTTTCTATTCAGGCCCCCCCCTGTTTATATTGTAGTGTCTCATTCAAATGAATGCATGGCTGCTGGGGTAATTTGGACCCTAGCAACCAAACAACTGAAACTGCAAACTGGAGAGCTGCGGAATAAAAAGCTAAATAACAACCAATTGCAATTTGAATCAGAATATCACTCTCTACATCATGCTATGTTAGTTTAAAGGTAAACAACCCCTTTGATTTCTTTAAAGAAGCACCATTATACCTGAATCTGAACTAGAATTTGGAGCAAATATTGAAGATCTAAAACAAAGAGGCATACAAAGCTCAAAATGCAGATGGGAATTAAAGGGGTGGTTCACTTTTAAGGTAACGTTTATTATGTTATAGAACGGCTAATTCCAAGCAACTTTTCAATTGTCCTAAATCCTAATCCAAAAATACTCCAACCTGTCCAGGTCCTTTTAGAAGTCAATGGCAGAGGTCCCAGAACTGAAGATATCATGGTTTGTGATGAGTTTCGTCCAGAGATCTGAAAAATATGTTGGTTTCAAGTGGTGATATGAAAATTTTGAGTGTTTCAGGGATACAACTTGAAAATTTTTATTTTTTTATTAGCAAAACAGAAATCTTTCATGTTTTTTTTTCCAAATCGGTTTAATCAAGTTTAATCAGGTATAGGATTTTGTTATGAGAGTTTTATTTAAATAATGAGATAAAATTTGATTTTTAGTAAATAACCCCCTTAAAGAGATTACTAAATAATTTACTTAAAACATACGGGTTAGAGGGGGGCGTGGCCTGACTCCGAGCTGAATGCACGCTTAGTTTGTGAGCTCTGCGATAGCTGACCCGGACCAGCGAGTTTCACGGCGATTAAACATGGGGAAATCTCATAAATTGAAGCCTGACAAAGAGAAGACCCCAGGGCGCAAATTACAAGCGCCTAATAGCGAATTTGCCCCGCTGTTTCTAAAAAGAAAGGCGCTTCGGGCGGAATCCAAAATGGCGGCCGACACCGATAACCATGAGGAGGAAGCTGACTCTAATAGAGAACAAACGGACGCCGAAAGTGATCTGGATGAGGAGGTAAACGTACACTCTTACATAGCTAAGCTACCCTCCAAAAGAGACATTAAAGAAATGCTACAGGAAGTTACTGCAGTGATTAAGGAGGAGATACAGGACATTAAAAAGGATATGATATCCCTGGCTACACGCACAGACAGTCTGGAAACAAATGTGAGCATTTGCAATGACAGGCAAAAAACACTATACAGATGTGCAGCAACAGGATAATGTTATACAAGATCTCCACAGACAAATAGAAGATCAGGAGAATAGGAGCAGGCGCAATAATATAAGAGTCAGAGGAATACCAGAACTGATCCAAACTGACGAGATAAAGAAAGCTCTCCTCCAGATCTTTAACTCCTTACTATGCAGGGAATCAGACACAGAGATTAAAATAGACAGGGCTCACAGAGTCTACAAGCCCAAGGCTGCACCACTAAATGCACCTAGGGACATTCTCTGCTGCATACATGATTTTACCCTGAAAGAGGAGATTTTGCAAAAGGCCAGAGAAGCTCGCCAGCTCACCTACGAAGACAATAATATTAAATTATTCCAGGATTTGTCAAAAATTACGCTAATGAAACGCAAACTACTTAAACCACTTACCGACTCTTTGCGGGAGAAGAGCATTCAATACAGATGGGGATATCCATTTGCTCTCATAGCAAACAAAGATGGAATTAGCGCCACAATCAGAGTTCCCTCAGACACAGAACCTTTTCTGAAGAAACTAAACTTGACTTCATTGGACCTACCAGGATGGTCACCGGAGACAAGCAAACTACCTCAGATGTCTTTTGACTTGCACAACGAATGGTCACAATCATCCAGCACTAGGAAGATGCCTAGGACACCTAGAACACCAAGAGAGAGAAACAGACCCCAAATCGAAGGATAAGCAAGATCTTCTCACCAGATGACTTTATTTGACTTACTTTAAAAGACATGCTAACCAATATACATTGATCTCCTCATCAGGGATACAGAGCCATAAGGTTATGTGAGTTACTTTATTCATATGATTGTTTTAATGTTAAAGGTGAAAAAAAAAAAAAAAAGCCGGTCACATTTATGTTTATGGTTAACCCTATTATGAGGGCATTGTGATTTGCTTACATAATCAAGATGGTATATTGGTGAATGTCAAAAACAGATACTTTTGTTTCTTAAATCCCCATGTTTGACTGTTTAATAGGATTTAATATGGTTCGCTGGTTCGGGTTCAGAAGTTGGGAAGCTTCACCACCCCTAACTAATGAGTTTAAACAGCTCATTTCAACCACAAACCCCCAATCTCGAGGCCCTAGGCCCAAGAGATACCGCCACACAACACTCCCCTTACAGGGAGTGTACTCTGTTAAACCTACAGTGGCACAAGTTAACTTTCCGAGTTGTTAACCCCCCCCTATTTTCTCCTACCACTCTTTGTATGTCCACTGGGCAAACACACAACAAGTGTAAGGAACTCGATAAGTATGGTTGCACCCTCTTCTCCACACTTAATGGCTGATACAAAAAATATAGAAGGGAATATACTGTCCCTAAATGTCAATGGTTTAAACGAGCCAGTCAAAAGGGCCCAGGTGTTTCATCTATGTAGAAAGAATAAAGCTTTAATAGTTCTACTACAAGAATCTCACTTTAAAAAGAATCACTTACCTATAGTTAGACCCCAACAGTATCCTCAGATTTTTATGAGTAATAACCCGCACAAAAAATCATTAGGGGTAATGACCTTAATACACAAAGACCTTCCTTTTGAGCATATGGAAACGATTTCTGATGAAGAAGGAAGATACCTTATAATTAAAGGGAAACTAGCGAACCAAAAGTGCACTATAGCAAATGTCTATGCCCCTAACTCGGGTCAGGTTGAATATCTAAACAGGTTTCTGAAAATATTAGACGTACACAAAGAAGGTTTGATTGTCTTGGGAGGTGACTTCAACATAGCATTAAATCCTTTAGTTGACTCATCCTCCAAGAAAACCAAAATCTCGTATAAGGGTTTAAAAGAAATTAAGAAAAACTTGGCAGACCTACAACTTATTGATATCTGGAAGGCTCTAAACCCAAAGAAAAGAGACTTCACACATTTCTCCAAAGTTCATTCTGTTTATTCAAGGATAGATTATATTTTTGTATCTCAGAGATGGTTACAGTCATTTAAAGAAGCTGATATTGGTAACACAATACTATCAGATCATTCTCCAGTCATAACGAGATTTACAATACCGAAATCAGTAAAAGCAGAATTTACTTGGCGTTTCAATGATTTCCTTATACATACAGAAAGAAGAAGGTTCCAAATACAAAGTTGGATCAATACAATAATTCAAGAAAACGACACACCAAATATTTCTCCAAACACTTTATGGGAAACACTTAAATGTGTCCTAAGAGGGAAACTGATTGCTCTGAGCAGTAACCTAAAAAAAGAGAAATAAGCAGAAATAGTTAGACTCACAAAGGAAATAACCCAGCTTGAACAAACACACAAAGAAAACTTAGCTCAGAAAACATTAGAAGTACTAGAAGGGAAAAATTACAACTTAGGGCTATATTAAACCAAAAAGTGCAGAAAAGTTATATGAGGAGTAAACAGAAGTTCTACGAGTTAGGAGATAAGTGTAATAAATTTTTTGCGAGGACCATTAAAAGATTACAACCCCAGTCACATATTTTATCAATTAAAGACAAGGGTAATAACATACACTATGATACAAATGGAATAGCCAAGGCTTTTCACGAATATTATCAATCTCTGTACAAGCTCAAAAATGTCTCCCAAAAAGAAACCACCCTGGGCAAACTCAGAGAATTTATTAAGGAAGCTAATATAAATAAATTAAACAAAGATAAAAGCCAGGAATTAGAAGCCCCAATTACTGACAAGGAAATAGAAGACTGTATAAGTACCCTCCCAACGGGGAAAAGCCCTGGACCAGATGGTTATATAGCAGCATTTTACAAAGCTTTTAAAAAAGAAGTGACCCCTCAGTTATTGAAACACTTTAATAACATATCAAACAAACACAATTTCCACCCACAAGCCCAGGAAGCCCACATCACAGTAATCCATAAGCAAAATAAAGACCCACAAATGTGTTCTAGCTACAGACCGATCTCTTTAATCAATATAGACATGAAAATTTTTGCGAAGATACTTAGTAATAGAATAAAGAAATACTTACCAGAACTCATCCACAAGGATCAAGCGGGTTTCATACCTAAAAGAGAAGGAAAAGATAACATGTTTAAGGTTATATCATTAATGAATCATATACAAAAGAAAAGGATACCAGCTATTATTTTGACAACTGATGCCGAAAAGGCTTTTGACAGGGTTTCATGGACATTCTTAGAACAGACACTGCTTGGCTATGGGTTTGGGAGTGCTATGATCCAAAAAATTATGGCACTCTATGAGAAACCTTCAGCCAGAGTCCGGATTAATGGAATACTTTCCCCTAGAATTCAAATACAGAATGGGACTAGACAAGGGTGTCCGCTGTCACCCATTCTATTTATACTAGTTATAGAAATACTACTGTCCCACATCAAGGGTGACCCGGATATAACAGGAGTAGCCATGGGAGATAAAGAATATAAATGCATAGCATTCGCAGACGATCTCCTACTAAACCAACCAAATATTGCTCTTCCAAAAGTAATAGCCCTTATAAAACAATATGGAGATTTCTCCAATTTTAAGGTGAATTACTCCAAATCAGAAATCTTAAATCTTAATATTCCCGAAACTAAAGCTAGATAATTGAAAACAAACTTTGCATTCAAATGGGCTGACCCATGCATTACATATTTAGGAATTAAAATACAAGCAGAAATGGGGAAATTATATCAGGACAATTTCTTACCTCTCCTGGCAACATTACAGAAATTAGTGAACAATTGGGAGAAACTTCAACTTTCATGGTCTGGCAGGATCCAAGCCATAAAGATGGTTCTTGTTCCCAAAATCTTGTATATTATCCAAGTTTTGCCAATAAATATCCCCAACTCATTCTTCGTATCCATTAAATCCATGATATCTAAATTTGTATGGGGGAAGAAAAACCCAAGATTAAAACACAAAATACTAATTGCACCGACAGTAAAGGGAGGAATGGGACTACCTGACCCTTATCTATACTATGTGGCAGCCCACTTAGCCCGAATATTAGACTGGGCTTGGGGGAAAAAAGAATGGTGTGAAATGGAAAGAATGAATACAAAATACCCGATAATTAACTCTTTGTGGATCTCAAAAGATAAAATTCCACTAGAAACATGGCATCACCCATTAGTTGGGACTACCTTGAGAGTCTGGCACAAGAACAAACTAAAATTAGATCTATCCAAAGAACCTTATATACTTCAATCATTAATGTATAATCCAGAGTTTGTACCTAGCTTGGAGAGAGGTTCTTTTACTAGATGGGAAAGATTAGGAACTAGAGAGACTCAATTGAGAGATATAATCAAAAATGGTAGAATCATACCTTTGGCAGAAATTCAAAAAAGATGGGGATCCCACCCCAGAGACATTTGGGGTTATAACCAGCTCCACAAATATATACAAACGAAACCCTCGAAAGAATGGGATAGACCTGAAACAGAATGGGAATCATTACTTTCTTCACCGATAGTAGTCAGGAAACCTCTATCCAAGCTATACAAATTACTAGTCGACAAGGTAGCCACTAGCCCAGAGAGTCAAAGGCAAGAGTGGGCTAACGAACTTAATATAGACATAGACGATACTACCTGGAAGGAAATTCTTAAAGCAACCCAAAAAACAGCCAAAGCAGCCAAAACAAGGGAAGCAATATATAAATTGGTGACAAGATGGCATTATACACCTATGAAATTGAAAAAAATGTACCCTAATAGTTCAGGGCTCTGTTGGAGATGCAATCACAAAGAAGGTAACCACACGCACATCTGGATAACATGCCCTATTTTACAAACATACTGGGAAAAGGTAGCGAAACTTATAAAAGAGGTAACAGATATAGACATAAACACAGATAAACCAGAATCTATACTTTTCTTGGATGGCAACTCCAACAGAGTCATAAAAAACAAAGTTTATTTACACTTTATTTACACTTATTACAAACAGCCAAATGGTTGATTCCTTGTAAATGGAAGTCACCAGAACCCCCTAATTATAGGGAATGGCTACATAAAGTCGAAAAGGTGAGGCAATTGGAAGAGATAACATATCTAATCCACAACAACAGTATGCGTTGTGATAAAATATGTGGATATACTTGACCCCTCCCTCCCTCCCCCTCCTTTCTTTTTTCTGTACCCCCCTCCTTTTTGAAAATGAAAAATAAAGAATTATAAAAAATTAAAAAAAAACATACGGGTTAGAGAATATTTCAACATTCCTCTATGATAGTGCACCTTTACATAATAGTAGTTAGTGCTGCTGCCTTCCTTGCACTAGTTTATTTCCTAAGTCTGTATGTTGACTTCATGTTTGAGTGAGGTTTCTTACACTTCTTTAAAAAGAGGACACTTATTGAAAACACATGCTGCAAGTTGATGCAAGGATCAATTATTTGAGTGCAGTCATGCATCCAGCTTGCAGCACATGTATTTAATGTGTTCTTTTGTCCTATGGGTTAGGTGGTATCCCTATCCCATGACTGACTGTGAGAGAAAAATTAGACTGATCACATTTAATTATTTGGTAGACACACACACGGGGGTGGGGGGCATTCCATTTAGTTACCCTGAGTTAGGCCTGAAATTCATTGACTATTAAGTGACAGTAATGAACAAAGGTGGTGAACCAAGTTGTTAACTGGCATCCATTGTACTAATCTACTATCTGGCTCAAAGTTTTCTGCTTAAAGGGCAAGGAAAGGCAAATAAATCTATCTCCAATATACTTTAATTAAAAAATGTGTACCGTTTTTTATAAGAAACCTGACTGTATACAGTGAAATTCTCCCTTCATTTAGTGCTGTGGATAGGAATTGTCAGACAGTCCCTCACTTCTGGCAGGGAAACAATCATACTTATGAACAGCAGGGGGAGCCCCCACCTTACTTACCAGCCATGCAGAACTCAAACAGCTTTTTTTTAAATCATTTATGACGATCCCTCAGAATCCCAGACCACACTGAGCATGTGCATGTAGTCTAGTCTTGCAAAGATGTATAACAAAGTTACAAGATGACAGCCCCCTATGACCAACTTTGAAAGCATAAATAATTTGTTTCATTAGGCTTGTGGTGCAGCAAGTTCATGTTTATGTTTAGTATACAAAATACAGCATTTCTAGCCTTATTCTATTTTACACTTTCCTTGCCCTTTAATTGCAGTGGGACAGTTTTCCCTGGAAAAGAATGTGAGTAAAAAACAACTGAACTTTTAGGGTAAATAACGATAAATAAGTGTATGTTCATTTATATGAAGATCCATCAATCCAATCTATCTCGGGCTCTAAGTGTTCTAAAATGTAACAATTATTGTTTCTATTCAATATTTATTGAAGTTTCTAGATTGCAGTAATAAACATTTTGTTCATTACCAATAAATCATTAGCTGTGTCAAGTAATTTTCACATAATCCCCAGTGAAGAGGGCAATAGTAACAAATATGAAATGTAAAGTGGTTATTAGAGTCATTACAACCAGCAGCTAAACTGACCCGATAGGGAATTGATTGATTGGACATAGGAGCTCTTTCAAAGAAACAATATGAAATGAAAGTTTGCTCATTTACAATTATCGTAAGGTACAAAGTGCCAAAACTGATGCAAAACACTGTTTGTTGCCAACAATGCACCTTGCCAGCTCCAAGGTGTGCCTGCTACAGGCAGGCAGGTAAGCAGCAAGCAGGGAAGCTACATATGTTTATGGAAAGCTAAATATGAGGGCTCGCATATGAACAAAGGTGCTCAAGAAGTTAGACCCAAATAATTGAGGTGCAACAGTACTGCAATTAGTATAAGCTATGAGACTGTGTAATATTCCTGTGTTTCAGGGTGATGCACAGTGGGGCTATAATATGTTTCCTTTTTGCTAGTTGCAATAAATCATGTTTGCTATAATTTCCTTTCAGCTAGCTACAGTATTATTTTGCTTTGACTGGAGGATTTGCAAGTCAAATAATATGTTACATTTCTCTTATTGTGGTACTGTACATTGTGTAACGGTTTGAACGGTTTGTGTACTCTAATGGTTCTGTGTTTCTTATGTGTGTGTGGGGAATGCATAGAGGAGCATCAACACAGTGATGAATTACTCCCAACCAAAATTATAAATGAAAACAGTCCTTGGGACATGGATTGTCTTGAATGTATTAAGAATAGCTGGACAATTCTCATTCTCAGAACTTTGGTATTATAAAAACTTTTGCAAAGTTTTGCTCCTGCTACTACTGTAAAATACTAACTTCGGTGACTTCGGAAAACGAAGCGCCCCATGTGCTTAGCACAGGCGACTTTTCATTATAGCAGAAGGGAAGACATGCAAAGGCAGTTCAGGGAGATTGTCACCCAGAAAAACAGGCGACTAAATTTCCCTGAATCTGCCCATGTGTCACTGACCTTAGGCTGAAAAAGAAGAAAAAGCACAGGATAACAGATAAGCTCAGTAACATAAAACATTGGGATTCTGCAGAAAGCATCTGTTATCTGCTTTGTAACCTGAGCCTTGGATGGCTACCCCAATGGCTACACAGCACCTTCTTTATATAAACAATAGTAGTCTTTCCGAAGGAAAACACCCGTTTAGCAGTGCAGGAATACAGTACATTATATTTTAATTACTCAAAAGTACAAATTTTTTTGGTGGTACTGTTCCTTTAAATGCAGATTTAATTCTCAGTCTCCTCAAAATGTCAGTTTCATTCAAAGGGAGCAGAATGTGCCAATAAACTTTCCCAACATGAACAACTGGGAACAAGACTAAATTCTTCTTTTGTAAGAGCCTTTAAGCAACAGCAACCTTTACAATAATGAAATAAATGCACCAAATAATCTATAAATCTAATATCAGCATATACTAGCATATCAGCTAGAAACATGATGGGATAAATGCACTTCTCATATATGGTGACCCACCTTACCCTAGTCCTTCATATAAAACCGCTAATGCACATCAATTTTCTCAATGACACTTTTCTTGGCTTGAGATCCTCTCTTTCTTTGTTAAAATCTTTCAAGAGCAAAAAAGCCACAGTAATTTCTCTAATCAATATTTTTACACTGCACTTAAGAAACATGTTCACATTTTTACATATGTATGGGGGGG
Source organism: Xenopus borealis (assembly GCA_024363595.1). Lineage (NCBI taxonomy): Eukaryota > Metazoa > Chordata > Amphibia > Anura > Pipidae > Xenopus > Xenopus borealis. Next base: position 48,415,603 of record CM044444.1, read on the forward strand.
GGGTGACATTACAACTTTATTTTTTATTGCAAAGAAAGTCATTTAAAGATCATTGCAAAGTCATGGCCACAGATTGGACCAATATTTTACATGTGTGAGTAAACCGTTTTTGACATGAAAAATTAATAAATAAATGAAATAATGAAACATGAAAAGGTTAACATAAGAATAAAGTACATTGTAAAACTATAGTTAGTCACAAAGTGGCAGGCAGTATACAGTATAGATATGCAATATATAGAAAGAAAATAGGATGGAGGACGCTTGAGGCGCAGAGCTATGCTGCAATCTTCCTTTATTGGAACTGCCGTGAACTACATGTTTCGGGCTCACATGCCCTTTGTCAAGTATCAAAATCACCAAACAAACCATAATTTAAATCCACAGTGTAATTAGATCAAGTCCCACCTCCCACGTGTCCATTGGTTCACACTATTATTCCAAATAACCCAATGTTCATCCGTAGTGAGTAATGTTCATTCTTGGGAAATTGCTGTCATGGCCACATACAAACAATAGGTCAGCCTAACCCAAGATAAATAAAAATAGACAATTAGAAAAAGGTAGAAAAGTTAAAATTAGGCCAAAATAGGAACTACCGAACCCATTCGGTCTTCCCTGTAAATACTTTTCAAGGGACAATGATTCCAATATTATAATAAACCAATCTTACCCTTAGTAGTTTTCAAAATTTAACTAAGGCAGCAATAGACTTATCTGTAAGCAGAAAGAAATACATAAATAGGTAAAGATACATATCAAAATAGATACATTGTATCATATTAGGCCGTTAAACGTAACTTTATTTAAAAGTAACTATTCTTTAAGAAATAACCTTTTAACTTTCTAGAGGAAGCACTTTACACTCCACTAGTCATTGGGGAGAATCGTGCGGCAGAACTCTTCCAGGAACAGGCAGAAAAGATACGTCTACATAGCGAGAAGATCGTGAAACGCAAGCAGCGCAAGTTTGATCTTACAAACAAGACCGCGTATATACCTGGAAACTTCAGAGAGAGCAACGTAAGGCTTCCCCGCAGCAGTACGGATCACTACGCTGGAAGCAGCGCGAGCGTCTATCCCCACAGCAGTCCGGATCTTCACAGTGGAGACAACCGGAACGCTCACTACAGCAGCAGCCAGGATCAATACACTGGAAACACTCTGAGCGTATATCGACATCCCAGGAGCATCTACATAAATCTTCGAGTGGAGAGGGGAGTAATAGTTCATTGAGTTCTACCGCCTCTACTACAACTCCTTTTTAAGAAGCCAGAGGAAATAATCCCAATACTCGTGCTCCTATGCAGAGGGAAGGCTATCCTCAACGAAACAGAAAACAGAAGAGGTGAGCGATTTAGTAATTAACATCTCTTCTGTGAACTTGTCCCCTGTAGAAACTTTGGGGTTGAATAAGGGCCTGGGATTCGTTCCAGATTATCAAAGTGACTTTGTGAACTGGGAAATAGACTTTAGGAAATTCACAAGGAATTTAAGATTAAAAATGTGTTTTTCTAATGAAAATGTGAGGAGTGATGTAAATCCACCTATAGAGTCTCTAAGAAATCCTAGTACATTTATGCCTATGGTAACTAATGTTGCTATGGATACATTTGAAAAGATAGTCATTATGGAAACACAAAAAATATGGGAGAAATCCAAAGGTAAGAATTGTATTCATAACCACAATTTAACCCTTAAGGAGAAGGAAGCTCTGCGAGCTTTGAAGAGCAATGATGCCATTACTATCAAACAAGCTGATAAAGGGGGTGCAATTGTGGTTATGGATACTACAACGTATATAAAGGAAGCAATTAGGCAATTGAATATTCCAGGTCACTATGAAGAAATCACAAGTGACCCTACACATATAATTAAGAAAGAAATTGACCTATTGGTAAATGAAGCACATAATAATGGTATTATCACTAGGAAATTGAGAGCATTTTTATTTGTTGAACACCCTAGGATCCCTGTACTATATTTGTTACCAAAGATTCACAAATCCTTAAATGAGCCTCCGGGGCGCCCAATAGTGGCAGGTATTGGTTCTGTTTTAGATCCTTTAGCCAAATTGGTGGACAAATATTTACAACCAATAGTACAGGGGATCCCTACAATCGTGAAGGATACTAATACATGTCTTAGAATGCTGCAAAATTTCAATAATATTAATGCAGCCTGCATACTGTGTAGTATAGACATCGAAAGCCTGTATACTTCAATTCCACAAAATGAAGGTATCCAGTGTGTAGAAACAGCACTTTTGGAAACTAATATGTCTCACCACCTGGTTTATTTCCTCATTGACTGCATTACCTTAGTACTTCATAAAAACTATTTTAGATTTAATGGTACCTATTATTGGCAGAAACAGGGCACGTCGATGGGTGCGGCAGTGGCCCCCTCTTTTGCGAATATATTTGTGTACAGGTTGGAACAGAAATATTTCCTTGAACACAAATATAAGAAGCATATTGTGCAATATATGCGTTACATGGATGATATTTTGATTTTGTAGGAGGGCCCCCCAGAAAGGTTTGTCGATATGGTTAAAGATGCAAACGAAAAGCACCCTACGGTGAAATTCACGTATGAGATTGGAGGTAAAACCATACATTTTTTGGATATAAATATAATGATTAAGGATGGAAAAATTGCCACTGGTTTGTATAGGAAACCTACCGATAGAAACAATCTTTTGAATGTACATAGTCACCACAACCCTGGGATAGTTAAAGCTATCCCGAAAGGACAATTCTTACGGGCCCGAAGAATTGCTTCTAGTGATTAACTATATAACATAGCAGCAAATTCATTGAAAAATCGTTTTTTGCAGAAAGGGTATAATGAACACCTTCTCACTAAGGTAAAAAATTAGGTGTTGAGAATCCCTAGAGAACAACTGATTGCAGATAGAAATGTTGAGGTAGACAAAAAACAAGTTAAACAGCCTGTATTTGTTAGCCAATATGGTGTTTTCAGTAAAAAAGTGGAAAACCTGATAAGACAATATTGGCCGATTGTACAAAGTGACAAGGATCTTGGGAAATGTTTCCCAACACCTCCTATGTTCAGCTACAAAAGAGGGAAGTCACTAAGGGATGAACTATGCCCAGCCGAAAAAGTTAAACAGGTTGGATCACAAATATTTCTGGGAAAACCCAGATGTGGAACAGCACCATGTTTAAGCTGTATATGCTGCTCTAGAGTGATCAAAGGGGAAAATATTAACCACCCCACTAAAGGCTATACTATACCCCTCAGGAGCTTTGCCACATGCGAAACTAAACAAGTCATTTACCTACTAAAATGTCCTTGTGGGCTGGTCTATGTGGGCCAGACTATGATAGCGGTAAAAAGTAGGATTAAGGAACTTAAGGGTGATATCCGTAACTTTAGGGAGAAAACCAATACTGATACTGTAGTATCCCGACACTTTTTTGAGGCAAGACACAATCAGGCACAACTACGTTGGCAGGTATTGGAAGTGGTTACACGACCGGCGAGAGGCGGGGACCTACAAAAATTGTTATTACAACGTGAAGCCATTTGGATAAAAAAACTTAATAGTTTGGCACCCCGAGGGTTAAATGACTCGTGGAGTGTAAAGTGCTTCCTCTAGAAAGTTAAAAGGTTATTTCTTAAAGAATAGTTACTTTTACAGTAAATAAAGTTACGTTTAACTGCCTAATATGATACAATGTATCTATTTTGATATGTATCTTTACCTATTTATGTATTTCTTTCTGCTTACAGATCAGTCTGCCTTAGTTAAATTTTGAAAACTACTATGGGTAAGATTGGTTTATTATAATATTGGAATCATTGTCCCTTGAAAAGTATTTACAGGGAAGACCGAATGGGTTCGGTAGTTCCTATTTTGGCCTAGTTTTAACTTTTCTACCTTTTTCTAATTGTCTATTTTTATTTATCTTGGGTTAGGCTGACCTATTGTTTGTATGTGGCCATGACAGCAATTTCCCAAGAATGAACATTACTCACTACGGATGAACATTGGGTTAATTGGAATAATAGTGTGAACCAATGGACACGTGGGAGGTGGGACTTGATCTAATTACACTGTGGATTTAAATTATGGTTTGTTTGATGATTTTGATACTTGACAAAGGGCATGTGAGCCCGAAACATGTAGTTCACGGCAGTTCCAATAAAGGAAGATTGCAGCATAGCTCTGCGCCTCAAGCGTCCTCCATCCTATTTTCTTGATATTCGTATGAATTGTGGTCTGAGCAGGAGCCCTGGAGGTCTGCACAAGTGAGGAACAATTTAATTGCTATATCTGTTACAACTGAAAACTCCTAATTACTTTTAGATATGCAATATATACCATTCACCAAAGACACAGGTGCTACCGTAATACGTTGTACTATGAAGATTTTCATTCATCCAGGTCATGGTATATCTGATATAAGTAATTCTAAAAC
>CM044444.1:48423401-48444737 GCA_024363595.1 Xenopus borealis
ATATATATGTATATATATATATATAGTATGGTGAGAGAGCGAGAGATAGAAAGAGAGAAAGAGACCACACTCATAAAACTTATAGACCATTTAAACTTCTATAGGTTTCAGTATATGAATCACTATTCTCATTACCATATCCTAAGATAAGCAGTTCAAATGCAACAAAAACATTGAGGTTTACAGAAACATCCCAGTGAAATGTATTGTGAGACAATGTACTTACTACATGCATAATGCATAAGGATATGACACACTACAGAAATATAAAGTTGCTTTAGATTACTGTATAAGACATACATTTAGCTTCATTGCCAATTAAACTTTTCTTATTATTTTATTGTAGGCATGAATGTATTTCAAGTTTTACATTACAGCAAGTATATTTTTTGTTACAAAATATTATTTATACACCTCTGGTAAAGCTGTGAAGGTGCCTCATATACTGTACAAATGTAGTTTTTAGAAATTGAGAATAGGTAGTGAAAATAGATATGGATATGAAAAGGAATTTTTTTTACACATTGCATCTAGGCAGCTAGAAATAATACCAGAAAGAAAGTCAGATTCAAAAAGCTGTCTGCTGTTTACTTAGTAGGTGTCAGAAAGATCTGTTAGGTTGTAAGTTCTAAGGAGCAGGACCCACAATATTCCTGTTTTGGTCAGTATTTGATATAATCACTAATATCCTGTTAATATACTCAGAAAAAAAAATACCAGTTCGATAATTCGATAACAAGTGTTTCTAAAGAGCTGATTAATTCCGCAGTGCTGTAGAACAATGCATGTATATAGAGTATACGGCAACAAATAAATATTAATCGATATAAGAATTCCCTACTCACCAGATATTTACATTTACAGTATGAAAAATGTTGAATCTAATGTTTGCTCAAATCTCTGTGGAACGCCAATTAGGGGTAAAATTTATAAAAGAATGTTAAAAAAAGTAGTTTTAAAACAACATGAACAGTTTAATATTAAGGCACTGGTAAAGCTGCATGAAATGCAAAATCTACATTTCTGTAATGAGTTTCGCAGTAGGGAACACCGTTTATTAACTTATTTAAGTCCATTTTTTTCCAAATCTTTTGTTATGAATTAACATTTACCAAGAAAATTGAGTCCGACAAACTCAATCACATTCATTTGGGGAAAAACTTATTTGCTATAAAAACAAGCAGTGCTCCCTTCATTTTTAAAATATGACTGTTAATAAAAATCTTACTGACTGCTACAGAAGACTCACCAGGTTTTAGCTGCAACATTTTTGTTTGTTTGTTTGATAAACTCAGGGGCTATCCTGGCCCCACTTAGGTGCTGCCGCACCCCTAGCACAAACAACACTAGCACAAAGAAGCGCAGTTGTGTGCTAGGTGAACCAAATTTCTGCTTGGAAACTGGAAAATTGGCTCTTAAAGATACCAGGAGCTGCATTTTTGGCAGCCCTGTTAACCAGCCGTACTGGTGCAGTCCCCCTGAATAAAGTTAAATTCATAAAAATTCCACAAGCAAAAAAAGGTGATCTCAAAATTTAATAAATAGGCTCCTAATTGCAATAATATTGTGTAAAAAGTGGTGATATATGAAAAAATCAGCTTCTAAAAATTTTGCATAATACTACTTTTTACACACTGCTTTTGACACAGAATTTATTTGCCACCTGAATTTAATGGGTTTGCCCTGCCCAAATTTTTGGCAATAGCCTGATGTTAAAATATACAGTTTTGCGGGGGGCGGTCCCAAAGATGGCCGCATCTTAACAGAGCTCCAGCAAAGAGAAGCCGTAATCCCACACCATCCCACGAAAAAACACCTCTCTTGAAATAGGGCTCTCTGAAGCTTGGACAAAAGGGGGTAAGGACACATACCATCATTGGACTCATCCCCATACTTGCAGCCCCGGAAGACAGCAGACGCGCGCTACAGGCGCATACAGGCCGCATCGCTTTGCACAGTCCGGTGGAGCCGGAACAACTTGGCAGGCTTTTCTCCTTCCCGGTGGTCCCTGGACGAGGCTGAGCCGTAGCGGAGTGGCAAAGTACCTGGCGGAGTTTGGCCTGAGCCACGCGCCGCACAGAACCGCGGCCCATCTGGGAGTGACAGGGCGCGACAACAAAACCACACCGGCCTCAGACTGGGATCCCGGAGACAGAGGCGCACCACACCCTCAGGCCCGAACTGCCTTCTGACTCTACTGACTCGGTGAGTGTAACCATACCCACCCACCAGCCGGCAATACAAACAGGGCCACAAAGGGACAGGGGAGGCTGAACCCCACACAATATCCAACCCGAAAGGCCTCAAATGACGCCATACTCCCCACCAGTTGGCAATACATTTAAAACAACAAGGAAACAAGCTAAATTAAGCGCCACGCAATACAGTACCTAACTCTAAAGGCCCTAAAAGACACCACTGCAAAAGCCCACTCCCTGGCCACATCAAAACTCTGATAGTGGGGGGACGGATCCTGAGAGGGCAGCACTTTAACAGAGCTCCTATACAGGAAATACCATCCACTGCCATCAAAGCCTTTACCCAAATACCTTTCAACCATTCAACCATTCAGCCAATTAGGCGATTGATAAGCAGAGCTATTCGGTTGAATTGGCAGGGATCGGTCACGGGAAGGAGGAAAGTATAAAATATAAAGCTAGATCGGACTTGCTGAAAACCGGAAGCCAATACTATACCACAGTCCTTTCCGAATCACGTCCTAAACACCTGATTAACACAAACAATACCAGATAATAGAGGCAGATGACGAAAGGCTGAAACTGTGCCGTGGCACATTTAACACGCTAAACAAAAGCCAACAAAGCCTAGCAAGGGAACGGCAAGGCCATAACATCCAAGTCATACACCGGATCATATCCCTGGAAATAACTAGCCAGAACAAAACAGACACAACTTTTTGACCCCACGGAGACGCAAACTTATCAAAGCTTGATCGGGGACAACCTAGGTCCAGGACAGCTGGTCAACACTAGAAAGATACACTAAACCAAAAACTTGGACAGATACCAGGACTAAACGAGAATCTGTCACACAAGACCACAGTCCACCACAAAATCAAGGAAAACATCTAATAAACAGTTGTACTAACCGGACCTCTCCATATACGACTGATATACACTATTTGATGACTTACTTATGCATTCCCTAACTGAATGTAACAGATACATGATAGACTAAAAAAATCTTGCCCACAAAGAGGAGATAAACACAATAACCAAGACAAGCAGAGAATTCACCTAACAAACCTAGAACCTGAATCAAACATGGATAAATATTTAGGACAATCAACTACAAAAACACAGAAACAAGCAAAAACAAAAAACCAAAAAGGCAACTCAAGAAGCTGACCCCACAGATTCAGAAACAGAACTGAATCAAGCGGAAGACCTTATAAAAATACTAGGCCCATGGCTGGATCAACGGCTAGATACAATAAGAGAATCAGTGACAGAAGTACTTCAACAACTAACAAATCATAACCAAAGAACAACAGAGACTGAACAAAGGATTACTATACTAGAAGAAGAACTAGAAAAATCACAACAACTAAATGATACACAACAAAGAGAAATCACAATCTTAGCCGATAAAGTTGATGACCTCGAAAATAGAAGTAGGAGGAACAACCTCCGCATAGTCGGCATACCAGAATCGATCAAGGGAAATGAGCTAGAAAAATTTCTACACACTACTCTGCCAACCCTCTTGAAAATGGAGGAAGACCAATCTCAATTCCTGATCGAAAGATTTCATAGAATCAGTCCCCCACAAAATACAGACGCCAAAAGACCTAGACAGGTTATTTTCAAGCTCCTAAACTACAACGACAAAACTAACATCCTCTCAGCTTACAGGAAAACAAAAAATATTACATACAAATCCAACCGCATATTGATATTTCAAGACTTCTCCGCCTCTGTCACTATAAAAAGAAAAGAATTCTCACCGATTTGCACCACTCTTTTCAATTCTGGATACAAATTTTCCCTACTTTTTCCAGCGAATCTTAAAATTATCGACAAAGACAATGGAAAACCTTTGTTTTTTGAAAACCCGAAACTTGCCAAAGAATACTATGAAGCCAAGGTTAGAAACACAAGAAACACCTAATCCAACTACTGGAAAATAATATTTCTGATTTACAACAATGAGAACTACATATCTCCCACTGGAACAAGATGATCCAATGAGGAATATGCCTTAAAAGACAATATAAACTTAACCTTGAAGCCAATCTCCTACACAGGAAAGAAAAAATTAAGATTGGACAATTTTGCAAAGGGCAAGAAGTGAAATGTCTATGTTTGAATGTTTTTTCATATTTTTTTGACTAATATGTTACTTTACAGGTTAAATGGTTATTGTTTAGGTCAGCTTAAGATACACACTTATAGAAACCAAATACTTACAATACGCTTCTATCACCGATCCTATGAGAATTATATCACAGGAACTAGATCTGCTCGCTGGGACAGATCATTCCAAAGACATACACGTATCTTACAAACAACCCACTTCAGAAAGGGAATAGGTTAAAAAATGCAATCTACACATATAACCGGTCCTGACACCATACCAGACAAATCAATTGACCATTTCAAGATAGTTTCTTGGAATGTAGGAGGTTTAAACTCCCCAATTAAATGACGAAAAGTACTAGATAAATTACACAGAGAAAATGCTCAAATAGTACTTCTACAAGAAACACACTGGAAACATACAGACACTAGAAAGCTCCATGATAAATGGATACAGACGACACTAGATGCCTCCTACAAAACCAAATCAAGAGGAGTAGCGATATTGATTAGTAAAAACCTAAAATGCAGCATAATACGAACCTGTAAAGATAAAAACGGCCGATATCTAATCATAGACCTAGACATTACTGGTACAAAATATACAATAATGAATATTTATGCACCAAATGACAATAACAAATCTTTTTTTTCAGATATACTCCAGAAACTGACTTCCTGGGAGGCTTCAAATCTCATACTAGGTGGAGACTTTAACGCAGTTTGGGATGATTTCATGGACAAATCAGGCAAGCCAACTATACACTCACGCAACAGAGCAAAACCTATACACACAACATGTGACACTCTACAATTATATGCTACATACAGACATACACACCCAACAACCAAAGACTACACTTTCTATTCAGGAGTCCATGGCACACACTCCAGAATCTGTTCCTAACACAAACATAACTACCTATGCTGCAGTCAGCCAATATCAGTAATATAGATATCTCAGATCACGCATTGATCTCAATCACACTAAAACTATCTACACCCCAATCTTTTTCCTATAACTGGAGGTTCCCAACATACCTGAGCACCAGTGAGGATTTCCAAACTTTCCTAAAAACGAGCTGGGCCAACTATTTAGATGATAATATTGAACACTGGGATAACCCTCAACTCTTATGGGCAGCGGCAAAACCAGTATTGAGAGGACAGATTATCTCTTACTTAATTAAACAAAGGAAAAATTACAATGTAAAATATGACTTATTACAGAAACAACGTACCACTCATTACAAAAATTAAAAAAAAAACAAATACCCAAAAAGACAAAAATAAATACAAAGAAACAAAGGAACTTTTTGATGTTTTATTAATGGAAAAAGCACACAAATCAATTAGCCACACAGCTAACAAATTCTACAGATATGGTAACAAATCAGGGAAATTATTAGCACAAATTGCAAAAAAAAGATCCCACAACACATACATACAAAGAACTAAAACAAATACAGGCTGGACACATGACACAAATCAAATAAAAAATATATTAGCAGAACACTAGAAAATTATATGAATCTTCATTAGATGACCCACAAGATGGTTTGAGGTTTCTGCAGGAAGCTGGTCTCCATAAACTGACGGCTCAAGATCGAGAAATACTAGACGCCCCTATCACAGAAGGAGAAATATCACATATTATCAAAAAATAAAAAAATGGGAAAACACCAGGACCCGATGGATTCTCAGCAGAATTCTAGAAACATCTGTTACCAGACATAACACCCACCCTAACTAAATTATACAACGACACCTTGCAAGGTACACCTTTATGGCATGAAGCCAACGTAGCTAGAATAATACTGATCCCCAAGGAAGGCAGAGGTTTGACAGACCCCACATCATATAGACCAATATCACTACTTAACCAAGACCTCAAAATATTAACTAAAATAATAGCAGATAGATTACAACAGATATTACCTTCAATACTTACCGAACATCAAGTAGGTTTCATTAAACACCGTCATCCAGTCCAAGCAATCAGGAAATTAATATCAGCCATCTACCATAGTAACCTAGAAAAAAGAAAACATGGAATGTTAATAAACCTAGACGCAGATAAAGCTTTCGATAGGATATCACACGCACACTTACGCCGCCTGCTCAAATGCCAACATTTCGGCATCCAAACATTTAACCTATACAAAGCACTATATCTATCACCTGTAGCATTCTTAACAGTTAATAACACTAATACTAACAGATTCGTAATAAGCAGAGGCACCCGCCAAGGTTGCCCGCTATCACCTCTCCTCTTTAATATAGCCATAGATCCACTGTTAAGACATATAATGAAAAACCAACAACTACAAGGGATACAAATTGGCCATATAAATATTAAAGTAACAGCATTCGCTGACGATGTCTTACTCTTTGTAAACCAACCAAAAATGGAAATACCCATTCTCTTACAACTCATACAAAGATTCGGCATCATAGCAGGGTTCCAAATCAATTTAGACAAATCAGAAGCTCTTCAACTACATCATACAGAAAATAGGGACTTGCCTATACACTTCCCATTCAAAAAAACAAAAAAACATATCAAATACTTGGGCATTAAAATTAGATTAGATTAGATTAGATTAGATTCAACTTTATTGTCATTACACAAGTACAAGTACAAGGCAACGAAATGCAGTTTAGGTCTAACCAGGAGTGCAATAGCAGTCAGTATAAGATAAAATAAGGTGATAATTTATAATTGATACAAGCAAGATTAAGCTGCATATATTTACAAGGAAACAGTTTGTGCCGGTTAAATTCAGTAGTTAAAAGCAGTACATTGTCCATAGAGTGCAGGGACAGTAAGGTAAGGTGTAGAGTTCAGTATGGAAACAGCTCTAGGGAAAAAGCTGTTCCTTAATCTGCTGGTTCTTGTCCGGGGTAGTCTAAAACGTCTTCCTGAAGGTAGAAGAGAAAATAGTCTATGGGCAGGGTGAGAGGAGTCTTTAAGAACCCTGCTTGCACGACGAAGACAGTATTTCTTCTGGATGTCCTCAATGGCTGGAAGCGGAGTCCCTATGATGTACTGAGCAGTTTTCACCACTCTCTGCAACGCCTTACGCTCAGCAACAGAACAGCTCCCAAACCACACTGTAATACAACTGGTCAGTATGCTCTCATTTGTGCAGCGGTAAAAATTTTCAAGAATGGATGAGGACAGTTGGTTCTTCTTTAATGTTCTCAGGAAGAAGAGGCGCTGGTGAGCTTTCTTGACCAGCTTGGAAGTGTTGATGGTCCAGGACAGGTCCTCTGATATGTGAATCCCAAGGAACTTGAAGGATGACACAGACTCAACAGCCATACTATTTATGAAGATGGGATCATGGGATCTTTTCCTTCCCTTCTTTCTGAAATCTACAATGAGCTCCTTGGTCTTGGTGGTATTAAGGATCAAGTTATTGTCTGTGCACCAAGTGGCCAGATGTTGAACCTCCTCCCTATATGCAGTCTCATCATTGTTGCTAATGAGACCGATCACTGTGGTATCATCAGCAAACTTAATGATGGAGTTAGATCCATTTACAGGTCTGCAATCATGGGTATAAAGAGAATAGAGGAAGGGGCTCAGCACACAGCCCTGAGGTACCCCGGTATTGAGTGAGATGGTAGTGGAGCAGATTTGGCCTATCTTGACATGCTGTGGTCTGTTTGTCAGAAAGTCCATAATCCAGTTACAAAAAAAAGGATTAATATCCAAGGCTTTGAGTTTAGTGATTAACTTAGATGGTATAACAGTATTGAATGCAGAACTAAAGTCCACAAACAGCATCCGTGCATAGGTGTTTTTGTTGTCGAAATGTGAGAGTACAGAGTGCAGTGCTATGGAGACTGCATCTTCAGTGCTTCTATTGCTACGATAAGCAAACTGGTGAGGGTCAAGAGAAGATGGAAGAGAGCCCTTAAGATGTGACAAGACTAGCCGCTCGAAGCACTTCATGATGATAGGTGTGAGTGCAATAGGGCGGAAGTCATTTAGGCACGATGGATTGGAGTGTTTCGGCACTGGCACAATCGAAGTGGACTTAAAGCATGTCGGAACAGCCGCCTGGGCCAGAGACATGTTAAAAATGTCTGTGAATACCCTCGCACCATAAAGATCTATATTCCCTAAACATAAGGAAAATAATTGACGATATACAACAGGAAACACTACAATGGAAACATATTAACCTATCATTTTTGGGCAGAATACACTTCAATAAAATGATCCTATTTCCTAAACTTCTATACCCATTACAGATGCTACCATATTATATTAAACCGACGGATCAAAAGCGATTAAACCAAATATTTAGATCATTCATATGGAATAAAAAACGATCACAAATTAGTCTCTTTAAATTACAACAACCCAAAACGTTAGGTGGCCTTAACTTCCCCAACATTAAAGCTTACAATGAAGCAACCCATTCTCCGATACGCAGGAGACTGGATCCTCAATAGAAATCTATACACAATACCCTCCTTAGATCAATATCAATCAGAAAATTACTCTTAATTATCTACTGCATACACCACTTCACAACGTTCCACCACAAATAAAATATAACCCATTATTCCTAGATACTTACAAAGCATGGCACGCTTTACACATACATACAATTACTACATACCATATGGGCATGCCCATTGATGCAACCTTATTGGAAGGAGGTCATCTCGTATGGTGCGCAGGTGATTGGGAAACCTCTTCAAACAAACATGGAATGGGCCTTATTTAGCAATACTACATAATTTACACAAATCACGAAACAAGACAAACACTTATTGGGAAGACTGGCAGCAGCAGCAAGGAAAACTATACTACAGCAATGGCTACACACTGAGCCCCCACCACTAATGTTGGTAAAACAAAAATTACACCATCTCTTTCACATGGACTGGTTAGAAACCATAACCAGGAAAGAACACGATACCTCAAAATTTTTCAACACCTGGTTATCTTACATAACACATCTCCCACAACATATCAAATACCTCACGATTTATACTTTCAGACATACATCATGGTATGATACAGAATCTTTGAGAAATCACCCTTTGATCATGGAATCATCCCAATATATAACAACTCTACAACAAATTCAATCAGACCTAGATACCGAACCTCCCAGAAGTCATCAAACTAATAGACTGCTGACTTCCCACCTAAACCCCCCTCCCTCATAGGATTTATTCCTAAAGACAATGAATAAATCTGAACTGACCAGTTAAAAAATCATTTATTTGAACTGATTAGTTAAGAAAAAAAATGTTTATATGTTTTACATTTGCTATAATCACTGCATTTTACATTCTATGAAAAAAACTTCTGCAAATATTTCATGTGATTTTATATTTATCATTTACAATAAAAACAAATTTATAAAAATAATATACAGTTTTAAGAACAGCAGGATCAGCTCTTTGTATAGCTTTAATTAATGGGACAACAACAGACATACCATAACATGTTTTGCACACTTTCATAAATATACTGGTAGGTGTGTTTTCCTAAATTTTTCCACTTAGTGAGGATGACAAAGTGTAATGTTTAAAATGTGGAACTGTAGAATTTAGAATAAGTATAAAAATGTTAACCATTATGCAATATACCATGCTTTCCTATTTGACAAATGCATAATTGCCATAATCCCATCTTGATCTCCTATCAAACCTGTACTGGATCAGGCCACCGACTGTCATGGTTTTCCAGGGGCATTCCAGTTTCTTTTTATGTATCTATTTTTGCTCTGAAGCAAATGCAAACCATTTGTTAATATAAGTGAACATCGTCTCTTACTCTCTCCTCCTAATGCCATCCAATGCATATTTAGGGCAGCAGCTCCATCCAGCACATGTTTTCCTTATTTCCCACTCTCTGCATATTCAGGAAAAGAGAAGTGGCTTATTATGTAAGATACACACAACTGAACAACTGAAATCTGTGATATAATTCAAAGACTGAACATCGACAACCTGCAGAATTGTTCTCCATGCATGTTTATTTTTGTGTATTCGTTTTTGTGATAACTTTACAGACCAATAGCAAGACTATGCTTAAATTTTACAGAAACTTCCCCATAGCTGCCCGGTTTCTATATTACAGTTTTCTTCTAATTTGGTTTTATTAACAATTAAAGGGGTATATCATGTATCACATGTAGCATGTTATAGAATATACTATTCTTAGAAACTTTTCAGTTGTTATTCATTTTTTTATTTCATGTATTTTATTTCATTATTTGTCTATCACTACCTGCATCATACTAAAATGTAGTTTTAATTGAAACACCCACTTTAGCACATTTGATGTTGTATTCAGGCTGGTCAGAGGTCTGCATTTGTTCTTCTGAGAATATCAAAGCTTTTAAGTGTTATAATGCAATCTTTATACTTTACACTGCACTATTGTAGATCTACACAAGCCCAGTCATTTCTTGATTTCAAGAAAATGTTTGGCATTTGTGTATAATACACAGACTTGCAAAATTTACACTTTTACTGGCATATATTTTCTGGCATATCTGAGGAAGGGCTCATACATTCTGCATCTAACATATTTAATTTCCTTTTAACATATCAAGTACCCAAATTGTTACCACTATGTTATAAAAAAGGAACTGTATCTTTAAAAAAAAAAAAAAAAAGAGTATACAGAGATTATTTCAAGATGTAACATGCAGCATCTTTGGTTTTGGGTAATTACTAAAAACATTTCAGCAGTATGCACAAATTTCCAAGCAGAATTAAATTGTAACGAATTATTAGGGTGTATTTGGCAACATGGAGAATTAAATATATTGTGTTTGAACAGTAATTAGTGGTGGTCCTGTGGGAACCAAGCATTAAAAGGGATGAAGCTTACACTAAGCAAAATGCCCTTTTATCGTTCCCAACAGGGCATTTAGTAAATGCATATAACCAAAAACCCATATTTTCCTTTTTTAAATGATGAAGTTTTGGTTTAAAGGGACATTTGTTTTTCTTTAGCACATACGTGGTTAGAGCTTTTAAAAGTACCACATTACTATCTACGACAACAAGTAAATAATAAGCAATGTAAATTAGACAACAGGCAAGAAAATAAATGCCTTTTAGGAATAAAGTAAGTAGTATAAGTAACTCAAACTGTTTCATTTTCTCTGTAGTTAACTTTGTGCAGCCAAATTATTCTAAAGATGAACTAGCACACATGGACCACACTTATCATAATAGTTCTGATATCTAATATGGATCATATATAGATGCAAGAAATTACTAATCACTTGAAATAAAATATAAACACATATTTGACAATATTTGACAACATTTGACAAACTGAACAAGTGTTGCTGCAATTAAGTTGCCTTACTACAGTGAAACCCAACTATACTATAATTAGCTTGAGAAGTTTTTGTAGGGCTAAACTTGCTGCCACTACCCGCTAAAACCTAGAGCAGTTTTGGACTTTCCAATTCAAGCTCCCTTGCAAGTTCAGCCTTTTGTCAGGGTTCCTCGTAGCTCATAAATAGATTAGAGATGTAGGAAAAAACATTGGTTTATCACCAGTTATAGTTCCAAACTTGAAAAAGGGCCTGTGATGCTCAAAACATGTCTTGTGGTTTGCAGTAAAATTGCACTCTGGCAGTAATCCTGCATCCTGTCCTTTCATCCCCCTTATCTATGTTACCTGTTGGACTATATGGTGTTGAGACAGAGCACCAGTGGGCCATACATAGGACAAGCTATACATTGTTCTTGAGTGTATAACTACCCAGTGGAGTATAGTTCCAAGACTATGTTAGGGCTCTTCATGCAGTTCCTTATGGTGGATCTTTCATGTGTTCCACCACAGGGAATTGCATGAAGAAATGCATCATGTTCTGGATTCATTCCACCTGCATTTGGAATACAAACTGATTGAAAGGCTGCATTTCTCCCTGTGTTCACCTGTGGCAGAATGAATGGAAGATCTAATACAGAGGAAAGCAGGAAAAACACCTGTGTGCAAAACAAGACAATAAATATGGCCTTGGGCCTAATCGTATGCTAACTGACTTATGCTAGCTATATGAGGTGTATCTCACCCTAACAGGCCTTCAGGCTTAGCCCCTTGTGCCACTTTCATACCACCAAGGGGGGTTAGCGGTCTTTGTGTTATGTTGTCTCATACAGGCTTATCAAACAAATTCACCTTTTCTGCAGTTCTCTTTGAATTATCTGCAAGGGGATAAGTATTTTTTACTTTTGCAAATCATACCCAATGCTCAACCCTCAGCCTTTTTTTTTTTCATTGTAAGACTATATTGCCAGCTTGAGTGCTGAAGAATTTGACTGCATTCTTCTTTTGGCAATGCTTTAACTTTATTATTAGTAATAAAGCAAGCCTATCTGTGTGATTTCTGATCAACAACAGTCCAAATTATATGACAGCCAAAGTAAGTGATTTCCATTTCCACTCTGGTCCACTTTTTTCCCCCATTAATTTTCACTGTAATGCCAGTATTGTATTATAAAAAATGTGACCTGTAATAATTTTTTACTTACAGCTGCCTGTAAGGACATTCTAGATGACTTTCCTCTAAGTCATTTGGATGGTAATTATGACAGGAATGACCTTGAAACAGAGTAAAAGCATGTTTTGTCACTTAATTAGTCAAGTTAGCTTTGTTTTGTAGCACTAAAGATCCATACCTTTATTAATGCAGATGATGATAAAAATTAGGCTAATGGTTCCTAATTTACCTCTAGTAGGAAACCTAGAATTAAACTAGAGTTATGAGTTATACTATATGAATTAATTTTCTCAAGAAAGACAGTTTGTATATACTCTCTTACCACTGAGTTGTCCACAATATTTATTCATAGCCGTAGACTTCAAGAAACTTGCATGAACTATTAGAACCATAAAATATAGTAGGTGATACCTTTTACATTTTTTATACCCTTGAACTATTGCAATTTGTTTTGGTATATGAAATCTATGCATTTCTAATATCTTCCATTGTCATAAGGAACTGAAGAGCATTGGTTAATGAACATGGTTTTATTGAATAGATCAAAATAGATTGTAAGTAAGAATGAAAGTTGATGACCTATTCCGTAAGGATAGATTAGTATATTATAGTATAGTATAGCACCAATGAATGCAAACTCAGAAGTTATCATCTCTGTATATATCAGTGCTAAGGTTGCATTATTTGACCTGGAAGACTTTATTATTGCTATTGATTCCATATTTGCCAGACAGACTCATCTCTTATATAAAGAGCAGGGTGTCCTTGTCTGTGCAAGAATTATTAACAACCTTTGTGCTGTTTTGCGAAGTTCACCTGTAGACTTCTCAGTTTCAAATTGAAACAACACACTTATAAGAGGAACAACATTTAAAAATGCTTCCCTGTTTGAGTATATGAAGGGGCAAAGTTGGGGTTTTTATGCATACCTTGGGAGTAATTTAATCAGTAGAGGGGTCACAGACATGAAAACGTATGTCTAAATGCAGCAGGAGTCTGACTTCAAACATTCATCAATGTTGTGAGCAATTAGTGTCATCAAGAACAGGCTGTTGAGTAGGATACAATGCTTGTTTTCCTATAAATCACCAGTTTCTATGTAGGTGTATATGCAAGAAAGTTCTTGCAGATGAAAATGCAATATATCTAGTTTGTCAGATTCAGCGAATTGCAAGGTTACTTCTCAACAGAAATCTACATTTGAACCGGATTAGCATTGCTACTGGCTGCACAGGTGACATTAGATGTATGGATTTATATATAACTTTATTTGTAAAGTGCTGGTAAGGAGATGACCCCATTGCTATACAGCAGCTTATTAATATAAATAGTAGTGTTTCTGAAGCAAACATGAGTTTTACCAGTCCAGGGCAACACTGCATTATATTTTTATTACTTTAAAACGATTAAATTTTTTTTGATATTTGATAGAGATTGAGAGAGCACTCCTTATGGAGGAATTCAGGGATGGAATTCCAGAAGTAAGGAGCAGCAAGACAGAATGGTTAGATAGGCGAGGTGGCAGTGGATGCGGATGGTGGGAAAAGAAGGTGGCTCTGAAAGGAGCAGAGAAAACGACCAGGAACTTACAGTGAGACAAGTGAAGAAATGTGGCGATGAGCAAAGGAATGAAGGCCTTTGAATGTTAGCAGAAGGATTTTCTATGCTATCTTTTGCTTAACAGGTAGCCTTGCAAAGGATTTTAGTTGGGATTGAACAGGTTCCCTCGTAGGAGACCGCAGGAAGATCCTGGTAGCAGAGTATACGATTGCTTGAAGGGGAAAGAGATGGGAGTCAAGAAGGCCAGTTAATAAGAGATTAACTCAAAATGGAATAGGATGAGGGCATGGATAAGTGTTTTGGCTGTTGTTTCTGAAAGAAAGGGGCGATTATTGGCTATATTGCTTTCAGGGCTTTTCGGCTCAGATAACTTGACAGAACTTGGACAATCTGTGAAGCTCTGTCTGAAACAATCTCTGTAAAGCCATGTAACTGGAAAATGTACTGGATAAATAGCTGAGAGAGTTCTACTGCAGAGGGACGTTTCTGAAGAAGGATGAAATGTGCCATCCTACTGAAGAAGTCAGAAACTACCCATATTACTGCATTTACCTAGGAAGGTGGCAAATCAACAATAAAATCCATGGGCAATTGAGTCCAAATCAGAAGGAATGGGTATAGGTCGCAATAGACCATATGGCCAAGAGTGACTGGGAACTAGCACAAATAGTACAGGGCCCCCACAAAGGCCTTGATGTCATTACATACAGTAGGCCACCAAGTAAAATGACTTACTAGGTCCAGAGTTGGTTGATGCCTGGCCTGCTTGGAACAGTGGGTTTGCTGAAGGATGGGAAGGTGACGTTCAGGTGGTACGTATGCCATCCCAATGGGGGTGTCAGGAGGAGTAGAGGATGGGACAGATAGGAACGGATTGGCAAATTGTGGCAACAGGAAAGCAATGATCTTGGTGGGAGGAGAAATTGCATCTTGATCCTCACTGAAGTAATCCTCATTGGGAGAAGAAGAGTGCCCATCGTGCCTGCCGCAGCTTCAGTCTTTTGAGAATCTGTATGAATTTTAAATTTTTATGATCTGTGTAAATGGTAATTGGATGTGGTGCTCCCTTCAGCAGACAACTCCTCGAGAGCTAGTTTAACTGCCAGTAATTCATGATTCCCAATGTTGTGGATTTGTTCAGCTCGGCAGACTTTATGAATATAATATGAACATGGGTTTAATTTCCCATCAGCAATTTGCCTCTGAGAGAGAATGGCACTGGCCCAAATGTTAGAAGCATCAACTTTGATGAAGAAGGGTTGCTGGGGATCTGGATGCCTGAGGACTGGAAAGATGCAAAGGAATCTTTTAAGAATTGAAAGGCTTCCAGGACATTATGGTTGAGATCTAAGATAGGAGCTATACGGGATGAATTGACAGTAATAATTTGAGAATCGGACAATCCTTTGTATGGCTTTGGTACTTGTGGGGAGAGGCCAGTTATGAATTTCCTTTGACTTTAGAAGGGTCCATCTCAAATTACTCGATAGATAATGTAGCCAAGATAGGGAATTTTGGACACTGTGAAGACTCTTCTCCAACTTGGTGAAAAGGGAATTTTCCCTCCTTCACCTGGGTGTAGTGACTAACCAAGACTTTGGCGACTATTAATATATAGTCTAAGTACATGACAACAGAGTGCGCCAGACAATCTCTGAAGATGTAATTCACAAATTCTTGGAAAACAGCATAGGTGTTGCAGAGGCCAAAGAGCATTACCAGGAGTTCATCAATCCTGCTGTTGAATGCCATCTTCCACGGGATGTAACCCACTGTCCTTCTCCACAAAGAAGAATCTAAACCCAGCAGTAGAAGAAGAGGGGTGTATGAATGAGGTCTCGGCAGGAAATAATGGATAAATAAGAATTCTGGGGGGGCATAGTACCTGGGAGAAGGTGGCAATCGTAGGAGCCGTAAGGAGGAAGGAATTCAGCAGACGTCTTGCAGAAGACATTGCAAAAGTCCTTGTAAACAGCTGGCAATGACTAAGTGTCTGTAGTACTGTGAGGAACTCCCTGGTTTCGAACCAGGGACTTGTTGTGTTCCAGGCTTTGCTCCTCCTGCTTGAGCCACAGGAGGCAGTGTGGTGGTGTCCTGGCTGTGATAAGATGCCTGTTTCCTTGCTGCCTTCAGGCCAGTTTTCTTTAGTGCACCCCCCCATCCAGCTGAGGGCAATTATGCATTTGAGCACTATGTAAAGGAAAACTATACACCCCGAAAAATGTAGGTCTCTATAAAAAACCCTGCTTCATGTAAATAAACCATTTCCATAATAATATACTTGTTCAGTAGCATGTGCCATTGGGTAATCCTAAATAGAAAATTGCTATTTTATAAAACAAGGACAGCCTCCTGGGATCCTAGTATTCAACGGTGCACACAAATATACCAAACAAACTATAAAGTTAGGTCACATGAGCCAATTAACAGACAAGAGTTTTGTTACAGTTAGAGCTGAAATATTTCTGGTCAGGTGGTCTCTGAGGCAGCACACAGAACATCACGAAATGGTGGTTCAATGCAAGAGATGTAAAAGGGCAATATTTACTTAAATATTTATACCAGTTTGGAAAGATTCTTTAATATGTCACTTAATATAACTGATATAATCTGTAGCTCAAGTATTCAATTTGGGGGTAAAGTTTTCCTTTAAGCCCGTTTCCCTAACACCCTGTGCTGGATTATTGGTCCTACTGCTGACTCTAAGCCTCATGACCTTGTGTTATCCTGATCATGTTCCTGTTTTTCTGTTCCTGGTAAATCTTGTCTTGATTCCCTGCTCTGTTTCATATCTGCTCCCTGTTACTCTTTATTTTTGGATCTCCCGATTTTGACCTCAGCCTGTTTTTGACCTTGCATGAACTCTGCCGTCCTGACTTATGGCCTGTACCTCATCTGCTTGCCTGCTGACTGCCCTCGAATTTCGGCCTGTACCTGTTTTCCTTCAAAGGTCTGTGCACATCAGAGATGATTCCAGATGTCAGGGGTCTATCATCAGTGGCCAGGACCTGCAAAGGAGGAGATAACTGGTACAAAGGAATAAGAAGATTTTCAGCCATGTCCATGAACTTCCCTGCTGCCCCAAGAAAGGCTTGTACATTAACAGTCTTGGAGGTCAGCTGAATCTAGAGTGGAAGCAGAAATCTATTTATTTTGGGGAGAGGGTTCAATACTCCCAGGTAAGACTCCTCAGTCTTACCTAGGCATTGGAGGTCCCCAGCTTAAATGGGCAATTGCAGGCAAAGTGAGCTTTACTACCACAATAAAAGCAAAGACCAGCGAAGTGCCGCAGAAGATTCAATTACCCTGCCAATTTGCTTAGGCTCCTATGCAGGAGTTTGTGATGGTGAGTTTGGGTGCAGAGGTCTTTGGAAACATGGTGCCAAGAGAGGCTGAAATTTTCTCTTTCAGGTTTTTGCCAGAAAATTTGAAAACGTTGCAGTTGCAGTTTTTAGGCATCAAATCCAAAAAGTTGCAGTTTTTGGCGGCAAAACCAAACATATTCTTGTGTCTGGACACATTTTAGTGTTAGACAGCGATTTTTGTAAAGAAGAAAGTGATATCCATATCCTCACCAATATTTGATTTCACAGTCTGTGGGGATCTCTTAATAATGCATACTTGGTATAGCACAGTCTAAGAATTATTTGCATTTACTTGAATAGAGAATTATTATTGTATGAAGAAAGGGAAGTCTGGAAAGGTCCATGACAGTATACCTAATTCACCTGAAGTGTAATCTAACAATTTTGATAAATAATAGTTCTAAATTTGATAAATGTAGTAAACACATCTAGAGAAATACCCATATATAAATGTATAACTGAATAGCAATAACAAATTCAAAAATATTTACAATTAGAGATTGATTGCTGAAAACCTTTGAATGCAGTCTAGTCTCACATCAGTAGATGTAGATGAGAGGACCCTTCTGCTCCGGCATTAGGGCAGAGAGAGTTGTTGCTCAAAGCCATTCTGTAAATATAAATTAAAGGGCACATAAACTTAACCAGGCACATGAGAATAAAAAAGTGATACAATTATTAATGGGGAATTTACCTGCCTGTTTTCCAGTAAGTTGCTGTGGTGCTACCAATTTGCAAGTGTGAATGCCAAGACATTTTGGTGTAAATGTAGTTATTCCCTGCTTAACTGCAGATTGTCGTTATGTGACTACAGTATTTATGGAAAGTTGTTTAACTTAGTATTCCTGCCATGCATTTTCAGTTCCAGTTTCTGAATTTAATTTGCTGGTCATAATTTTTTGTGTACGACACACTGTATATTTATTTTTGTGGTTGAATACCTGACAGTTGTGCCTGGTGGTTGAACATGCCTGTGCAAGAAATACTGTATGTTACAGTATGTAAATGCTTGTTTAGCTTTACCAAGTAAAAGCACATTCAACAAATAGTGAATGGTGAAATCTTCACTTTCATATTTTCCTTAGTCACAACAGGGCCTGTATACAACAGGACTCCAAATAAATACAAAAAGAAAGTGCTTAGTTGAGATAAAAACTGGCATGAATGAACATACATCTTTAGCCCTTGCCAGAAACCTCAGCCACGATATTTCCTGTTTTATAAAAATAAAATTGAGCTCACAACAGTTCAGCAATTAATGGCAGCTAAACTGATGGAAAATAGTCTTTTTTTAATGATTAGATCTGCTGTATCACTTCCCAGGTTACTCTACTCTTTCACAAATACGAGTTGCCTTCTGTGTCGTATGAGTGTAGTGCTCTCCCCTGTCATAACATGCATAGACCCATATTAGTCCTTTATTCCAAGAGAAAGAGAAGAGTAGGCACAGAAAAGTATGATGCAGACAGTAGCCATGGGAGACCAAAGAAGCAATGCCTTAGCCTGGGAAGAGCTGCTGTACTCGATAAACTCTTTATCTCCTTGGTAAAACATAATAAGAGATTTCCTTGGTAAAACATACTAAGAGATTTCCCAACTTATGTTAAAATAAGTCACATGCAGGATGTGTGATAGTTGAATCTGACTTAACCAGGTTGCAATAAAAATCAAATTCCATTCACAAATATGGGAACAAGCAAAACTGCTAGTTCATTGTCAAGGACTCTCTCTTTAAGGCAGCACTGTCTAGTTTTTATTTGCTTGTTGAAACTGTTCAGTTTTAGGACAGCAGAGAGAGGTCACACCTGTTGTTGGAACTTGATAGAAGGCTTATTTATAAACTTTCAGAGCTTGGGATTCTTGCAGAGCTGGATTACGCCGACGTCCAGAGGGGAAGGTCATTGAAATGCTTGTTTATAAAAGCAGCAGCAACTGGAAAATCCATAAAAGTCTGAAATGATGAAATTAACAAGCTATCTGATCAGGCAATTCTGGCTCTATGTGCTTTCAGTCAAGTCTGCCAGTTTCAAAGCGAATGCTCTATGTGGACAAGAATCTGTGTTTTTGGAGCACAGGGCTGTTACCATCAATCAATCTGGCCTACAAAAAAGGGCTGATATGTAATGCTTGTGGGTCTTTGTCTTTGTCACTAATATGTAAAATACAAACATGCAAAGTATTTTAAACTCCTAGGGTCTAATTTTACTTTTAATTTGCACTGGAAATATAAGAAGACATTCATTGTTTTATGAGCGCAGAAAAGTTAAGTTGAAAGTTACATTTTTATGAATGCATTCTACATACTGTTTTCTTGCTTTGGGAAATATTACAGACAGAAGTGTTTGACACATAGCTGGTTTGTTTGCCTGGAACATTCTTTTTATACTGGACAATTTATATTTTAAAAAAGGACAGCTGTAATTCCTTTTAGCCATTTTTCTCATGTCATGCAATCAAAACCATTAAATTAATATCAAAAATAATTTTCTATGTACAAAGGACATGGTCACTTATTGCAAAGAAAGATTTTTATAATGTAAAGCTGTTGTAATTTGACTTATCCTTAGCCTTACATTGTAGTAAACTCTTATAATGTAAAATATTGCCTTAGTAGATAACAGGAAATATATTACATATGTATTCAACATATGAAACCTGAGACTATATAGTAAAACCCAGTATTCTTTTAGGTCTCATTAAAAAATATTATAATTGTTTCATTGGTATACAGTTTTAGGATTTCTAAGGATTTTTTTTCTATAACTCACTAAATCACTTCCTAGTTGATCTAGTTACAGAATCTATAAGGTTGAGTAACATCTTTGAGCAAATTGTTTTGTTAATAGTAAAAGGGTCATCTTATCAAAAAGAACATTAAAATCATGTACTTTCCATCAATTTTTTGGGTCTGATACCAAACTTCACCCCCCCCATCCTGTTTAGAACATATTCCCATGCATCCTTATATACAGTGTAATTTACTCCTACAATAGCCAGTGGTATTTAAGAATACATATTTAATTTAAAACTAAATTTTGGATTGTGAACATTACCACCTTGTGTGTCATTGAAATAATATAAAAACCTTATATAGTTCATAATACAAGCTACACTGCTATGTTAATGGTTTGAATTCAAATATATTTTTAAAGAAGTATTTCAAGGGGACTATTAATACCCTAATCAATTTCAATAAGGGTATCGTATTTCTTCTAAAACCTACAGGTGTAAATGTGTGGTTGTATACCATTTCCTTAAAAAAAAGCACACTGATGCTTTTGAAAAACTGCATCATAGTTAGAAGGACAATTTTCCAAATGCTACAATTGCTTGGGGTTTAGGGCTCACTTTTGAAGTACTTTCTGTTTCACAAAAAACATGGCCTCAGGGAATATAAGCATGCATTTCAGAGAAAACATGATATCATAGGATCCTATTTTGGCAGAAGTGTGAATGCAAATACATATAAAAACCATAGAAAGGTGTTTATTGTATGCTAAAGAGTTTAAAGCTGTAGGATGCATTATTGTTTACTAGGGATGGCGCGAACTGTTCGCGCGAACATCGGCTGTTCGCGCTCGCCGGAAGTTC
>CM044444.1:48465347-48475637 GCA_024363595.1 Xenopus borealis
GGGAGCATGGGGGAGGGGCTATCCCGATGAGTACTGACATGGAGTTCGCCAAGGGAAAATTATTTTGCAGTTTAGTCTATGGTTTTCACATGTGTCTGCACTGAGCACTCAAAAGAACATCACACACTGTGTGCAAGTTTCAGCTGACTGCTTCTTTTAGGTTGAAAATATATTGTTTTGTTTTTTTGTGAAGTCAAAAGTGTAATGTTTCAGACTGCTAGTAATGTCTTCTAGGGTAGGCATTTGATAGTGCTCTCGTTTCACTGCTTTGTTTAGGTCTGGGGTCTAGACAAATCCGTAGTTCTCCTGTGTGAGATTTTTCTACTATGATCATTGAATTTACCCATTCGGTGGGGTCATCAACTTCAACAATGACACCCAGTTTTTGCATTCTGTCAATCTCTTTGGAAAGTCTTTCCTTAAGGGCTAATAGGACTCTGCGAGGAGCATGTACAGTTGGACTGATTGTTTCATCCAAGTAAATTTTGTACTCCCCAGGAAAATGTCCAAGTCCATGGAAGACATCTTTGTATTTTTTAAGAATATCACAACAATTTTTATCAGGTGTCCCTGTATTCTGTGAATCTACCACAGACTACCAGCTGAATTAGTTTTAAATCTAGACAGGCCCTGGGCCCCAAAACAGGATTAGCCATAGTCTTGACAACGTAAAATTGCAGCTTCTGTTTATCTTTATAGGTACAGTCCAAAGTGCAAATACCTTTAACATCTAGTTGTTCTCCACCATATCCATACAGCATGTGATTGGTTTCTCTGAGTGGTTCTGAAAACCTTATCTGTTGAAATATATTTAAAGATATAACATTTACTTGTGCACCTGTATCCAGTTTGAATTTTACTAGTGAATGTTTGCTTCCTACTCCTATTTCAGTGAAAACCTGGTCAGGTCTCAGATCTTTTGCAATTTCATTTATGAATGCAGATTGACTAGTTGTAGTTACCATTTTTATGCAGAAGTCACATGAATTGAATCCTCATTTGAAACTACATCAATGTCCTGCACATCCTGTGTTTTACACATTCTGGCAAAGTGATTGTTCTTTTTACATTTGTGGCATGTCTGGCCTTTTGCAGGACAGTTTTGCACTGTGTGTGATCTCCCGTATCTGCTGCATTTATTTTGTGGACTTTTTTCTGCACTTTTATTTGTGTATTGTTACTGTTTGTAGGGATTGGGAGTTTTGCTCACATTATGTACTTTATCTGAGGCTGCCATTACTTTTTTTTTTTTTGGTTCAAATGAGTTTTATTGTCAATACACAGAATGATACATGACATGTTTAATACTGCCGCAAACTCGCAGGTTGGGTTAGTACATATCAACATGTTATACATGCAAATTAATATAGGCGTTGTTTTTATTTATCTAGGTCCTTGGTGTAATAGCTGGTTAGACAACAGTATTTACTTAAAAAAAAATTTTTTTTTTAATCGTTATTACAATAAACATTTTACTTATGTTATGTATTCTTTTCTTGGTCATCTTTACCACCGGTTACATACACTCATGTATCTATCCCAATTGCATAGTAAACAGACATTGCAACTAGTGTTAGCAGAAGCTTTACATAAATCCATTCTATGTCATTTTCTGACCTGCACCCCCACCTGTTCTCATGTATTTTCTAGAACCCATATTTGCCAAATGGCCAAGTTAGATCTGTTAGAGCCCTTTCGCCTAGCTATAAGGTCCTCAATCTTTTGTAGTTCTTGTACCATATTTACCTAATTAGAGTATGTGGGAGGATCTGAGGCTTTCCAATTTTGTGCTATAAGTTTTCTTGCCAGAAAGGTTAGCTTGTGGACCATTATTTGGGCTGGGCGCGTGAGTTTATTTGGAGGATCCACTCCAAGTAGGTAATATTTAGGGTCTAGTGGTATCTCAAACCCTAACATCCGAGTGATGCGTGTTTGTACATCTATCCAAAAGGGCTTAATTTTAGAACAGGACCAGAAGGTGTGTAGGATCGTTCCCTCCTCACCCTCACATCTCAAGCACAGAGGTGATATTTGGGGATTAAGTTTATGTAACACAGACCTTGAGTTGTAGGCTCTATGGACAAAGTATAGTTGTAATAGCCTACATTTATAGATAGGTGAGATCTGGAGAGGTACTTGAAGCACTTGTTTCCACTGCTCATCAGTAATTGGTTCTAGATCTGTTTCCCAGCGGTCTTTGGCTTTTAGTGAGATTTTCGTTAGGATCGATGATTGCAATGCTTTATAGAAAGAGGAGATTTTATGTCGAGGGTGGTCTTGCCTAAACTCCTCCGCCACTCTTGTGAGGGGCAGATGGAAATCACAGGGTTTAAGGGCTTTTCTCACTGCCCGTCTTATGTTGTGATATGTTATCCATTGTGAAGGGGGGATATTAAATTTTTCTTTAATTTGGTCAAATGAGACCATGCCCTGTTCATTCCAGATTTGGCCTACTGTATAAATCCCAGCATCCAACCAGGCCTTTGGTGGGTTAGTTCTGTTGGCATTGTGCCATAATGTTGTTAATGGGTCAAGCCCTTTGGGATTAGTGAGATATTGTACTCTTGTGATAATACGTCTCTGTAGCAGTAGCAGTGGATTGTTAGGGTGTTTGGCTTTTTTTGGATCTACTATAGTTAGGGCATGAAATGGTGGTAATTCAGCTTGTAGTATTTCTTGCCACAGTTTATATAACACTTCCCCTGGGTCTGTGTGCTTTAGTGTCCACATCTGTGACAACTGTGATGCTAAGTAGTACAGTTGCATGTCCGGTAATGCCATCCCTCCAGCTTCCTTTGGTCTGAACAGTGTATCAAGGGCTATTCTGCTGCGAGTGGGACCCCAAATATATTGTCTAAACAAAGAGCTTAAGTCTGAAAATAAACATTTTGGTATATTGTGTGGTGTGTGCCATATTAGATAAAGTAATTTAGGGGCTATGATCATTTTAATGGTCTGGATTCTGCCCGTGGGGCCCAGTGGGAGATGCTTCCAGATTTGAAACTTTTCTTGGGCCCATTGGATCAGGAGAGCTATATTGAGGGCATAGTATGTTGTCACTGGGAGTGCAACCTTGACTCCTAGGTAGGTGAATTGATCAGATTTCTGGATTGGAATTTCCTTGGTACTATACTCATTTGCCTCCTTGTCTATGGGAAATAAGGTGGATTTGGAAGGGTTGGTCTTTAGGCCTGATATTACCCCTAATGCAGTAGTTGTGTCCATAAGGGCCATTAGGGATGTTTGCACATCTCCCAGATACACTAGAGTATCATCTGCATGCATCTGTACTTTCTCCTCTTTGTCCTGTATCCGGAGGCCTTTGATGTTGGGGTTCTGTCGTATTGCCTGCCCTAATGGCTCAATAGCTAGGGCAAAGAGAAGTGGGGAGAGTGGGCAACCTTGCCGTGTGCCTCTTGTTAAAGAAAATGGTGCTGTTAGTGTAGAATTAATTCTCAGGGATGCTATTGGCGCTGCATATAGCAGCTGGACTAATGAGGTAAAATGAGGACTAATCCCGAATGTTGCCATTGCCTTCCACAGATAAGCCCACTCTACTGTGTCGAAGGCCTGGGCCACGTCCAAGGCCACTATTGCTCTTTGCCCTATGTTACTATGTTGTATTGTTAAGTTTAGAATCAGTCTTCTGATATTGTGTGCTGTGGTTTTCCCTGGGATAAAACCAGTTTGGTCCTCTGCAACTATTTGCTTTATTACTTTTCCCAATCTTTTGGCTAATATTTTAGCTAGTATTTTTGCGTCCGCTGTTAGGAGCGAAATGGGCCTGTAGGCCTCGGGGTAAGTTGGGTCCTTCCCCAATTTTGGTAGAAGAATTATGTTGGCTTCATACAAGGAGGCTGGAAGGGTATGGTGTTGATGGGAGTAATCATACAATTTCTCTAGGTAAGGGACTATTAGTGCTGCATGGGTTTTGTAGAATTCGATGGGTATTCCATCTGCTCCTGGGGCTTTACCTACTGGGAATGAGCTTATGGCTTCAATAATTTCCTCTGTTGTGATGGCCTGGTCTAAAAATTCCCTACCATCATCCTCCAAACGTGGTAAACGTAAATCATTGAGGAAGGAGTCTATTGCTTTATCCTGTGGGTCAATTTTGGATTTATACAGTTCTGCATAAAATTCAACCATGGTTTGTTGGATGTCTTTGGGATTGGTAGTTATTGTGCTGTTCCTTGACCTGATTTTGGTAATGATGGGAGGTGTAGATTGTTCTCTGGTAAGCATCGCTAACATTCTACCTGCTTTTTCACCTTGTTCCAGTACCTTAGCCTTTACAAATAGATGTTTAAACTGTGACCTTTACCACATGATTTTAGCATATTCGCTTTGTCGTTGTTTCAGCTGGGAATAGTAAAAAGGTGAGGGGTTAATTGACAAAAGATTTTCCACCTGTAAAATCTCTTGTTCCACCGAGGTTTGGGCTTGTCTAGCTTGCTTTTTATGTGCAATATTCTCCTTATTCAAGTATCCCCTAAGGAATGCTTTAAATGTATCCCAGAGGAGATTTGTATTTGTGGTTTGGGAATTATGGGCGAAGAATTCCCGTATGGCTGCTTCGTGGCCTTTATTGTTGTCTAGGATTGACAGCCAGACAGGGTTCAGTGCCCATCTCGCAGTTTGTTTATCATCACACACATTAAACACTATTTCCAGGGGAGCATGGTCAGTTATTCCTCTTGGTAAGTATGATGCCCCATTGATATTTACCAAAGCAGGGTCATTAGCAAAAGCTAGGTCTATTCTGGATAAAACAGAGTGAGTTGTGGAGAAGCATGAGTACTGCTTTGTGTGAGGGTGGAAGTGTCTCCAAACCTCGGTAAGGCCAATTCCCTTAGTAAGATCTGCTAGGTTTGTCTGTAGGTCTACTCCCTCCCCAGATTTCATCCGTAACCTATCCATTTTAACATTTAAGATGGTGTTAAAATCACCCGCTGCTATAACCTTTGCATGTGGGTATTTGGCAACAAATTGCAGTAATTGTAACACACAGGTGGCTTCATATGGAGGTGGAATATACAGGTTTGCTATAATAAACTCTTGATTATAGATTTTAGCATTAAGGAATAGGAATCTTCCCTTAACATCAGATTGCATATTTAACAGCTGGAAGGGTACATGTTTCGCAACGACAACTGCGACACCTGAGGAGTGCGTGCTATATGTAGCGTGAAAGTGCCACCCCACCCAGGGCTTCTTGATTGCCAAAATCTTACTCCCTGTGAGGTGTGTTTCCTGAAGTAGTGCTATACTGGCATTCTTTTGCTTTAAATAGTCCATGACCAGCCTACGTTTTATGGGGTTGTTTAGGCCCCTCACGTTCCAGCTTAGTAGTATTAGCGTCATGGCGGTTTGTGTTCTAGGTGGGGCCTGCCGTGTAAGTCTATCCGAAACCTGCACCCTCCAAACATGTCTCTCATGGGTATTACATAATAGTCATTTGAACCAACAATAATAATAAACAACAACATTTCCCCATAACTCCCACCTCCCTTTCTACCTTCTTCCCAACTTGTAGGTAGAATTTGTCCCGTAACTTGTAGCATAACAGAACTGGGGTGACTAGAGCAGTGCTCTTGAGAAGAAAGAGCGCTGTGAGTATTAACGTCTGTAGGTTGCTCCCGTGGGTGTCCACTCTCATATATGCGTAAATGGCATAATAAAAAAAAAAAGAAAAAAAAAGAAAAACGCTCTCAGCCCTTTAGTAGTAAAGTAAGTTCCTTTTCAAACAATAAAGCAAAGATCAGGTGTTGGGCCTGGTTGGGTATATAATGATCTTATGATGGTTCCGCATGTAGAGCAGGTGTTGGAGGTCTGGAAGGTACCCAGGGGGAAGAAAAAAAAATGCAAGAATTCCGATGACATAAAGAATATAAGTACTTAAGAAGTATGAAGTAGACGTAGAAGGCCAGACACTATTGATGTGCACCAGTAATGTTCAAATTAAAGGATCCTACCGGATGGTTGGTTTGCTCCCTGTATTTGCACTAAGTTGTGTTTTCCCGCAGGTTCTTGCTGTCCAGCCATTCGCTAAGCTCCTTCGGGTTTTGAAAAAAGTGCGTGCTCCCCTCGTGTGCTACCCGCATTTTACAACGTTATAAAAGTATATAGAAAAAAGGGATGGAAAAAGAATGAAAAAATTGTTAGTTGTCCTTTAGAAATAGTATTTCTTCTCTTGCCGATCCTTTTTCCCAGTCTCCCTCACCATGGGTTGAAAAACTCCAAGCGTATATGTGGACCAGCGCCTTGTTCCTCTGAGGAAGCCGGATCTACCGGCGAAAGGCGTCAGGCAGACAGCGACGGTGACGTCATCAGCAGCCGCAGTGCAAGCCATGGGGACAATAGGGAATTTTTGCCGGCACCTTCTCTGTCCTCCACTTTCCAACTACGCTAAGCTGCATTGAGAGACTTTTGAACGTGACCAGAACTGTTTTAACAAATGTGAGTGAATTTTAAATGTATTTATTTATCCAAATAAAACAGTAATACACTATGAGCCCTTTCTGTTATCTCCCCTTTGGAGCCAAATAAGAAGGAGATGGTGAATACCAATTGGGGAACAAAGAACTTCTTGACACGCGATCCGTTTAAGGGGGTCTTGTAAGTAGACACTTTTACCATATCGGTGAAGGAGTGTGTAACAAATTATTATCCTAAATCACACGTGGTGTAAGTCTACTAAGAACTACTACACCAGATACGGTCCCTGTCTTCTCTATTTTGCCTTAGGCGCTGGTCCACATCTACCCGCATTTTAGCTGGGTACAACATTGCATATTGGATATTAGAAGCTCGCATTCGTTTCTTACAGTCGAGGAACTGCATCCTCTGTTTCTGCACTTCTGCGGAGAAATCGGCATATATGGAGATCTTATTGGCTTGGAATAA
Organism: Xenopus borealis; assembly: GCA_024363595.1. NCBI lineage: Eukaryota > Metazoa > Chordata > Amphibia > Anura > Pipidae > Xenopus > Xenopus borealis. Next base: position 48,472,254 of record CM044444.1, read on the forward strand.
AATGGTCTCCATCTGCTGTGCCTTTCTTAGGATCCTGTCGCGGTCTTTTGCGTTTAGCAGTTTAGCAATGAGCGGCCTTGGGGGGGTCCCCGGTGGTCCACGCCTTGTAGGTATCCGATGTGCTCTTTCGATCGTACATGATGTGGAGGATGATACTTCGAATGTAGCCTTTAGCCAATCTTCCAGAAATTGTTCCGGGTCATCCCCCTCGGCCTGTTCAGGGAACCCCACGAAGCGTAGATTGTTCCTGCGCAAACGATTTTCCATATCGTCTGCTTTGTTTTGGGCTTGTTGCAACTCACGCTGTAGTTGCTCAACCTTGTCTGGGAGTGGCTGGCATACATCCTCGAGGTCTCCAATGCGTTGTTCCGCAGCCTTTGCCCTTTCCCGGATCTTTTGCATGTCATGGCGGATAATAGATAGGTCTACTTTAATCTCTTCCGTTTTGGCGCTGATTAATGTAGTGCATGAGTCTCTGGTAGCCCGTATTTCGGCTAATAGATCCGATAGCGTGGCTTCCGCTGGGTCCGTTTGGGCCTCTTGTTGTTCCGAATCCGGGGACATAGGCCTGGAAGTTGAGGCGCCATTTTGGGCCGCTCTACCCTCCCGCGCATATTTCTCCAACTTCGCTGCTGCTTCAGAAGCCCGCTTTTGTGCTCGGTTTTGCCCCATCAGCAATCTTTGAGTTGATTGTTCCTCCCTTTGCTCCACTTTGGCTTTTATTTGCAGTGTTTATGAGGGCTGTATCAGGATATTTGAGAGTTTTAGCCACGGATCTCCTCACAAGTGCGTCTTCTCACATTCGGCTGTTGGCCACGCCCCCGGCTGCCATTACTTTTAGTTGTGCCTAAGCTGCTTCATAAGATATTGCAATGTCAATTGCTTTGCTTAGATTAAGATCAGCACCTTGATTTATTAATTTCTCTTGTACTTTTGGGGAGTTTGTGCCAAATACAATCCTGTCACGAATCATTTCATCAGCATCAGTGAATGCACAGTCCCTGGCTAGCAATTTCAGATCTGTGACAAATTGTCCCACAGGTTCATTTGCATCTTGCACCCTTTTATAGAATTTTTATCTTGCAAAGATTGGGTTTGCTTTTGGGGTTACATAGTCACTGTATCTTTTATAATATGCTTACTCTCCTCTGCAGACATGTCTCCCCATGAGTTGTATATGTCCCTTCCTTTCTCTCCAACCCACAACAATAAATAACAGCATTTGTCTTCCTCTTCTTTTGCCTTGAGAGGACCCTTAAATATTAATTCTACATGCTGTTTAAATCTTTTCCATTCCTCTGAGAGATTAATGCTGCCCCAGTCAATGCTGGGTGGCTGCATACCTGTAAACTCCATGCTTTTCCTTATTGCAGTCTTCTCTTTGCTGTGTGTTCAGTGCTGTGGTCTGTAAAATCACCAGCTTCTGACACCATGTAATTTTTCAGACTGTAAGGTTCAAACTATTCAGGAAGACACAGGAGATACTCTTGTTGTAAGGCTTCTGTATTTCTTACAGTCAAACACTCGTCAAGATGGCTGCAGCACTTCCCCCCCCCCACCAACAAGTTACATTTCTTTCTGTATAAAGCATTAACCTGTTATAGTGACACCTAGTGTTCACCACATTATATTACAAAAAGCAGATTACATTGGAAGAGTCATTCTAATGTTAATATACACCTATCAGTCCACTACACAAGTATGATTGCAGCTTTATCAGTAGTATAACCACCATGAGTAATAACTTGCACCCATTTAGGGGCCAATGGAGCTTAGCTAAAACATATATCGTGGGTGGAATTGGAGGGGATCTTCATGCATGTGCACCTTCAAATATGGTGGGGGGGAGCGCCAATCCGGAGGGAAGGGCCTGGCAGGGGCTCTGGTGCACATACTGCAACTCTACAACTCTACAACTCTGTGCAGTGTGAAATGTATAGTGAATAAAGTACCCCCTGTTGTAAAATATAAGGAAATTATAAATCAGAGAGGATTTCTATGACCATATCGTGACCTACTTTTATACATGTCATGGAAGTTCAAGTTAACTTCTAATATGCTGATATTTTACAACAAGGGGTACTTTATTTATTATAATACACAAGTTTTAGTGAGTCTTGACAAAAATGACATCATTTATGTTTCTAACTGATGACAAGACAAGACACAGACAAGAGAAGTTTATTAGGATATAATTTACAGTATATTCATGGCTTTTGTGTATTTAATATATATGTATAAATAATATTTTTACTAAATACTGACTTACAAGGGTGTCCAAACTTTGCACATGATACAATGACTATTGTCTTTATTATGATTTTTTATGTTAAGTATTATGTAACAGTGAATTAACTCAAAAATTAGCTTTTAACTCATTAATTTCATTAAGTCGCTGTCTTCCAGGTGGGTACTGTATGTTAGACAGGTATTATTTCTTTATTTTTTCAGTTTCCTGAGTACCAGTTTATGGCTATAGTATAACTTTCTCTCTTTCTCCAATCTGCTTTGGCACTGGAATCTGTGTCTAATAGATGTGTCAACCAGAGGAAACCTAACATTTCCTTTGCATTTGAAGCAAACATTCAAAAACATTTTATAAAATGTTAATGAGAGACAAGAAGCCAAATGCTTGATGTACAGCCCCAATATATTTTACCCAGCAATTATTCATGTGTGACTCCTAGTTACAGTACATTTTGCTATGGGGGGGGTTCCTAAATTAATCTTAATTTTTAATTTTACATACACTGCATTCGAGATTTTGTAGAAAAGTGGAAAAAACAGCTTCAGGCAGTCCTTATTAACTGCAAAATTATTTTATTATAGCAGTGTACAGCACTGTTTGCCTTATATACTGCATTCTTTGTTATTACTGAAAATCCAAAAGCCCTGCCTCAGTCTCAGATGTATCTGTTGAAGCTTAGTCATACAATTGCAGAAAGTCATTTATGCTGTTTGGAGCAATAGTTTGGGAATTGCTGGTGTAGCTAGAAAAAATGTTTTGAATCGTACGAATCATTCGAATGATCGAATAATTCATTCGAACGATCGTTATTCGATCGTTATTTGATCATCAAATGACCAAAGATCGAATAAAAGGGTAGCCTAAAACTATTCGAAAATCGAATGCTAATCGAATATCGAGGAAAAACTAAATATTTTTTGGAGAATAGTAAATTTGCCCCTAAATGTTACGTATAGGTCATGTTGATAATTTTTTGCTGAGAGGTTTGTTTTTATATATAATTGTTAGTTGAATTTCCTAAGCCTGACACTCTGACACCCTGACTTTGCCAACATGACTGTCCCATCTCAGCCTGTTATTTAGGGATGTCGCGAACTGTTCGCCGGCGAACTTGTTCGCGCGAACATCGGCTGTTC
>CM044444.1:48475737-48489788 GCA_024363595.1 Xenopus borealis
CTGAACTTTTCACTGCCAACACGTAGCTGCTACGTGCTTGGCAGTGAAAGGGTTAAAGGTCAGTAAGGATTAGATTTACAGAAAATACCTGAAGTCTTCCTAAAGTCAGTTCATAAAACTATTATGTTGTACAACAAGAAGTTATTATAGTGAGAAGGGCTTTAGTTGGGAGAACAATTACATTGGTAGGAAAACAGTGTTTTCACAGAATGACCAGATTCAATTCAGTAAGAAAAAAGTTTATCACATGAAAACTAGTGAATGGGATTCAATATGGGATGCAATTCAAAGCAGAAAAACTTATCTCACGGTTTATCACGTAAAGTACATGAGTACGTGAGTACTCAAAGTCTATGGGGAAAAAACGGCAACTTTATTAGAATAGTTTTTTTTTCCTTGAATTGAATTTTGTCCATGAGTTTTCATGTGATAAACAGCAGATAACTTTCTCACTGAATTGATTCTGGCCCTTCACCTCCGTAAAGCACACCCAAAAATATTCTGCAACTTGCAAATCTAAAATTTAAAAACAGCAGTTGTCTGAGAAAAGATAAAGTTATTAGATATTTATAATTATGGAAAGAGTGACTGCCTGAGTATAGGAACACACCATTAGGGGACTTAATACATCCTCCTGATTGAAGTCTGTTATGTTTTGGTAGCCGAGAATGAGGAGGGTATAAATGCTTTAATAACAGATTCATACAACCGTTACACAACTGCCTTACTTCCTACTTTCAAACTGTACAGAAAGTACAAGTCCTGTGCACAGTGACACCTGCAGGCCATTTGTATAAACACCACATAGTCCGTTGGACATTAAAAGGTTAGTGGGTTAGTGAGAGTAGTTACACTGTAGTGAGGTGCGGGTAATGGATTCCTTTGTAGATGCGGTGGATTACAAAGAGTAGTTGCGAGTGGATTAACAGGGAGGCTCTTTGTTTAGGCTTTGTTCTTTCTTTTGACTCTATGAACTTCCTCAAATTTAACACTTTAGTAATGCTTATGAGATAATCAACTGAGTGAAACATATTATACTCTTGTTTTTTGTTATATTGTTGTGTTTTTAACCTAATGTTATGAAGTATTTGATAATGGCACCTGTCCAATAATTTGAATTGTGAGTGAGTGACTAGTGGCGAAAGTAACAGCAATGAGTAAGAACATAACCTCATCCCTGCTGTGTCCATTATATGCCTATGATTGACTGCATCCCTGCTGTGTCCATTATACGCCTATGATTGACTGCATCAACAGTCTCCAGTGGAAGTGGCAGATATGTAGTGCAACAGCGAAGTTGAGTATCACAGGAGGAGACAAGGGAGATTACCCATTCATGTGGTGGCACCTGTGATAGCAGCCAAAGCGTGGATCCAAAATGTGTGGCCTGTACAAAGTCCATCGGCATAGGGTGAGACATTTGAAATTCCCTGTTATTTGAAATTCCCTGTTATTTACTCATTATGGAATGAATTACTAACAATTAGAAAGCTAGGACATTGTGGTGGTGCCCCGATATGCGGGTGGTGAGAACAATTTAATGAAGTTCCCCAAGAGGATTCTGAGCACCACACCACCTCTCTACAATGGAATAGGACATTGACTCTTGCTCAGCATCTGACTGGTATTTACACTCATGGCTATGAAGTGGGTTTTGGGGGGTTTATTTTTGGATTTTTTATCATTTGGGTTTTTCACATCAATTACACATTATTCATTTCTATTCTGTGGGTACATAATTCACATAATGAGATGATTTACATTTTCCCATCTGGGATTTGCGCACATTTTTTAACTTTTTTATTCAGTACACACTAGGATATAGTTTGATTTTGTCTAATTGATTATGAGTGATTATGAGTCCTAGGGGTATTTATGTATGATTCACTTTAAGGTGGGTTAAGGTGTCCGACTATTTATAATTATGGGAAGGGTGATTGCCTTAGTATAGGAACACACCTTTAGGGGACTTACTACACCCCCTTATTGAAGTCTGTTGGACATTAAAAGGTTGAGTCCATTAGTGAGAGTGAGTAGTTAGTATCTACACTATAGTGAGGTGCGATATATATGTGTGTATATATGTGTGTGTATATATATATATATATATATATATATAAATATATATATATATCGTCCAAAAGAAAGCACTCACAGCATAGTCCATCAGCTGTGTAACAAGGTGTGTTTATTCATACATGGTGTATCAACGCGTTTCGGCTCACATAGGGCCGTCGTCAGGATAGACACAGGAAATGAGATCCATCATTAAATAGCAGTTGTGTCCAATCAGAAAGATTAGTGCAAAAAACACCTAACCAAATTCTCAAAACCCCACCCTCACCCATACGGAGGTGCTAATAGCTACATTACTAGCCAAATATTCGTGTGTCTCATTAAATTAACGAATATTTGGCTAGTAATGTAGCTATTCGCATACAGTTTCCATATTATGATGCTTTTAAATTGTTTTAGATGTTTCTATTTTGATACAATTTAATTGTTAAACTTTTAAGATATCTAACACTTTTTCAAAATGCATTTTTTAAGTAACACTGTCAGATTTTTTAGTGACCTCGATATGGTCACACTATGCACATACCAGTGATGGTTCACAGTAATTTTTATTCATGGAGTAACCCCTCCATATGGGAGGGGGTGGGGTTTTGAGAATTTGGTTAGGTTTTTTTTGCACTAAACTTTCTGATTGGACACAACTGCTATTTAATGATGGATCTCATTTCCTGTGTCTATCCTGACGACGGCTCTATGTGAGCCGAAACGAGTTGATACACCATGTATGAATAAACACACCTTGTTACACAGCTGATGGACTATGCCGTCAACAAACCCAGTTGCGCTTAAAAAAATTGAGCGTTTTTGGAGCATATGCTGCACTGGATCTGTGGGGATTGATTGAGATCACCTGAACTCTCAACATTGGCAACAAATCAGCCACACGGTGTGCTGAACTAACACTCTCCCCTCTTTCTCTTTATTCGGTTTATTTATAACCATGATAGCAACAAGTTACCTGAGGTAACGATATTTGCGATATCAGTATTGTTATTGTCAATCACAGTCCCAATTGTAGTTTTAACTTTTTTAATACTCTGGATGTTTTTAAATAGATTAATAAAAGTTACATTTTATGGCTTTATGTTCATGGGAATCTAGAAACAGCAGATGGGGAGGTGCCAAACTATAAGGCCATTTCTTTTCTTTTCTATTTTTGTATTGCTTGACTTATTTGGCCGTGCACACCATCTAATTCTCTATGGTGGAAGGTGCTTCCTATTTGATTGATTTTTTTGTGGATACATTGTTTGTCCATATATTGCAATATATTTAAGCATTTTTTAGTAGCTGTATGCACAGAATGTCTCAATGTCTTAAATATATTGATAATGGGTTGAGTGCAGAGGACCTCTTGTCTTTGTCTATCTATCTATCTATCTATCTATCTATCTATCTCTATCTCTCTATCTATCTATCTATCTATCTATCTATCTCTATCTATCTCTATCTATCTGTCTCTATCTATCTATCTATCTATCTATCTCTATCTATCTATCTATCTATCTATCTATCTATCTATCTATCTATATATATCCCACAGTGCCTGCAAGCAAACTGAGGAAGTTAGAGGTGCACAATCAAATCTATTATGAAATATGCAAACAGAGGATCAGCACTCTGTGAATATATGCTCTTTTGTTTCACATGAAATAACATCCTATCTGATGTTTCATCCTTGAGAAAAGTCCCCATGTGAAATAAAAGAGCATATATTCACAATCAACAGAGAGTGTTAATCCTCAATTTGCCCTAAAGGGTAAGTTGCATATCTGTATACCAATGCACAGAATTGTGGCGTGTTTAGAAGGGAAAATAATTGTAACAATTATAATCTCACATAATTTTGTTGTTTTAACAGCCTGCAGAGCAGTGTTCCCCTAGGCATATGCTTGGTTTGAAATCTAAAGACCATAATTTACAGAAAAATAATTTCTAAAATGTTTTTTTACAAATGCCCATATGTAAGGTGGTGTCGGCTTCATGTATTTGTGTAATCTTTACAAAGAGTTTTGTATCAGAGCAGACTTGAGCTCCCATGTCTTTACTTCACAGTACTTATCTGTTTGTTTTAGGTTTCTTCTGTGTTTGGTCGTTTTAATTTATCTGTGCCAGTATGCCTCAGTGTTTGCATAAACTGGATGCAGTCTACAATTTATAGATGAATCCTATGAATACTAATCTTTAGACTACCCTTGACCCAGGGTCATGCAAAGATCAAAATGAAACCGTTTAATATTTCCTTTTGCAGATCAATAGAAGCATAAATTCACTCTCAATGACAACAATAATTTCAAACAGATCTATATAAGGCATACATGTATTTTCAGGTTATTCATTTAACTTTATATTAGTGGTTGAAAATGCTATTTTCAGCAGCATGTCATATAAATATCTCTTTTTCTTATTCGCTTTCCCTCCTAGTGAAAAGGACAGGGGACCTATTGAAAATTCTCCTTTTCTCTTTTACAGGAGAGTTCAAGTGTGGGTCGAACAATCGATTTTAGATTTTTTCTTTTAGTTTTCCTGTTGCTCTTTTGCCCAGATCAGCAACAAGGGTAGATGGGAAAAATATAATCTGTGATGTGCTGTATATCAATGTGTCTAGTTTTATAACTCTACATCAAACAAAATAAGCCTCTTATGGGTTTGTCAGCATTGTCTGGTTATGAGGAGTGATTGCTTGCATCAAGTTTCACTCAAAAGAGACTCACACCCAACCAAAGTATTACAAAAGGAACATCCACTAAACATACTGTAAAGCACAGCCATTTCAGAAATGCAGAAATACTCACAGCTTTGTTTAAATAATAATACTGCATTTCAAATATTTCTTCCATATAGAAAAAAAATAAAAAACAAAATTAAACCATTAATCTGGCTGGATTTTCCACTTCATGGAGCAATTTGTTTAGCACTGACTAAAATGAAGAGGATTGTGGTTTTTTGTCTGCTATCTGGAAATTCTGTTTGTGATTAAATAGGATCATCTTGTGCATTTTGTGCGATGGACATTTGCAGAGTCAGAGAAATAAAAGATTGTAAAGTAGGGACTTTTCATTGCTAGTATTGAGTTTTGCTGCTGGCAGTAGCTAAATGTGGAGGAAAAAAGATGATTTAATTTATAGATAGGACAAGGATGTCATGTTGCAGATTTAATCAAAGCAGTAATCTAAAACTCTAAAATAAAAAAAATTACTGATGTGATTGGAATGTCATTGCAATATGTAAATAAAAGAGAGCATGTTGGTAGTACAATACAAAATTCATAGAAAAGAGAGAGCGAGAGAGGGAAAGAAAAATTACCTTGTACACACACCTAATAAATATAAAAACGAAAAAAAAAAACAGAAAGCAAAACAACCAATTTGAAGCGCTGGTAAAAAGGACCATCGATTTGGGACTAGATCTGCATTTTTTATTTTAATAATGCTTTCTCTTTCTCTCTTTCTCTCTCTCCCTCTCTGTTGCAAAATATAAAAGCTGATCTGATAAATATTAATTTGAACCATCATAATGTATTTGAAAATTCCAGCTAAAATGTCACCACATGGAACATTAATGTAATATTTCAAGGCCCTGAGAGCAATACTCATATTGATTGCATTTATTTCACTCTAGGGAGGAGAAATAATTCTTCAATGTGGGACACATCTGGTAGCCAAAGATGCAAACGCAGAGAGGGGAAATGCAAAATTTACAGAAAAAAATTTAGAAACCACAACATGCAACCACAACATGCAATTTAAATTTACGAACCCATCACATTTTTGTGACGTTCTGTGAACCCAATTAATATTTATTTATGTATTTACTTTTGGTAAACATAACAGAATGAAAAAAGACATTAAATACACAGATGTATATTTTGGCATTGCAAGAGCTGGTATCATCAACATTTCAAAGATATAAAATGTAACTGAACTTGATTATGAAAACTGTGTATTCAGTTTCCAACAAGTCACTCCGATTAGTGATAGTTCATGTTGCAAACTCAGCCCTGCCTTTTGAATAAGTTCCAATTATACTAACCCAGAAACTGAATGAAAGATTTCTTTTCAGGTGGTTTAAACCAAAAGCAGGAAAACCTGCAAAATGAGCTTGTTGGGGACAGTTTTTTAGTCTTTTGCAAAATGTGAACTGAGACACTGTCTGTCTGGAGTGCCATAAAACAGATCTTTCCCTTGTCATTAAGATTATTGATGTTCATTAGGCCGGGGCGTCAATTGGGTAGATTCATCAAAGAGTGAAGTTCCGCCACTAGAGGGAAATTCCACAGCTCTCAATTCATTTCTATGGGATTTTGCAAGGCGTATACATCAATGGGTGAAGTGAAAGTTCACCCTTTGATGAATACGCCTTTAAAAATCCCATAGAAATGAATTGAGAGCTGTGTAATTTCCCTCTAGTGGCGGAACTTCACTCTTAACTTCACGTTTTGATGAATCTACCCCAATGTGTCTTTGTGCAAATGAAACAGATTGTGACCCTGAGCCTAACACTCTGCCATGTAATTGACATTTTCTTCCTTCATTTTGATTTTAACTTATATTGTTGAAAGTATATTTGCAATGCACGTGATCTTAAACTATGACATGTAGTTAAATGCATATGTGCATTTATTTATTCTTTTAATCATTAATGTCTGCCTGTGTTTCTGTTTGTATGCATTTATTTATGACTATATCTATCTTGAATCTATCTTTAAAAACATGCATGAGACTCCTCAAGTCATTTTTAAAAATCTTTCCATTCAAAGTCAAATGTAAGAAGCAGAGGAAGCAGATCCTCCTGCTGCAGGGGAGCTCAGGAGGTATAGGGCCCATGAAGCCCTAATTCACATAACATTTCAATAAATATTGGTAAAACGGTTCAACCTCCTGAAAAGTAATGTGCTGTGGGGCCCAGTAATATCTAGTTATGCTACTGGTAAGAAATGTCCTTTGTTGAGGTAAACAGAACACTAATAATCTTAACAGAATAATAGTTCTATCCCTTCATAGTCCTGCCATAACCATTTTTGAGGAATGTCACATGGAAGCACTATTGTAAATATTATTTCTGTAATTGAGGTGATGTAAGGCATTAAACTGCAGGAAAAAATAACTTGAAATTTGAAAATTTTTGCAATATCCTAAATTCATTTAAATATTTATTGACAGACATAGTAACACACTGACTTCCCCCCATTGTAATAAAAGGTACTAAGTTTTGGCAGGAGTAGTCACCAATAAAATGTTTGTGTTTAAACCGGAGACCAGTAAATTCTACCTGCTGATTGGTTGCTATGGGTTACTGCTCCTGGGCAGACATACTGTAATGGGGCAGATTTGATAAAAGGTAAGTGGTTGGTGGCAGTGAAAATTCTCCAGAAATCCCATCCACAGGGACATACTAGCAGGCATAGAGGACAATTCTCTAGTACAATAGATCATCACTAGTGTAGTTTTGCTCCCTGTGCCCAGGTGAATTTTCACACAGGTGAACGATTGTTACTCCACAAATTCACTTAAGTGTGAATTTTCGCCAGAGTTCACCTTAGAGCTGGTCCTCAATCTTATGTCAGTGACATCATATTCTGTATGCCGAAAAATCATACAAGTTCTAAAAAATGCTGTCCTCTATTAAAATTTTAAAGTGGGATGGCCTTCAGAAGTCCTAACTATTAAAGATTTTTGTGTTAACATTTTTTTCCATGCTGGATACTCAAGGACGCCTGCACACCCTGGCCTTTGAATAGATATTCATCAGGTGTACAGTGTTAGAGGGATCGGCACCCTCCAAGAACAATAGTACTGTAATACCCTGCTTGAACCAGTCGTGTGTGCCAGTGTATTTGCAGTAACATTTTTTTCCAACCATTTGAGGGGAATGCCATATTTGTTTTAGGATGTGCTTGTGTCTAAGGCATTAGAAGATCCCTTTTGCCTTTATTATGCTTCCTGGGACATTTGTAATAATAAATGGCCACTTCAAGCATTTGCAGCAACATCTCTAATAAAGACATCTGTCACGAAGACTCCCCCTGGTGGTCTAGTAGTGCAGCGGGGACGCCCAGCGCTCCGCTCTGTTGCTTCCCCTGCAGCTTCCTCTAGTGTGCGCGTGGCATGAACTTCCGGGTCTTAAAGGCGCAGCAATGACGCCAAATTTTAATTATTTAAAGGGGACTTTGGTATTTTTGCATTACCCGTGATAGGTGTATTTCCTGGTGCCCTGTATCTGTGCTGTAAACTTCTGTTTGATCCTGATTCCTGTGTTTGACCCTGCCTGGCTTTTGACTACTTTCCTGACCCATGCCTGTTATCTGACTACCGATTCTGCCACATCCTCATCTGATTGATTACCTGGTTTTTACCCTTGCCTGCCTGACGATCCTTGCCATCTGCCTGCCTCGACCCAGCCTGTCTGACCACAAATCTGCCTACTCCTGTCTGTACCATGACCTTTGGCCTTAAAGACTTTCTATACCGTCATGCCCCATTGCTGGCCAGAACTCATCGGCATCCAGACTACAAGCGCAGTATCAGTGAAGACACCTGGGGCTTTTCCAGGCAAAGGCTGCGGCGGCTTGGGTCTCCTGTTCACTACATTGGAGATCGGTGACGATGGGGTCCACGAGTGTAGGAGTTTACCAACATACGATACAGGAACCAATACATGTACCGCGTCTATCCCAGACGAATGTCTGGTAAGTAGCTTTCTATACATCGCTTTATAAATAAACCGTATGATGTTGCACTATTTGCGCCCTTCCCCCACAGGCAAATCTATGTGGGAGAAGAAGAATCTATGTGAGAAGATACGAGTATATAACTTGACTGTCACACGCCTTTTTAAAACAATCTTTGTGAGTATCTCAGCTCTATCTTATCGGCATTAGTATAAGACTATATTACACCATATAGCATCGCTTCCTTTTATAGGCACTTGGCAAGAACGGCAGCGGGACCAATAGCGCACAAGACCATTGGACATAATTTTCTTTTATTTGGATAATAGGACACGTGGATCCTATCTTTAGTCAGTGCTGCTTGTTGGACAAAGGACTAAGCGCATAATTAAATATATATTAATTTTTGGTCAGAACTCCTGCCTTGTACCTCTCGTTTAAGTCCAGCTGGCATCTGAGTAGCTGAGGGCTCCTCCCGAAGCCAAAGGCGGTCAAACTACTGGTGAAGCAGGAGTCAAGACCAGGGTGCTTGGCATTTGTTTTGGTATTGGGTGCCGACTGTGACAACATCTATATGACCTATGTATATCCAACCTATTCAAATTGACCCAAGTATACCAACAAATTTTTGCCAGACACAAATTAACACTAGGGAAACTTTGTCAGCATTCAGCTGCAGAGACACAACTTCACAGTTTAGTGAAATAGAGTAGTGGTAGCAAATTTGCACCTGGTGTGAAGTGTGGCAAAGCTTTAGCAGGCCTTTTATTGCATAACCCCCAAAATCATTCTTTTCAGTGTAAAAGTGCAGAAACTGCTGTACATTTAGATGGATTGCCCTCCCCTAGATCTACAGTATTTAATCATAAAAATATGATATATACTATAACTAAAACACCTTTATTAATTGTTTTCCTCCGATCTTTATAGTTGCTTGCACACTGCACTGCCTTGGAGTTCCTGCTATATTGTCTATCTCTGTAACATAAATTGATTTATGGTAAAAGAGATTTACCCAATTACTTTATAATCATAGACCTGTTTCTGAATTGATAGCCAGCAGAAAGTAAGATGCCTCCTCAGGCAGTCACAAAAGGCCACATGTCCACATGCACAATTCCAAGTTGACTTTAGTTACAGAATTTACAGAAAATTATTAAGTTGAATGGGATTCCATTGCATTGGATGTACATGTTTGTCAACATGGGCACATAATCATGGCTAATGAAGGCAGTATCATTCTTTTTTGGAAAAGCATCGTCATTCTTAGTCCCACTATTTTGCTCTCTGCTGTGGGGAATGAGCTGCCTGAGAACTATATATGAGAGATTATCTTTTAATTACATAATACATAATAATTTCTCCAAAGGCACCTCCTTAAAGCCCCGCAAAGTCACCTTGGAGTGTCTCAGGATGCATTCAGTGGCGTAACTACTCCCTGGTGGGCCCTGGTACAGGATAGGCACCTGGGCCCCCCTGTCGGGCCCATACCTCTATAAATCGCATGTGTGCTGTAAAATCTCCCCCTAGATAACCATCTCCAAGACTATTTTCGTGGCTCCAATGGGCCCCAAGGGGGTGGGGGCCCTGGTGCAATTGCACCCTCTGCACCCCTGGTAGTTACGCCACTGGATGCATTCAAGAAAGCAATTGAAGATATTCCGAGCAGCTGGAAGGAAAGCTGTCATCACAGGACCTTTTAAAAATCATTGTTTTTTATTTAGTATAACCATAACTATAACCCTGGTCAAGGTCATTCTTATATAGAATGGTGTTTTATAAAAGTTGGAAAGAAAATATGTTATCCATTATATCGATGTATTCCTTTATCTAATAAAATTAATTTGTTCCCTATTCATTTATTTGTCCACTTGTGCAATCAACAGACAACAATATTATATCATTTCTCCTTGTGGTATAGTTCTGGTACACTTTAATGGCTGGTTTAAAAAATATTTTATAATGTTTATTATTATTTAAAAGAAAAGAACTATTAATCAGCCACCAATTTTGGGCTACATTGACTAATTGAAAATTCTAATTTCGAAGTACTGTTTCTTTAAAATCCTTCAAATTCGACCCTTCGCCAACTTAAAGCTGCCGAATTGTCACTTTAGCCTATGGGGTACCTCCTGGAACCTGTATTGGAATCCGAAGGATTTTGCCCAAACTTGTTTGTATCAAACGATAAAATTCGACCCTTAGTAAATCTGCCCCTTATTGTCAAACAACTGTGTTTACATTTTTTAAATTATAATTACTATACAAACTACCCAAATGACCATGATCAAAAGTTTACATACCCGGGTGATTTGGCCTGACAACATGCACACAACTTGAAACAAAAATGTTAGAATGGCTATTAAAGGTAACCATCTTCACCTCTGATCTGTTTGCTTGTAATTAGTGTGTGTTTATAAAAGGTCAATGACTTTCTGGACTTCTGACAGACCCTTGCTTCTTTCATCCAGTGCTGCACTGATGTTTTTTTAATTCTAAGGCAAAAAGAAAGCAAAAGAATTGGATCTGTGGGAAAATGTAGTTGAACTCTATAAAACAGGAAAGGGATATAAGATAAGTATCAAAGGAATTGAGAATGTCAATCAGCAGTGTTCACACTCTAATAAAGAAGTGTAAAATTAGGCGTTCTGTTAAAACCAAATCAAATAAAACTAAAATTTCAGCCAGGGATTTCATCGGGGATGCAAGGAAAAACTCACAAATTACTTCAGGTGTAATACAGGAAAAAATGTGGTGTGGCTGTTTCAAGATGCACAATAAGGAGGTACTTGAAGAAAGATAGGCTGCATGGTTGGGTTGCCAAAAGAAAGCCATTACTACAAATTCTACAAAGCATCCTGCTTACAATATGCCAAACAGCACAGAGACAAGCCTCAAACTTTCTGGCACAAAGTCATTTGGAGTGATAAAACTAAAATATAACTTTTTATATTTGCCAAACAGCACAGAGACAAGCCTCAAACTTTCTGGCACAAAGTCATTTGGAGTGATAAAACTAAAACTAAAACTTTTTGGCCACAACCATAAATGCTACATTTGGAGAGGAGTCAACAAGGCCTTTGTGGTGGTTAGTGATGGGCGAATCTACCCAGTTTCGCTTTGCCGAAAAATGTGCGAATTTCCAGCGAAATTCGCAAATTGGCGAAACGAGTTGAGGCACGTTTTAAACCACGCGCGACTCGGTTTTTTCAGCGAGTTTTCGCCAGCAGCGAATCGCGGGAATTTGCCGCAATTTCACCACTGGCGAATAAATTCACCCATCACTAGTGGTGGTGGATCGCTGATGTTTTGGGGATGTGTGAGCTACAAAGGCACAGGAATTGATGGCAAAATGAATGCAGGAAAATTTGGACTCTGAAGCTGCGCATGGGACGTACTTGGACATTCTAACATGACCAGGATCCTAAACACAAGGCCAAGTCGACCAGTCAATGGCTACAGCAAAATAAGATAAAGGTTCTGGAGTGGTCATCTCAGTCTCCTGACCTCAATATCATTGAGCCACTCTGGGGAAACTTCAAATGTGCAGTTCATGCAAGACAGCACAAGAATTTACGGGAACTGGAGGCTTTTTGCCAGGAAGAATGGGCAGCTTTACGATCTGAGAAGATAAAGAGCCTCATCTACAACTACATCAAAAGAATTCAAGCTGTCATTGATGTTAAAGGAGGCAATTCACGATATTTAGAACTGGTTTATGTAAATTTTTGATCAGGGTCATTTAGGTAGTTTATGTAGTGATTATGATTTAAAAAGAGTAAACACAGTTGTTTGACAATAAATGGCTTCAGCCAACCACTAACCATGAGTGAAAGAAAATGAGTGCCAGGGTATGTAAACTTATGAGCACATCTGTACAACCAATTGTTTGAGTAAAAGTCAACGTGCCATCACTAGTGATGGGCGAATGCGGCGAATTTGCTGCGAATTCCCGCGATTCGCTAAACGCCAGCGAAAATTCACGAAAAAAACGAGTCTAGCGTAGTTTTTGACGCGATGAAAACGATGCGACACGCGTCGAAAACGACGCGTTGCATCAAAAATGTGCCTCGACTGGATTTTGCTGGAAATTCGCGAATTTTTCTGCGAAGCGAAACTGGGTAGATTAGCCCCCATCACTAGCCATCACATGCTGGAATGGGATCTATGAAGTTTTCCAAACTAACATTTTAATGTATTGCATTGCATTTAAGGGATGTATTAAAACAGCTGTCACGTTTGCCTCAAGTCTGATGCTAATGCTGCCTAATGATACTTCAAAGTTGCACCTGGTGTCATATTATCCACATTTATCATAGTCAATATAATACAGATTCTTCCAAAACAGATATTGATCAAGGTTCAAGATGGGGGTAAAAATTCTAATGTAATTTCACACTTTTTTCCCCTCTTCAAAAAATAAAAAGTTCACTAACAAACATGGCAAGCTTTATATTTCTGTTTTTTTTTTTTGTAAGAAAAAAAAACATGACTGCATGTTTTTACCTTGTTTTACCCAATCACGAATATCAAGTAATAAAAAAATCAACCTCTAAGAATTATGCAAATTCTGAATTCTGCTGGGATTATGTGCTACATATCTGTTTGAAAAATGTCAATGAAGGTCTGACACCACCAACTGTACTTGATATAACCAAATTTTATAATATAAACAATAAGATCAACATTACATTGTAACAAGACTCAACAAACTAGTTGATAAAGGGTTTCTATCTTGTTTAGTGCCTCAGTACTACCACATTCCTTGTAGTAAATAAGGGAATACATGTCATGCAAGACATTTTCTTATTCAATAAATGGAGTGCCAAGAAGAGGAGTCAGGTAATGATTGTGGGTTTTGTGTCAGAGAGACACTTTCTAACCACTACAGAGGCAGTTATTTAAGCAGTAACAGAAGACAAGTGTAGTAAAAGTTGTGAACAAAAATTATTTGCATAAATAACAGAAATGTGCATTTTACAGTCTAATCTGCTATATTCTTCATTTGACACTTACATAGCAAAATTAATTGATTGTATAGTGCACTCTAAAGTCCTGCCCAAAGGTGGCATAATTTTTTGGTGCAAAAATAACTTTTTCAGTAAGATATTTTATTACATACATTGTGTTGCAATCCATGGTATAGATTATACTTTAGTGAAATATACACAATTTGCAGTACATTATATAAATTTAGCCAGGTAATCCAATTTTAAAAGGATTGCACATTAACGCTTTCACTACACTTTAGTAGGGATGGCGCGAACTGTTCGCCGGCGAACTTGTTCGCGCGAACATCGGCTGT
>CM044444.1:48489888-48503787 GCA_024363595.1 Xenopus borealis
GGGTTCGCGAACCGTTCGCGAACCGCTCGCGTTTTTGCGCAAGTTTGCGAATATGTTCGCAAACTTTTTTTCCGACGTTCGCGCCATCACTACACTTTAGCATCATTCTTCACCGGCTCTAAAATTCACTCTGGGCTGATGCATTGGTTATGGGTCCAGACACACATAGTGGATTTTGGAGCCAAAATGCATACTCACATGTTTCAGCACCAAAATCATATCCATGTGCCTGCACAATGGGTTGATGCAGTGGCTCTGGTTGATTATTTTTGGCTTTGACGTTTATCAGTTCTGTGTGGCAAAAGCCTAACTCTAACGTGCTGGTCAGAAGAATGTTTTTTTTTTTTTTTCCATATAATGCAACATTTTGGGGATTTTTTTTTGCAAAACTAAAGATGCAAATTATGCTTCAGATTCAGTTTGATGTTCATGTGAATTTTTGTGGCAGATTTGTGTTTTTAGCAAAAATCAACATGCATAATCTGTAAAGACTGTTAGTATCCAAATGACAAAAAAGCAAACTAGCAAACTGCCGAAACAAAATTCAAAAAGGCACAATGCAAAAAAATTACATATTTTGCTATTGGCCTGTATAGCCCTGCTGCATAAACCCCAGAACAATCATTTGTCACTGAACTTTCTGTTGGATGGTTTTCAGCTACTCCCAATTCAAGGGGTTATATACAGGGAATATGTATTGATGTGTATAAGTTTTTTACATGGTTAGGCAGGTAAAAACTCCAGTCTCTATTCAAACCCTTTTTAAAGGACAAACTGTACTATCACCCTTTCATCAATTTGGCCCACACCCATTAAAGTCTGGTAAGAAAATAACTACTGTATGTGCTTGGTTCAATAATAATTAGATGGCACAGTCACAAGCACTGGCATAAGTTATTCATTGCTTTCACTAATTGTCCATTGTTATTTGCCAGGAACTGAGGCCCTACAGTTTTTCACTAGGAATGGGAACACTTGAATTACTGTGTTAGTCAATGATGACTTTTTTTGTTAAAAAGTAATACCTTGCACAAGAATAAAATCATTGCCTTATTTTATGTTGATCATGCACTATGCAAAAACCAGGCTGTAAATCAGCTGAGTATAAATTCATTAAATATCTCTGTAACAATCTTTAAATGTTTTAATGAACAATGAAAAAGTGACTATTAATAGATATTCATCCTTTAAAGAAATTAAGATTTGGAATAATAAATGGGTACTAGAGATATGGGCCATTATCTACTCTTCGAGGCAGAAAATTTTATATTTCAGTGAAACCTTTGTGAAAAATATGTTGCTAATAGTACATTTTTAGCTGCAAAAACTTATTTTTAACTTTGTTTTTATATTTAATGCCTGTCAACTTAATGATTCTTGGCAGTATTTAATGCATAAATGTGAGAAAAAGTCCTGCAGCACTGTGCTTCGTAAGTCTGTCTTTTAACAAATAGGGTTAAAAGTAGTTTGGCAAAACACATCTGAACATATAAAATGACTCCATATCTAAATTGAATATGTAGCAGCAGCAGTTTCTTCACACTGTTTATCTCTTGACCTTTTCCAGGAGCAATAAATATGAGAATGAGAAGATGCTAAACCTCCTGATTCAGGAAGAATGCACCAGAGGACACTTCAAATAAAACCCTGGAGACTGGGACCTGGCCTGCTTGCCACCCAGCAATTCTCTCACCTTTCCCCCTGCTGTAACGGCAACATTACATAAAGTTCGCTCATTGCATTTACCCATGTCTTTTTCTACAATATTGGAGAACAGGGTGTGCATAAATGAATGATTTAAAGTTGACTTTCCTTGAATGAGGTTGGCACTGGAATTATTTAGCTGATCAAGGACAGGGATGGAAATGACGTGGCAAACTCTAGCAAAAAAAAATGTTTTTGACTCTTTTTCATTGCATATTTTGTGAAATGCTTCTACTAATTAGGTCATTTGTATGAATTTATTGAGATGTAGCCCACAATATGCATGCTAAGTAGTAATCACCTTTCCTTTTTTAAGGTACAATCCGTATCTAATGTATCTATTTCCCATAGACCACAAACAGATGGAAGGAGGGCAGTATAATACGGAAAGAACAGTAGTACGGGACTGGGATTTCAGGAGTTATTAAAAAGATTGCACAGTTCATACTGAAATTTAAAGCAACTGAGAGCACATGTAACATCAAAACTGGAGATTTAGGAGCTACATTTTTATGACATGTTAAACTTTATTTACTGTATGCTAGTCATTGACTTATTATAAATGAATATACTTTTTTTCTATATTTGGCCACCTAAAATACAATTGAGAATACATTAAAGTAGACAGTTAATCTACAAACATTTTTTATACATATTCACAGATTTTGTACCTTCATTTAAAATTCCTTTTGCTGTTTTTTTTATACCAAGCCAAAACCAGATAAGGCTTAACAGTTTGTGAATAAAATTGTTACACAGGGCTAAATTACATCTTGGTGTTTGAGTGGATATGAGTTCTACAGCAAGAAGGCACCATGGTATTTGGCAAACAAAAAGCTGCTGAAATAATGCGAGCACCCCAAAATTAGCATTTTACCAAATTAAATTCTCGCATTGACTTATATGCAACCCCAACTGGTCTGAGGTGCCGGATTTTCAGATTTGAACTTTTCCATCCTCGAGGTTTAATACATTCCAAAATTCGTAATTTTTTTAAAAGTCTGATTTTATTAACAAAAATCCAAAATGTTTTATGATTTTTGCATTTGGAGTTTAGTAAATAACCCCCATACTGTGCATATAACATTTATTATCTTCTAATTTAACTGGGCACTATCTCCCGGACAAATAAAGTAAGTACCACTCACTAAATATCTTCCTCTTTGTTTCTTCTACTGTTTTGTACTATGATTATAGGATCTGTTATCCAGAAACCCATTAACCAGAAAGCTCTGAATTAATGATAGGCTGTATCCTATACACTCCATTTTATCCAAATAATCCAAAGTTTTAAATATGATTTCCTTTTACTCTGTAATAATAAAATATTACCTTGTACCTTGATCCAAACTAAGATTATCCTTATTAAGCGAAAAACAACCTATATGGGTTATTTAATGTTTAAATAATTTTCTAGTAGACTGAAGGTATGAAGATCCAAATTACAGAAACATGCATTTTTGGAAAACTCCAGGTCCCTAGCATTCTGGATAACAGGCCTGATATATGTACCGTACTATTATTAAAGTTTTGCTGCAGCTTTCTGGCATGGCTTCAGCTGTCTTTACTACTTGTCTGATGCCAGCAGACAATAGAGAAGAATAACATTGTATAGCATTTTTACTCGTAAAGTGGCTTGGTCTCCCACGTATATGGTGGGAACTCTTCCATCAAGGTGCAAAATTGGCGGCATAATATGATGATGGAAAAATTTGGTATTTTGATGTCTGGTATATTGGGATTTCACATATTTTTGCTACAGAGTCACCCATGTGAAAATCCCCTGTTATTTGTTTCACTGAGCAGAGAACCAGTGTAGAATTTGCTGTGCTATCTGGTTTAGTAATTATTCTGATATCACTACTTTTAAACAAATACTGTTTCTCTACACTAATGACTTATCGTCTCCCTGTAGGCTGAAGGAAAGTGCTATCTCTTTTACACTGCTGGGAATAAGCAGCAATTTCTCAGAGAAAGTTCTAACTAAAAGTGAGCCTATCAGCAGGTTTTATCTGTAGTATTTAAAATAATATTGTTATCCCATCTATAGTTACTTGATGGGAAAACTAACTCTTTCTCCACACATTAGCCCATTTAAACATGCACACGGCATACAGAAGAGTGTACTATTGGTTATACATGCAGGCAGTGAATGCCACAAAATAAAAAATCATATTTACACATCTGCGTTAGTTAATAGAGTATAAAGCCCTAATTATGAGATATTTGAAATGGAGAGCTTTTAAAAAAATAAACTCTTAAGGGCAATGCTACACATTCCAGTGGTGGTTGTGGAGAAGTTGGTCTGCTGACATTGCGGCCCAAAGACACATATTACCCTTAGGGCTTATTTACTATAGGATATGCATAATAATTGGCAAATAAGGGTGCAAACTGAATGTCCAAGTGCTGTCTGTTATTTGATGGGTATAAGTTGTACCAGTCAGCTTGTCATTCATCAGACAAAAAAATATTTGCACCCCATACTTGAAGTGCACGACTTTGTGCCTGAATAGAGCAGCTTGAGCAAAAGAGGTAGATAACTTTGCCCTATCATAAAAGAGCCCTTTAATCTTTATTTATTGCATGTGTCACAATTAGTCAACAGGGCTTTTTCCAAGCCATTTTAATCATCAACATTATCCTTTTATATCCTAGAAATCGGCAAGGCTATAATCAAATAGTATTGCACTAGATGAATAACATGTTACATTATACTTCCATCAATTCTAAGTAGATTTGTAGTGTATTTTATTTCCACACCAGCACCATTGTGAAGTGTGATATGATCCTAATGCAACACCACAGGTTAAAGAAATCCATATGGCAAAGGCAGGGTAGATTCTCCAGTCAGTAAACAGTTGTACTAGGCCACACAAATTCTGCATTGGCTCCTGCTTTTTACTGACTGAAAATGGTTAAACACCCTCTCTGTTCATTTAAGCTGTGACTTTACAGAGCTGCCAAAATATTTTGATGTGTTGAACACGATCTCCTTGGCTCAGACTTACTTCCCCTATGAATTAATCTTTAGTCAAGAGCAATGAATAATGCATTATCAAGGCGCCCCCTACTGACTAACAAGATTTCTTTCACGAAGTAATGCATCACATTTTTCATCTTCAACTTGTTTCCTTTGCTTTTCAGCATATTTCAGTTTTGATAATATGCCAAACTTATAATCGCTAGTGTAATTTATATACAGTAGTACAGGTAACTGTATAAGCCGTACAATTATGGATTTGCACCAAAATAATAAAGTATTTGGTTCTTGGAAATATGTGATCTTTGCAGAGTAAAGTGAACTTGCAACATATTTAGTAACATATTTATTTTATAAATGTATAACTTTTATAAGGTTATAGAGAGTTTACAAGCATATCACTGCTGTTTCAATGAATGGCATTAGAATTTGTCATTGAGAACAGTGTTACCTACACCTGGGGGCAGATATACTAAGGGTCAAATTTGAAAAAAATTGACATTTTTCATAGGTAATAGCTTTTTCATGAATACCTACACAGAATTGGCAAATCCCATTGTTTTATCAGATGGGCCGTGAGGTTCTGATTGTTTGTTTTCCACCAATGAGCAGAAAAAGCAGAAGATTTTGAATTTATTCATGCTCACCTGCTTGAGGGTTATGCTGTCACAAATTCTTTTTGTCAGCTGTGTGTGGGCCACCAATGAGATTAAGAAAATCACCTGTTCAGTTTTGACGCAAACAGTTTGGTTTTTCTATCACTTATTTGGGTCTCAACTTTCTGTATAACTGATTTCTGTATAATAGATTCCATACCTGTCACCCAGACAAATAAATTTAAATTTTAAAATTTTGATTAAAGCATTCATAACTGTTTTAAGCTCATTTAAAAATTTCATCTGTCAATCAAATATTGTCTACCACTCCTCTATGCCTTAGGCATAGAGGCGGGGCAGATAATTACTTTCACTTTCCATTCAGCACTTCCTAGATGTCACTGCTCTCCACACATTCCCCCAGTTCTCTTAACCATTTAAAGGAATTGTTCAGTATAAAAATAAAAACTGGGTAAATAGATAGGCTGTGCAAAATAAAAAATATTTTCAATATAGTTAGTTAGCCAAAAATGTAATGTATAAAGGCTGGAGTCACTGTAAGTCTAACCTAAAAGAACAGGACACTACTACTTGCTTTTCAGCTCTCTTTTGTTTACACTGAATGGTTACCCTGGTGACCAGGCTGTAACCAATCAGTGACTTGAGGGAGGGCCACACGGGTCATAACTGTTGCTTTTGAATCTGAGCTGAATGCTACTTAGATCAATTGCAGACTCACTGAACAGTTATGTCCCATGTGGCCCCCCTTCAAGTCGCTGACTTACTCAGATTTAGAGAGCTGAAAAGCAGGATGTTGGATTCTGGCTATTATATTTGACATCCAGTCACTCCAACTTTTATAGTTTGCATTTTTACCTGACTAACTATATTAGAAATATTTTTTAGAAATTTGAAATGATTACATGTTTCTGTAACAAATGTGAAAACTGCAATAAAAATATTGTTTAAAAAAAAAATATATATATTTTTTATTTTGCACAGCCTTTCTATTTAACCAGTTTTTAATTTTACCCTGAACTGTTCCTTTAATTGTGTAGCCAGGACATGGGGATAGACATCGGGTCCCCCATTCTGGTGTACAAACAAGATTCTGAGATGATATAATGCTTGCCTTAATAACAGTGTCCACAAAATGGCTCCTGCCTGCTTGCTAGAATTATGAATTCCCAGACTGAAGAAAACAAGATTAAAATAATTTATATAGTGTAATTAATGTTCATTTTGCTTGACTAATGTGATAAAATAGGATTTTGAATATTTTGGGGTGACGGCCCGGGTCCACTTTAAAAGATTGGGCTTATTCATCAGGCAGACAAAGGGCTGTCCGCTCAATACTTTCTGTTCGGCTTAAAATAATAAGAAAACGTAAAAGAAATCCAGCCAGTTGTGATGCAGTAAGTGATACATAAACCAGGGGTGCCCAAAAGTTAGATCCAGATCTACCAGTAGACCTTTAGCTGGTGATCAGTAGATCTCAAGACACTGTCAACAAACAGCTTGTCTAAATCACCCTCCTGTTTCATGCTTTTCATTCAGATATTTATGTTACATAAGAAAAATGTATTTGTTAAATATAGCAATATACATTCTTATAAATAAATATTTGTTTTATTTATAATATTTACAGATCATAATGGGGCATCGCCACTAAAAGTAAACCTTGCATTAGTAAAGTATGGACACTCCTGCAATAAAACAATCTAACTCCACTGACATAATTGTGCCAGCCTCTGATATCATCATACCCACGATCTGCCCCACCCCCTTTGTTTGGGTTTAGCCTCTGGAAAAGGTGGCAAGTTGCAACCCTAAATTAGATCTTTGCCCTGGGCTTGCTGGTACCTTAAATGAGAAGGAAAGATTAAAATCAAGTAAGCTTTATCAGAAAGGTCTATATAAATACACCAGTAAACCCTCAAAGTAATGCCTCTCTGAGTCCTCTGTCAAAAGAAAGACCGCATTTCTTTCCTTCTAATGTGTGCACAAGGGCTTCTGTATCAGACTTCCTTCTGTCAGGTTAAACCTCCATGGCATGGATTGAGCATGCTCAGTTTGCTTCTCTCTGCCTCTTCTTCCTCATTTCTCCTGCCTCCCCCAGAGCTATGAGTGAGCAGGTAGCGACAGGAAGTTATGTCACACCAAGCTAATATGGCAGCTGCTATCCTAAACAACCATATAATGCTTCAAGAGCTGTCTACTCTGGTATGGTAAAGTTCTAGCTTGCACTATTGTGGCTAATTTATTGGCAATATTCTTCCTCAGTAGCGTAGCTTTCCTTCTTCTTTAAAGCCTCAATGTGAAATAAACATTTCTTTTCATCTTAAATAAATTCTTGTTTATGGAACTGATGGTCTTTATATAGGCAGTCAGTGGTGGCCTCCTGGATTCACACATTCCACAGGACAAACTGTGAATACTTGTGTGTATGTGTTATACCTGCCTGTGGTATAATAAGATATGGCTGGGCCCCACAGCAAATTATTTTATTTGCTTTATATTCTGATACCTGTTTTGTTCTGTGCAAGGAGGTAGGCTTACAGGAAGGAAATGCTGCACCGGGGAGAGAGAGGCGGCAGAGTGAAAGCAAGCTGCTGCACTATCCCAAAGAGATCTGTGTGAAATGAGAGTGGGGAACCCCAGGGCTGGATTTACCTAGCAGTCACCCCTAGGCCCACTGTCGCCCCTGTCCCCTCCCTTATATTTGCTCAAATTTTCATCATCAGGACAGAGCATTGGGAATTGGCACACAGGAAATGTAAATTTCTGAACCAAAATGGGTATGTTGGGCAGCATGCCGACCCCTAAAATCCTGCCGCCCTAGGCCCGGGCCTAGGTGGCCTCTCCACAAATCCAGGCCTGGGGAACCCTAGTGGTAGAAAAGCTCTATTTAGGGTGTGGATGGAAAGGGGGGGTCTTTATCAGAGCAAAGCATGCTCTTCTCAGGAAAACCAAGGGGAGTCCTAATTAGGTGACACATAAGTGGGACTCCCCCAACAGCTCAAACATAACACCATCTGAAGCATTATGTAAAGTTGCTTCTGGTTGGCAGGCTGTATATCATGGTTTTACAGTTAGTACAATGTCCTGCAATCAAACACATCAATATTTCCTCTGTGTGTGTGATTGTAGATCAGGGAAGTTCCCAGGGAGGGGTATAGCAGCCGGAGTCCTGACCTTGTGTGTAGGCACACCAAATTATAGTGTACCTGCTCTCACCTGTAGCAGGGACACAGGACTCCTGTAGAGCCAAGAGGAAGATCAGTGCTAGATTTCTTGCAGAAGCAGAATAGGGCTACAAAGATATTCAACCGTTTTTGATCTAGGTATTTCAGCATCCATAGGTATTGTTTGCGCTTAGTGGATGTTATAAGTTAAAGTTATTTGGAACAAAGGTTTTAGTTTATTGTACGTGTAACAGAGGGGAAGATTTATAAATCCACAAGTTGTTCTGACAGATTTGTGTGAATCTTAAATGATATTACAAATTTATAAAAGTGACATCCTTAAGGACAGTAATTGAAGTGTACAAATACACCATATTCATCGAAGATTTTGTGAACTGAAATTATTTTTATGAAAATGTAACTTCATTATTATGCTCCTGATGAAGTTGTATTTGAGACAAAACGGGTTGGGCTATTGAAATGGACTTTAATACCTGATATGCTGACTGTACTGCAGAGGTTCAAGTGCAATCATTTTTAATTAATAAACATCTACCATTGATTTTACACTATGAGAGTGTGCCCCTTTTTATCCTTTTGAAAATAAAAATTTGCCTAGGGCCCACCAAAACACATGCAATATCACATGCAAGATACTGTATAATGGTAGGCCATTACATATTTTATGCATCAAGCATCCACCAGAAAATTTTACCCCTCATTTTAATCAGCTGAAAGAGCGCTACTTCATAATCTAATTAACATTAACAATCGATTGACAATTAATTTAACTTTAATGATCTAGTTGAACAAAAAAACTTGTGTCTTTAGTAGAATGTTCTTTTGCTATGATGCCCCATGTAGAGATAGGCCATGAGATTCTGCTTTTTATTTTCCAGCAATGAGCAAAATAAGAGAAGACCTCTTGGCTTCTTCTTTTATTGCTTGCCTTATAATATTCATGCCCACCTACTTGAGGGTAGTACTGGCAAAAAAAATCCATGAGATGACTGAGGGCCTACCAATGAGATCTTGGCCCTGGGCTCACTGGTACCTTAAAATGACCCTTCTCAGAACCTGGTATATACTATATTAGTAGATTATTAGAGCAGCAGAAAAATAGTGTATGGGCAATATACTGTATAGGCCAAGTGGCCAATAGACCTCTTGGTTTCTTCTTTTATTGTTTGCCTTATAATAATCATGCCCATGAGGGTAGTACTTCCAAAAAATTCCTTATGTCAACTGAGGGGCCTACCAATTAGATCTTGGCCCCGAGCTCACTGGTATCTTAAAAGGACCTTGCTCAGAACCTGGTACTATATTATTAGATTAGCACAGCAGCACAAAAGTAGTGTATGGGCAATATATTGGCCAAGTAGTACTTAAGAAGATAACAAAACACATTCATTTTAACTCATATGACAATGATTTAAAACTCAGTATAAGATATAAGCCTTAGAATCAAATACCTACAGATGACTTTAGCTGAGTTGTTTGTGAATTGTAGCCTTGCAATCTAATGCAGACATAGGTAACATATCACACTTCAAACATAAGCTTGACATACAATAACAACTGTAGCTGTAATTCTAAGAGGTGTGTGACAACCATCCACATCTTCAGAGTTTTAATAATGGCTTTGCATATTTCTGTTTAGCAAATAGCTCCTAATGGTGTGGCATTTTATAAATTCGTCAAAATATGCTTCCAATCGATATAAGTAAATGTTTGATCGTGATTGTTCAAAAGTGGTTTCTCAAGTTGAGATGTTTATGTGTGCATTAGTGTGTCTGTGAAACCACTGATTGTTTGACTAATTTAAAACAGGTGTTACTTTCCTAATCACTCAATTGAGCTGTTTGGATTAATAATTTATTAGGCAGTCTTTTATTTCACCAACTGCTTAGTATTAATTACTGTTCAGGCTATAGAATAGATCTTACACACATGCATTTATCTATACAATTTTTTGTAAAATATAGCAGCTATAACATGGGTTAATGTAAGGGCTTGTACATATGTGCGTTCTTACCTGCGCTCCCCCGCATTCAGTTTGAATGCATTGCAACACAGGGGGGCACAAGACAAAGTGCTATGTATTCCTCTTAGCTGGTATGTACTCACACAGTCGCATGTAAGTTCCAAACACAGGTGGAACACATCATCAAGAGGTTTCTAAAAATAAGAAATATTCACAATTGTTACCATGTCATTATTTCTTTAAAGAGAGAGAGATTTCCTGATGAGCAAACACATGTTTAAATGCCCTCTATCTACTCCCAGATGTTCCTGGGCTACTGACCAGCATGCTCCTGCATAAGTTTAAAGGGCAAAGCATGGTGGGAGCTGTAGTGTTGCAAAATCAGTGTTGTATACCTTTTTTCCACCCTTTCAAGGACAGCAGATTTAATTAACTTAGTAAAATCTTACCTCATTTTTATATACACAACTCTCTGGTTTTCTTCAGGTAAATATCAAAGAGGGGGCATTAAACAAATTTCTTATTCAAGACACCTAAAGACTGTTAGATCCCTGCATCAGTTGCTTTGATTACAGTGTAATAGTAGCAATCAAATGTAATACTTACCTCACTATATTAGATAAAAGAAATATTATTAAGATTTTTCTTCTCTGAAATTCCTCTCACTTTTGTAATTCAGTTTAGCACCCTTAGTTTAGTGGGATAAAGGCTTAAATTAGATTTCAAAGGTAATTGTGCACATCCTGAGGTGAGCATCAATGCCAACCATGCCCTGGCAGCAAGGGCATATAAGGTCTGTAGCTGTATTAAAAGGGACATAGATTTGCGGGAGGAGGCGGTAATTTTTCCACTCTACAGAGTACTGGTAAGGCCCCCACCTAGAATATGCTGTACAGTTTTGGTCCCCAGTTCTCAAACAGGACATCATTGAATTAGAGAGGGTGAAGCCAAATTGGGGTTGTTCACGCTGGAGAAGAAGCGCTTAAGGGGTGATATGATAATTATGTACAAATATATAAGGGGATCATATAATACTCTTTCTAATGTTTCATTTACCAGTAGGCGTTTTTACAGTGATTTAAGAAGGGGTTAGATGGCTTTTTGGCAAAGGAGGGAATACATGGTTATGGAAGATAGAACATAATACAAGTTGATCCAGGAACTAGTCTGATTGCCATCTTGGAATCAGGAAGGAATGTTTCCCCCACTAAGGCATATTGGAGGGGATTTTATTTGTGTCCTCTGGATCAACCAGCCATTAGGTAGGTTATTTATACAGTATATACACGAAAAAGGTTTAACTTGATGTACATATCTAATTTTTCAACCTTTTTTCAACCTAACTTACTATCTGACTGGTAAACTGGGAGAGCTGGAGGTGCTGGTTCTGGAGGGAAAATATGATGTGATTGGTGTGGCCTAAACATGGCTGAATGAGTCGCACGACTGGGCAGTTAATATCAGCAACTATACTTTGTTTTGGAGGGACAGAGGCAATAGAAAAGGAGGAGGGGTATGTCTGTTTGTTAGGCAGGATTTAAAAGCTTATATAAAGAAGGAGGTTATGTTAGAAAATGAGGGGGGCAGAAGGCTTATTAGTGGAGTTCTTCACCAATTCTAAAAAGTCCAGCAAATTAATTGTAGGGGTATACTATAGACCCCCTAATGTAAGTGAGGAAGCTAAGCTCCTGAAGCAAATAGAAAAAGCTGCTAGTTTGGGTAAAGTAATGATAATGGGGGATTTTAATTACCCAGATATTGACTGGAGCAACAGTACTACCAGATCAGTTAATGGGAACAAGTTTATAAACTTGTTGCATGACAATTTTATAGCAAAGGTTGTTGAGGAGCCAACCAGAAAAAATGCTATTCTGGATCTAGTGATCTCAAATGACCCAAGTCATTGAACCCCTGGATAATAGTGACCATAATGTTATTTCATTTAATGTCTAGTGCAAAAAAGAAATATATACTGGGGCAACAAAATCCATGAATTTTGGAAAAGTTATTGATTTATTGGTTGAGGCATTACGTTTTCAGCTAAAAACACGGAACAGAAATGATTTAAAATGATATTTAATGATTTAATGATATTAAATCATTACTGTTCTCAATTTATTCCCTTTAGGAGTAAATGTAAAAGCTCTAAGAATCACACTATGTGGCTTAATACAGATGTAAAGAAGTAAATAGGAAAGAAGAAAAAGGCATTTAAAAACTTCAAATCTGTTGGGACAGAAGCTGCATTTAATGAATATAACACTGTAATAAATGCTGTAAATCAGCAATCTGTAAGGCAAAGAAAGGAAATGAAGAGTTAATTGCAGCGCAGGCGAAAAGTAACCGTAAAACGTTTTTTAAATATATTTATAGTAAAAAGATGCAGATTGAGAGTGTTGCTCCATTAAATACTGGTATCAGTATGGTTTTAACAGATACAGAAAAGTCAAACGTGCTAAATCAGTTCTTTTCTTTAGTGTATACCAGGCTCACTTCATAACTGCGCTAGTGGCTCAGCTCAGTCTAGTCAGTGGCTGACTCAGGATATGATTCATAAAGTTTTAATAAAAATGTATGTAAACAAGGCTCCAGGGCCTTATGGCATACACCCATGGGTTCTAAGAGACCTTAGTTAAATTTTAGACCAGCCTCTCTTTCTGATTTTCTCAGATTCGCTTTCATCAGGTATAGTGCCTATGGATTGGAGGAAAGCTGATTAATTTATTTGAAGGCTTTTTAAGGGATAAAATTCAAAATGTTCTCCTAGTGAATGGCATTATGAGCAGCAATCAGCATGGCTTTATGAAGGATAGGTCATGACTAGTTATGGGCGAATCTCACCCGTTTCCAGCGAAATTCGCGAATTGGCGAAAAAATTATCGAAATGAGTTGCGCGTAGTTTTTGACGCACGTCGCGTCAATCGCTGCGCGTCGCGTCGTTTCTGACACGCGTCGCGTCATTTTCGGCGCGCGACACGTTTTTTTTTTGACGAATTTTAGCTGGCGTTTCGCGAATTTATTCGCCGGCGGCGAATCGCGGGAATTCGCCCCTGGCGAATAAATTTGCCCATCACTAGTCATGACAAACAAATTTCATTGCTTTTTATGATGAGGTCAGTAAGATGCTGGACACTGAGGGGCAGTAGAGGTGTTCTATTTGGATTTTGCCAAAGCATTTGATACCGTGCCCCACAAACGACTGCTTTCTAAACTAAGGTCTGTTGGGCTTAATGAAGTAGTTTGCACATGGATAGGAAACTGGCTACAGGATCGGGTACAGAGGGTGGTTGCTAATGGTACATTCTCTACTTTGAGTAAGGTTCTTAGTAGGGTCACTCAGGGCTCGGTATTGGGTCGAGTTTCATTTAACTTGTTCATTAATGAATTAGGGCCGGATCTAGGGGTAGGCAGAGAAGGCGCCCGCCTAGGGCGCAGTCATTGGGGGGC
>CM044444.1:48505702-48542564 GCA_024363595.1 Xenopus borealis
ACAAAGAGTGGTGGTAAATGGAACATTTTCTAATTGGACCAGTGTTGTTAGTGGTGTACACAGGGTTCTGTACTGGGTCCCTTACTTTTCAACTTGTTTATTAATGACCTGGATGTGGGCATTGAAAGTACAGTTTCTATTTTTGCAGATGATACTAGATTGTGCAGAACTATAGTAGAGTCCTGCGCGGGTGCATTGTTTGGGACCTGTACCTGACCCGTACCCACAACCTGCAATCCACAAACCAGACCGCGACCCGCTGACCCTCAAGAATCAGGAAGGGCTGTCATTGTAAACTGGAAGTGACATCATACCTTTTGCCTGTATTCTGACCGTGAAACTTCGCTGCCTGAACTGACCTTTGTCTGGATTGACCACTCTTTTGCCTAACCTTTTGATACCACAAACTTTATCTTCAACAAAGCTTCCTCCTTGGTCTGAACTTCAGTCAGCGCCTTGGGGCCCTGACACATTGCTTGCTACAGAAAGGTTTATTTTCTACAAGGACTCCAAGGTCCTTTTCCATAATAGATTTGCCTAGTGGAGTCCATTAAGGGTATATGTGGCTTGGCTATTTTTACATCCCAAGTGCATGACTTTACATTTGTCAACATTGAATCTCATTTGCCACTTAGCTGTCCAGATTGCCAGTTTGTCAAGATCCTGTTGCAAGGATGCTGCATCCTGGATGGAATTAATTTGGCTGGATAGTTTTGTGTCATCTGCAAACACTGATACATTACTTATAATACCCTCCCCAAAATCATTAATGAACAAGTTAAATAAAAGTGGACCCAATACCGAGCCCTGAGGGACCCCACTAAGAACCTTACTCCAAGTAGAGAATGTACCATTAACAACCACCCTCTGTACCCGATCCTGTAGCCAGTTTCCTATCCATGTGCAAACTACTTCATTAAGCCCAGCAGACCTTAGTTTAGAAAGCAGCCGTTTGTGGGGCACAGTATTAAACACTTTGGCAAAATCCAAATAGATCACATCTACTGCCCCCCCCCCCCACAGTCCAGCATCTTACTGACCTCATCATAAAAGGTAATCAAATTTGTCTGACATGACCTATCCTTCATAAAGCCATGCTGATTGCTGCTCATAATACCATTCACTATGACAACATTTTGAATGTGATCCCTTAAAAAGACTTCAAATAATTTGCCCACCACAGATGTCAAACTTACTGGCCTATAATTGCCAGGCTGAGAATGTAATCCCTTTTTAAATATTGGATTGACATCAACTTTTCTCCAATCCATAGGCACCATACCAGATGAAAGCAAACCTGAGAAAATCAGAAATAGGGGCTTGTCTTAAACTGAACTAAGCTCTCTTAGAACCCGGGGGTGTATGCCATCAGGCTCTGGAGCCTTGTTTACATTAATTTTTATTAGATTTAAGATTTATGAATCATATCCTGAGTCAGCCACTGACTAGATTGAGCCGAGCCATCAGTGCAGCTATGAAGTGAGCCCGAGAACTTGGACTCCTCTATAGTATATCCCTCTGCAAATTAATCAGCTCGTAAGGTTTCACCTCTATGATGACGATACTCAGATCTATCTCTCCTCAACTGATCTCAACCCAAAACTCCTAACCTGTGTCTCTTCCTGCCTGTCTGCTATCTGTACTTGGATCTCACAACGCTACCTTAAATGAAACCTCTCCAAAAAGGAAATGGTTCTTTTTTCTCCAACTCACATCAGTAACATCAGGGAATTATCCATCATAGTTAACAATTCCACCATCACCCCGTCTACCAAGGCCCGGTGCCTTGGGGTAATCCAAGATTCTGCCCTGTCATTCACTCCTCACATCCAGTTACTTGTTAAAGGAATTGTTCAATATAAAAATAAAAACTGGGTAAATAGATGGTCTGTGCAAAATAAAAAATGTTTCTAATACAGTTAGTCAGCCAAAATGTAATGTATAAAGGCTGGAGTGACTGGATGTCTAATATAATAGCAAGAATCCAACTTCCTTCTTTTCAGCTGTCTTGTTTTCCACTGACTGGTTACCCTGGTGACCAGGAAGTAACCAATCAGTGACTTGAGGGGGGGCACACAGGCCAAAACGGTTGCTTTTGAATCTGAGCTGAATGCCGAGGATCAATTGAAAACTCAGTGAACAGTTATATCCCATGTGGTCCACCTTCAAGTCGCTGACTAACTCAAAGTTAAAGAGCTGAAAAGCAGGAAGTTGGATTCTGATTATTATATTAGACATCCAGCCTTTATACATTACATTTTTGGCTAACTAACTATATTAGAACCATTTTTTATTTTGCACAGCCTTTCTATTTACCCAATTTTTATTTTTACATGGAACTGTTCCTTTAAATCACGTCACTTCCACCTAAGTAACATATCCAAAATACGATCATTTATCACCCAAGATGCTGCCAAAAGTCTTATTCACTCTCTTGTCAAATCACATCTAGACTATTGTAACTCTCTTTTAATTGGCCTCCCCCGCCACCTCTCCAGTCCATAATGAACACTGCTAGGCTTATACACCTCAGCAACCGCTCTTTCTCTGCCATGCCATTCTGCCAATCCCTGCACTTGCTTCCACTGCCCTTCAGAATGAAATTCAAATTAATGACCCTGACATTCAAAGCACTTCATAAATCTGCCCCTCCCTACATCTCTGAACTAATTTCTATATACTCACCCAACCACTTACTACACTCCTCTACTGACCTGCTACTCAACTCTTTTCTCATTACCTCCTCACATGCTCGCATTCAAGACTTTGCAAGGGCTGCACCCCTCATCTGGAATTCTCTCCCACGTTCTGTCTGACTTTCTCTCTGTCCGACTTTCTCCCAACCTTTCAGCTTTCAAGAAATCTCTTAAAACCCATTTATTTAGAGAAACCTCAATCTCACTCTTAACTACCCAATACAATACCACTTACAGTACCACATCTCTCACCCACTTTAATTTAGCACATTTAATTTGCTGGACTTTTTAGAATTGGTGAAGAACTCCACCCATAAACCTTCTGCCCCCTCGTTTTCTAACATAACCTCCTCCTTTATATAAGCTTTTAAATCCTGCCTAACAAACAGACAAACCCCTTCTCCTTTTCTATTGCCTCTGTCCCTCCAAAACAAAGTATAGCCGCTTATATTAACTGCCCAGTCATATGACTCATTCAGCCATGTTTGGCCACACAAATCACATCATATTTTCCCTCCAGCACCAGCACCTCCAGCTCTCCCATTTTAGAGTCCTTGCATACATTTAATACTGGTACCATAGTGAACATATAACATGTGGTCCTCCCTTTTTCTTAACAGTAACCCCAATCAAATCTCCTCCCCAGTTTTCACTTCTTTTGCCCACTATCTCATCTAACCTGTCTTCCACTAAATCTTTAACTGAACCCTCCCCCCCATGCCTAGTTTAATATCTCCTCCAACCATCTAGCCATCTTCACTCCCAAAACAGCTGCACCATCATCATTGAGGTGCAGCCCATCCCTAGCGAGGAGCCTGTAGCCAACTGAGAAATCAGTTCTCCAAAAAACCAAAACCGTCCTCCCTACACCAATCTCTCAGCCACACATTAATCTCCCTAAGCTCCCACTGTCTTCTTATTGTTGCTCATGCTTGGAAGTCCTTGCCCTCAACTTTACACCTAGTTTTTTAAAATGGTTCTTGAGGACTTCACCATCTCCTCTAACTTTGTCATTGGTACCTATGTGTACCAAGACCGCTGGGTCTTCCCCAGTCGCCCCCGATAATCTGTCCACTCATTCCATCACATGCCGAACCCTAGCACCAGGCAAGCAGCAGACTGTTCAGCATGTAGGGGCCTTACAGCAGATTACCTTCCACTTTTCTATACACTGAAGAAAAGAACTAATTTAGAACATTTTCCTTTTCTGTATCTGTTACAACCATACTAGTACCATTATTTAATGAAGCAACACTCTCAATCTGCATCTTTTTACTATTAATATATTTTAAATATATTTTAGGGTTCATTTTCACCTCCGCCGCAACAAACTCTTCATTTCCTTTCTTTTCCTTCTGGATTGATGATTTACAACATTGATTATAGTGTTTATATTAATTAAATGCAGCTTCTGTCCAAAAAGACTGTTAGTTTTAAATGCCTTTCTCTTCTTTCCTATTAACTTATTTACTTCTATATTAAGACACATAGGGTGAGTCTACAAAGCTGTGCCGGACTGGCAATCTGTGGGTTCCAGAGGGACTGCTATAATGACCCATAGAAAGTCAGTATTTAGTGGGCTGGTGGGGGCTGTTTGGGCTGATTGGGCCTATTTTAATTCTCAGTCTGGACCTGCTAGGAAGTACAGAAAGGAAAGTGAAAGAACATGCCTTCCCCGTCTCTATGCCTCAGACAATATATGATTGAAAACTTGTTTAAATACCTTTTATAACAGGTATGAATGTTTTACTAAAAAAGATTTTGGGTTTCATGTTTGATTTCAAATGGCCTTTATTAACAGCTTTTATATGTTTAGGTCTAGGTGACAGATCCACTTTAATACTAATTATAGAGAACAATAGAATATACAGTAAAAAGTCATTACAATAGTTAATGTGAGCACATGTAAATCAGGAAAAGTCTATACATTTCCCACCACCAATGCTCACTGAACAGTAGGCTTTTGTGTATTTCAGTTCTACTTGCATCTATTTTCGAAGCTACTTCAACATACTTCAATGCTATTTCCAGTGTTTTCACTGTGTATAACTGTGTATTGTATTATACCAATTCAGCTTATTCTCAGAATAATGTAGCCACAATATAATCTCTGTTAAAGACATGCTGTTGGTGCATCTGATAAAAAGATAACTATTTCCTCTTAAAAAACACAAAAAAACAACTAACTTTCCATCTTAACAGACAGGATACAAGATTGCCTTAATTTTGACTCCATTAGTACCTTGGAGCATACAGTGACCCATTCACCTCATCAATATTCAAAGCATAACAAAAATGCTATAGCCAGATAAGTAAGAAATAATTTAATGCAGTATTGATCATTTTATGGTATGATTATGTGTAATTACATCTCTCAAATTTTATTTTAATGCTACTTTCCACTACTTTTAGCTCTTTAAAATTACCCAGAACATCTCAGTTTAATGGAATGAACATGACATCATTTAAATTTTTTCTGGTAAAGAGTGACCCTTCAGACACTGAACATAAATGGCCCCAGTATAATCTATAAAATAGCTAAATGATGAATATAACACAAAGCAGTAAGATTCTACAGAGCAGATTTATGTTTGAAAAATATGATTTCTGAACAAAAAATGAGCCCCTCCCACAGAATAAATGTTTGTTTCAAGGAATTGACAAATGAACTAATATATCCAGGATAATATAGATGGCCAATATATTAACAGAATATGATCAACTATTATGTTTTTGTGAAGAGGGGAGAGTAGAAGGTATCTCTCTACACTATAATTTTAAGGGGCAGATTTACTATTGGTCGAATTTCGAATTAAAAAAAATTAAAAATTCGACCATGGGAATAGTGGGTGAAGTAAAATCCTTCAAATTCGAATATCGAATTCGAAGGATTTTACCTCAATTCGATCGATCGAATAGGAAAAATTCGATTGATCAAGCTTTCAATTGATCGTTCGATTTAATCTAAAATAATGATTCCCAATTCGGTAGCTTGGTTCTGGCGAAGTAGAATAAAAATTTAAAGGGGAAGTAATTTGACCATCGAATAGTTGAATATTCCAATAACATTTTATTTGAATATTCGAATTCGACTATTCGATGGTTGAATTTGCCTAATTTGCATATTCGAAGATTCGAATTCGAATTTAATTAAAATTTGATAGAACTTTGAATTCTTCATGTGAATTTTGTAAATCTGCCCCTAAATGTCAACACAAACAAATTTGTGATAAAATTAAAAAATATCACCTTATAAAACAAACATATATATATATATATATATATATATATATATATATAGACAAATACAAGAGGTCCTCTGCACTCAACCCATTATCAATATATTTAAGACATTGAGGCATTCTGTGCATACAGCTACTAAAAAATGCCTTACCCTTTAAACAACAGGGATTTTTTGTCCATATATTGCAATATATTTAAGCTGGACAACTACGTCAAAGTCATCCCATATCTGGCCAGTCCTACGCTCAATTTTCATCGGATTCATTAAGAATTATATTGCTTCATTATACATTTTACAAAGGGACTAAGTTTTACCTTCAACTTACGTGCTGTTTTCAACGTAAAACTCCCAATATTGGTTGCCCTTTTATTAGACACCAGTGGGATCACCTGACTATAGCTGGGAAGTGTGGGGGCTACAACAAGGAGCTGGTCACTGCTCCAGTATAACTACAAAAAAACAAGGGAAAGTTGTGCTCATCACAAATTTTTAAAACCATTAGGTGGGGGTGCAATGAGGCTGTGACCACAAAATACATATAGACAAATACAAGAGGTCCTCTGCACTCAAC
Source organism: Xenopus borealis (assembly GCA_024363595.1). NCBI lineage: Eukaryota > Metazoa > Chordata > Amphibia > Anura > Pipidae > Xenopus > Xenopus borealis. Next base: position 48,512,214 of record CM044444.1, read on the forward strand.
CCATTATCAATATATTTAAGACATTGAGACATTCTGTGCCTACAGCTACTAAAAAATGCCTTACCCTTTAAACAACAGGGATTGTTTGTCCATATATTGCAATATATTTAAGCTGCCAAACTACGTCAAAGTCATCCCATATCGGGCCAGTCCTACGCTCAATTTTCATCTGATTCATTAAGAATTCTATTGCTTCATTATACATTTTACAAAGGGGCTAAGTTTTACCTGCAACTTACTTGCTGCTACATATAGACAAATACAAGAGGTCCTATGCACTAAACCCATTATCAATATATTTAAGACGACAGAGTTGGCCAGCTTATATATATATGATTCTACAGAGCAGATTTATGTTTGAAAAATATGATTTCTGAACAAAAAATTAGCCCCCTTCCGCAGAATAAATGTTTGTTTCAAGGAATTGATAAATGAACTAATATATCCAGGATAATATAGATGGCAAGATATATTAACAGAATATGATTAACTATTATGTTTTTGTGAAGAGGGGAGAGTAGAGGGCATCTCTCTACACTATAATTTTAAATGTCAACACAAACTAATTTGTGATATTAAAATTAAAAAATATCACCTTATAAGACAAACATATACCTATATATATATATATATAAATATATATATATATATATATATATATATATAGCTAAGGCTGGTGCACTCTCGACCATAAGGCAATGCCCAGGTGCTGGTTATATAGTATACAAAAAGTCAAAAAACGACTTCAGTGAAAAAAATTATTTTAAATTTATTACAACGTTTCGGCTCCTAAACTCGAGCCGTCATCAGGAAGTCACTTCCTGATGACGGCTCGAGTTTAGGAGCCGAAACGTTGTAATAAATTTAAAATCCTATATGTGTCTTGCTCTCTATATGCATATCGTATATACTGTGTATATTAACAAATAAACCTACTTTGTGTTCTCTCTATTTGTTCTCTCTATTTGTTATTTCCTTACTTTTTCCCCAAAAACCCCTACAGAAAAAAAAAATTAAATAGTTTTACTTTACCAATAATAATAAACTTGTTAATTAAATACATTTTAAACATTGTAAAATATGGTTTTAGTTATTATAAAAACAGGATAAAAAAATCCACATCTGTGAGTGTGTGTGTTTTTTTAACGTTATTTTTAGTTAGTGGACCAGTAAGGGTTACATATGGATTAAAGGAGAACTGAGAACTAAACCCCCAATAATAAAAACCCCTTCCCACTACCCTACATAGATGATTACCCCTGAAAGTGCCTCATTGGTATTGTTTGTGTCCTCTTACTTTGGTGCATGTGTAGTTGCTACAGACTGGAAGACTGCTCCAACTGTGCATGCGCCAATACAGTGTTCACTTCCTGAAGGAAACAGAAGAGCTGGAAGATGGCGTCCATGAGCTCTGCTGTGCTTACTCTGCGTCTATACGCGAGTAATTAATTAGGGGCACTTTCAAGGGTAATCACCTATGTGGGAGGATTTTATTTTTGGGGGGTTTAGTTTTACTAACAGAAATGGGTAGATGCTTCCCTATTACAAGTCCACAGGATTTGGTCAGCTTATATAAGATTATGTTCTTTATATGGTACCACTAACCTAAATTATTCAGGTTCTTGCCCTTTTGTGTAGTATTTCTTGATGACATCCATAACATGCATTGGGGAATAAAAATCTTACCGTAGTTCTTGAAAGGTTTTTATTTGGTTGAGAGGCAATGTCCCTGCAGATGGTATTTCTGCCAAATTTTCTCTAGCGATGGCCACTTCACCCTCTAAATCTGCCCCGTAGAAGACAATTCGCTAGTGAAAGAGGCGAATTATCGCTCGTGCGAGCAATCATTACTTCGTGCAAATTTTACAGAGCATTACCTCTTTCGACAGAGTTTCCATTGACAGTTCAGGGTAAAAATAAAAACTGGGTAAATAGATAGGCTGTGCAAAAGAAAAAATGTTTCTAATATAGTTAGTTTGGCAAAAATGTAACCAATTTTGGTTAACTAACATTTTTTTATTTTGCATAGCTTATCTTTTTACCCAGTTTTTTTTTCCTTTAAAGAGGGGTTGCCTTCAAAAACTCTAACTATTCAAGATTTTTGTGTTAACATTTTTTCCCAACTATTTGAGGGGTATGCCGCATTTGTTTTAAGGTGGGCTCATGTCTAGATGATCTCTTTTGTCTTTATTATGCTTCCTTGGACATTTGTAATAGTAAGTGGCCACTTCAAGCATATGCACCAACATCTCTAATAATGACATATATATGACCTATATGTTCCCACCCTACTCAAACTTACATAAGTCTAGGGGGCAGATTTACTAAGGGTCGAATTTCGGGGGTTAATTAACCCTCGAAATCGACCCTCAAATTTTTATTGAACTGAAACCCCTCGAATTCGATCAAAAAATCTTGGAAAAATCCTATGGGAGCTTCCCATGGGGATATATAGCAATTCCGTAGGTTTTATCTGCCAAATTGTTTTATCAAATTTTTTTTAAAGGGCCAGTTCTTCAAAAATCGAATTTGAATTTTCGAATTTGACAAATTCAAATCAAATTTTGGGCTATTCGATAGTCGAATAAGCCCAAAATAAATTTGAATTTCGAATTTTTTTACTTCGAAAATAGTAAATAGGCCCATAAGAGTACTAACTAAGTTTCACTATGTGCAGAAATGAATGCTAGCAAAAGTTCACTATGAAATGTTGATGAATTAAAGCTTAACTTCACCAACGTTTAGCTACAGAGCAGGGCCGGACTGGGAGGAGAAAGCAGCCCTGGCAAAAGTACTGAACCAGCCCATGTAGTCACGCACATGAAAAGCATGATATATATTTCCAACTGCAAGGTTAACTAGTTACATAGTTACATAGTTTAATTGGGTTGAAAAAAGACAAAGTCCATCAAGTTCAGACTCTCCAAATTAAAACCCAGTATATATACACACACACACACACCTACACTCTTTCACACAAACCATATGCCCATAACTATACTAACTGTAGAGTTTAGTAAAAAAATTCGCCTTTGATATTATGGGGTAGATTCATCAAAGAGTGAAGTTCCGCCACTAGAGGGAAATTCCGCAGCCCTCCATTCATTTCTATGGGATTTTTGAAGGCGTATTTATCAACGGGTGAAATTTCACTTTCACCCATTGATAAATACGCCTTTCAAAATCCCATAGAAATGAATGGAGAGCTGCGGAATTTCCCTCTAGTGGCTGAACTTCACTCTTAACTTCACTCTTTGATGAATCTACCCTTATGTCTGTCCAAAAAATCATCCAAGACCCTTTTGAAAGCTTCAACAGAATCAGCCATCACAACATCACCCAGCAGTGCATTCCACAGCCTCACTGTACTCACTGTGAAGAACCACCTACACTGCTTCAAATGAAAGTCCTTTTCTTCTAGTCTGAAGGGGTGGCCTCTGGTGCGTTGATCCTCTTTATGGGTAAAAAGGTCCCTGATATTTGTCTATAATGTCCTCTTATGTATTAGTGTAAGCATGTCCCCTCACAGGTGCCTTTTTTCCAGAGAAAAAACCCCAACCTCGACAGTCTACCCTCATAATTTAAGTCTTCCATTCCTCTAACCAGTTTAGTTACACGTCTCTCCAGCTCATTTACATCCCTCCTAAGGACTGGAGTCCAAAACTGCACTGCATATTCCAGATGAGGTCTTACTAGGGATCTATAAAGAGACATAATTATGTTTTCATCCCTTGAGTTTATGCCCTTTTTAATGCAGGACAGAACCCTATTTGCTTTAGTAGCTACAGAATGACACTGCCCAGAATTAGACAACAAGTTATCTATTAAAACCCCAAGATCCTTCTCACTTAAGGAAACTCCCAACACACTGTCATTTAGTGTATAACTTGCATTTATATTATTTTTGCCAAAGTGCATAACCTTGCATTTATCAACATTGAACCTCATTTTCCAGTTTGCTGCCCAGTTTCCCAACTTAGACAAATCACTCTGCAAAGTGGCATGCATCCTGCATGAAACTTATAGTCCTGCACAATTTAGTATCATCTGCAAAAATAGAAACCATACTTTCAATGCCCACATCCAGGTCATTAATAAACAAGTTGAAAAGCAAGGGACCCAGTACAGAGCCCTGTGGCCCTTAACAACACTGGTCCAATTAGAAAATGTTCCATTTACCACCACTCTTTGTAGTCTATCTTTTAGCCAGTTCTCTATCCAGTTACAAATACTATGTTCCAGGCCAACATTCCTTAATTTAACCAGTAACCTTCTGTGTGGCACTGTATCAAATGCTTTAGCGAAGTCCAAGTAAATCACATCCACAGCCATCCCAGAATCGAGGTCCCTGCTTTATGGGGTGCCGTTTGTCCCAAATACATTCTGTATACAAAACTATCCCTGATACACAGAATGAATGTCTCTCATGGTATATTACTATTTCTGACAATATACACAGATAAAAAAAATATACAAAAGACATATTTCTATTAAAGAATGTGAACAAAATATTATTAGTGCACAAAAGGATGTCATTATATTACAAACTCCATTCTGTACATTTTAACAATCAATCTGTCTCACAAATATATAACCTCCATGTAACAGACACATTTATATGCAAAGTTACTTACAGAATGAATTATGTAAAACAAAACTTGAATAGAATATATAATAATGTGACTAACTAGTGCATGCCAAGCTAGATTTGAATGACAAAATAGATATTTGTGACAGAAAGCAAGATTTTATAGTACAGGAGTCATTCTTTCGACAAAATTAAAGTTTTGTTTCACAAAAAAGATAAAATAACCATTCTGTGAAGCAATACTGTCAGTCACTTTCCTGAACCAATAAGAACAAAGTTTACTGGCCTGCTTGTGTGGACATTTCATTTAAGGGCATTCCTGCTGTTTTGCCATTGTCTTATGATTCATATTCCTGTTCCAGTTTCCCTCTTCCTGTCTAAACTAAGAGCAAAAATGAAGAAGCCACACTCACCTGCCATGTAGTAATAAATGTAGTGTGTTTGTCTGACTGCTTTACCTGAACTAACACAGCACAATCATTGAATCCACTAGCAGCCAGTTTGTCTGACAATTTATTATCTTGCAGCCTAACTGTAACATCATTATAATAGGCCTAATATCCCTTCAATGAGTCACTTATACATTGTGTATATGATGTTAGGCTCTAGTGTCTCCTCCTAGCTCTAATCTTGCACCACTTAGCTTTTAGCACTCTCTTAATATTGTGCATAACATTATATACACAATGTATAAGTGACTCATTGAAGGGATATTAGGCCTATTATAATGATGTTAGGTGGCCATACATTGAGAGATCCGCTCGCTTGGCGATGTCGCCAAACGAGCGGATCTCTCCCCGATATGCCCACCTTGAGGTGGACAATATCGGGCTGATCTGATCGTGGGCTCTAGGGCCCAACGATAGGATCAATATAGAGGCCATATGGGCGGTCAGGTCTCGGGACCGCATCAACGAACAGATGCGGCCACGATCCAATGGGATTTTTAGTCCCGCCCAATCGAGAAAGCCCATCGGAGGGCCGCATACATGGGCCGATAAGCTGCTGACTTGGTCTGTTGGCAGCTTTTATCGGCCCGTGTATGGCCACCTTTAGGCTGCAAGATAATAGTGGGCATATTTACTAATATTGGAGATAAATATCTGGAGAGATTTCTGGAGATGTTGCCCATAGTAACCAATAAATTTTTTAACTTAAAGGACACCTATGGCCCAAAAATTGTGCCCCAAACCGAAGGTGCGGGCTGATAGAGCCCACATTCCGTTTTGGGTTTCTAGTACTTTTTTTAAAAAAAAATGCCCCCTGCAGGCGCTGGCTTACTAGCACTGGGAGGGTCATGTCTTCTGAAGCACATGTGCAGTATGAAAAGCTGCTCCGGAAGTGTGGCCTCTTTTCAGTATGCGTGTGTGTGTTACGTCACACGCACATACTGCACATGTGCTTCAGAAGACATGGCACTCGCACCGGGAGGGAGCCAGCGCCCGCAGGGGGTATTTTCTTAAAAAAAAATACTAGAACCCCCAAACCGGAATGCGGGCTCTATCAGCCCGCACCTTTGGTTTGGGCCAAAGTTTTTGGGCCATAGGTGCCCTTTAAAGTGGCTGTTTAAATCATATTGCTGATTGGTTGCCATGGGCAACAGCTCCAGAAATCTCTCCAGATATTTATCTCCAATGTTAGTAAACATGCCCCCAACTGATTACTAGTGGATGATTGTGCTGTGTTAGTTCAGGTAAAGCAGTTAGCACAGTACATTTATTACTACATGGCAGGTGAGTGTGGCTGCTTCATGTTTCCTCTCAGCTTAGACAGGAAGAGGGAAACAGGAACAGGAAGAGGAATCATAAGACAATGGCAAAACAGCAGGAATGCCCTTAACCAAAATGGCCACACAAGCAGGCCAATAAGCTTTGCTCTTATTGGTTCAGTAAAGTAACTGCTTCACAGAATGGTTATTTTATCTGTTTTGTGATACAAAACTTAAATTTTGTCAAAGGAATGAATCCTGTACTATAAAATCTTGCTTTCTGTCACAAATATCTATTTTGTCGTTCAAATCTAGCTTGGCATGCACTAGTTACTTACACTATTATATATTCTGTACAAGTTTTTTTTTACATAATTCATTCTGTAAGTCATTTTGCATATAAGTGTGTCTGTTATATGGTGGTTATATATTTGTGAGACAGATTGATTGTTAAAATGTACAGAATGGAGTTTGTAATATAATGACATCCTTTTGTGCACTAACCATATTTTGTTCTCATTCTTTAATAGAAATAAGTCTTTTGTATATTTTTTATCTGTGTATATGGTCAGAAATAGTTAAATACCATAAGAGAAATTCATTCTGTGTATCAGGGATAGTGCTTACCTTCTCATAAAATGAAATTAACTTAGTCTGGCAAGATCTATTACACATGAAACCATGCTAGCACAAACTCATAGTATAATTATTTGCTATGCTATGAAGTCCCCCTTCCCAGAGCTGCTTTAGAAGGGGAAAAATTACACTTTGCACTTCAATATTAGAAAAATGGTTACAAATAGAAAATAGACAGTAAATGGAAAAAGTCGTTATTTCTGGTGATCTATCTGAAAACAACTAGTTGTTTGAAGGTGGACAACCCCTTTAATAAGGAAACCTACATTAGCTGGTTCCTCATTTGTGTAGACAGACGAAAAGTATGCATTCAGAATCTGAGATTTTTGCTTGTTCTCATCAACCAGCTGACCCCTTACTGTTTCAATTTTTTACTATTAATATATTTAAAAAATTATTTTGGATTCTTTTTACTGCTTACTGCTATATCCTTTTCTTTATCGATTTTAGCTTGCCTGATGGCTTTTTTTGCATGATTTATTGGCCTCCTTGTACCTTATAAATGATTTGGCTGTCCTAGCTAACTTGAAAGCCTTAAAAGCACGTCTTTTCTTACCCACCTCAACACCAACACTTCTATTGAACTAAAAAGGTATTGCTTTGCAACAACGTTCCTTGCTTACAAGCGGAATATACAAACATGTATATTTATTAAGCAGCATTTTAAAGACTTCCCATTTTTGTTCAGTGTTTAACCCTGTGAAAAGCATTTCCCACTTAATACGTTGCAGAGATGCTCTTATACTGTCAAAGATTGCACGCCTGAAATTCAATGTTTTAGTTACTCCCTTATAGAATTTCCTCTGCAACAGAATCTCAAATGAAACCATGTTATGATCACTATTTCCTAAATGCTCACCAACACAAATGCTAGAGATGAGTTCAGTATTATTAGTTATTACAAGATCCAAAAGAGAGTTATTCCTAGTAGGTTCTTGAACAAGCTGGGATAAAAAGTTGGTGGCTTATCAATTTTATGATCATAACTTTGTAACTAAAAATCCCCTGTTTCTGTAAACATATGAACTAAGCAATTATATTGAATTATTTAGGAAACAGGGGCCCAGGGAAAGTGCATGGTGCACACCCATTATATTTAAATATATTTAACTTAGCCTTCGAGTGCTCCCACACACCCCTGTTTGTTTGGGATAAAAAGTTGTCCTTTAGCATATTTACAAACCTACTAGCTTTATCTGTCTTGGCAACCCCATTACCCCAGTCAATGTCCGGATAATTTAAGTCACCCATAATAATAACTTGACCTAGTTGTGAAGCCGTTTCTATTTGTAAAAGTAGCTGGGCTTCATAATCGTCACTTATACGAGGTGGTTTATACAGTAGCACACACCAATGAAAATTTTCTTTGTAACCTTATGCCCATTCGAAATCTCTACCCAGAGGGATTCCAAACCCTCACCAGTGCCTGTAATGGTTATTTCTTTAGTGCATGGTTTTAATTTAGGCTTTAAATACAAACACACTCCTCCCCCCTTTCTAATCCCTCTGTCCCTCCTAAAAAGTGTGTAACCATTTAAATTCACAGTCCAGTCACATGTTTCATCCCACCAGGTCTCAGTGATATCAATTATATCTTAATTTTTAGAGCATGCAATTAATTCTAGGTCTCCCATTTTACCTGACAAACTTCGTGCATTTGCCAGCATACAGCAGAGGTTACTACTTTTACTTTTTAAATGTATTTAAAATATTTTGAGGGGAATTATAAGTTAAGTTAATATTAGTCTGTTTTCCTTGTAGCAGAGGGACCTCCTTAGCTTGTAAACTGTATGCCCCCCTCACTCCTCCCCCATGAACCCTTACAAATCCCACTACCCCTTATGCCCTAGCTTCCCCATAATTCTTTGTCTCACCCACCCCCCACTGGCCTAGTTTAAACACTCCTCCTACCTCTTGATCATTCTTTCCCCTAGCACAGTGGACCCCCTTCCATTGAGGTGCAATCCGTCACAACTGTATAGGTTGTACCCCAAGGAAAAATCAGCCCAGTTCTCTAGGAACCCAAACCCTTCCTTCCTACACCAAGACTTGAGGCACGCATTTAACTCCCTAAGCTCCCACTGTCTCCCTAAACTTGCACATGGCACAGGTAAAATTTCCAAAAAAATTACATTGGAAGACCTTCCCTTAATCTTAGAGCCTAGATCCCTGAATTCACTCACTAGAACTAGTGTTTATGAATAAATATTTTAAGAGTCCATTACCATATAATCTCCAGCAATATTATACACGTTATGTGCTGGAACTGGTCCTTGCAACAAATATCTCACCCTAGTTTCTATCAGATGGATTAGTGGCCCTATAACACAGTATAAATACAGTATTTTCTAAATTTTCCTTTGTGTGCACCCAGCTAGATCATGCACCCTGGCAGATAAGAGGACTTTAATACCATGTGTATAACAGGGCCAAAGTGTGTCATACTTGAAGAGATTAGGCTGTCTCATGCAATTAAAGGGGTGGTTCACCTTTACAGTAACTTTTATTATGTTATAGAATGGCCAATTCTAAGCAACTTTTCAATTGGGTTTTATTATTTATTTATTATAGTTTTATAGTTATTTGTCTTTTCATCTGATACTTTGCAACTTTCAAATGGGCGTCGCCGTCCCCTTCTAAAAAAACAAATGCTCTGTAAGGCTACAAATGTATTGTTATTGCTACTTTTTATTGCTGATCCTTCTATTCAGACTCTCTCCTATTCACATTCCAGTCTCTTATTCAAATCAATGCATGGTTGCTAGTGTAATTTTGGCCCTAGTTACAAGACTACTTAAAATGCAAATTGATGAGCTGCTGAATAAAAAGCGAAACAACTCAAAAACCGTAAATAATAAAAAATGAAAATAAATTGCAAATTATCTCAGAATGTCGCTCTCTACACCATACTAAAAGTTATCTCAAAGGTGAAAAACCCCTTTAATGCTACATCACAGTGTTCCATATACAGGCTGAAGTGATTGTTCTGAGCATGGATCCTCCTGTTGCCAACATACCTGTCATAATCATAAGGGATTGGTTATATAGCAAGCCACTCTATATTTACTAATTGAAGTTGGTCAGAATTCCTGATTCCACCCAGTGCACTAACAAATGTAGGCATCGGCTTAGCTGTGGCTGGCTATTACGGACAGCTAATTTACATTTATAAAGTGAGTGGCTCATTTACACATTAAAGACATACCTAATTTTTAGGTGAGTATCCCATTTACATTATAAAGCAAGCAGCCCATCGGGCATTTGCCCGAACCAAAGATTGCAAGTCCGGGCCTGCTACAAAGGCAAAACTTCGCATTTTAGTGAATAAGCGTTGTGGTAGCAAATCAGCTCAGGCAAACTGGTGCAAAGTGTGGCAGAGCCTTTGCTGGGGAAGTGAATTTGCCCCCATGCGTGCCATAGCTCCTAAGTTCCAGGGTAGGGGTAGGACAGTAATGCCATGGAGACATTACTTGGCAAATATTTGTACGGTTTACATTAGCTAGTTGTCCACCTGCATTGATGGGATTCAACAAAAAACAATGATTGCTGGCAAGTATACAATATCACAGCATGAAGACTGGCGCTTTTATTAATTATTTTTTCAGTATATATTTTACTAATATTTCCACTCCTGTCTCTCTTATCCCATGTGTTTCTGCTCCAGTGTTCTTGTCCTTTCTGGATATCATCAAACATGATATTCTTTCTCTCCTATGTCTTTTTTCAAAGTCCTTTGTTCCTGATTCCCTGATATCTTGAAATTTAAAGTGAATTAATTCTTCATTCTGTCATCTAGGCTTCACAAAGAACATGGATCTCTTTTGGTATGACTTTGGTAATGTTGTGCTTTGCCTTTTTCCAGTTCTTAGGGTTGGCTTACCCACCAAGCACCCTATGCACTTGCCTAGGCCCACCTAGGTTTAGGGGCATGGTCCTGGGTCATGCTGTCACCCACACCTATGTGACAACTCAATTCACACATTACATCATGAAGAGGAGGGACGATCGAACAAATTATGGACAGGGATGTGAGCATGAGCAGCAATAAAAGCAGTAATGCTATAATAATATACAATAAATATGAATATCCTATTAATGTAATAGTTATAACGGTTATATCTGTTTTTAGTGAAATAATTTGTGCCACATGACTCATGAAACCTGTGTTAAACCTGTATAAAAAATAATTGTCCTTGTTGTCCTTTTTGTGAAATACAATCAATTTGTCATTGACTTCAATTTTTTTCTTATGCTAAATCCGTATTCTCATAATAAAAAGAGCACTTTCAGTTATTTTATGTTAGTTTTTATGGGAAGAAGATGTATCAAATTTCACTGTGGCAGAATGCCATCTGTAAATAAAACAAAGCATATTTTGACAGAAAGTGAAATAACATGACTCACAGTTGGAAATTTGCTCACTCTGACATCAAGTAAAATGTAAATAAACTCAGAGCATTTTAGCTGTTTTGATAATAAACATTCTGAAAACAGACCTGAGAGGCGAGCTTCAGTTTCTATTCAAAAGTGGACTAAATTAATCATTTTAACATATGATTTCTGGCATGTTAAATAATTGAACATCAAAAATGAATTCAGTGCATTGGAAAACAAACCATACCTCAATGGAACTGATAAGGTTAATCACATAAACATTAATGAAATGTCTGGAGATTTGCAGAAGCTGCATTAATATTTCACTTTGAGATAACTACATCGATCTCACATTGGTGCTGTTGAGTTAGGGGAAAACAGAAGGAGCACTCTGCATGCTGTTAGCTCATGGAATATATATATATATACAAACACACATAATCATATATCAATTATCATCAATTCAATACGCATAATCCATTGCATGTTCCAGTAGGATGAAGCAAAAAGATATATTGCTACACAAGGCTTTAAGCATACAATTCAGGATTTTGCAATAGAAACTTATTTATTAAAATACAGTACATGAAAGAAGCATGACTCTCTGACTGTACAACTCAGTCTTGTGGAGCTGGCCCGACCTGTGCTTCTTTTTCTATGACAAACTTTATTAACATCAACAATTATCAAAACATCCTTCCCTTTTTAACATTTTAAGATAACAGCAAACCATTAATTTTTCCATCACTTGTTTTAACCTAATAAGAATGAGGTGAGACTATGCATAGCATTTGTGCTTTTTCATACCAGGTAGATCCATTCCAAATTCTGATCTCATCTCCAATGTGTAAATGTTTAAGTGTTGTTGTCATAATTTTTCTTTTGTCTCTCACGCAAGTTTTGTTTCTGTTGTCTGTACCTTTTATGTAGGGTCTTATCATTATCACACTTAAGCTGAAATGCAGGTAATTTTGTCTGTATTTGTCTTGCAAGGAATAACTCTGCTGGAGATTTGCCTCCTTCCAGAGCTGTTGCTCTGTAATTTAAGAGTGTCACTTCTGGGTCCTGACCTGTATGAACATCTTTTTTCAACAACTGTTTTATTATCTTTATGCCACACTCTGCAAGTCCATTACTATGCGGGAATCTTGGGCTTGAAGTGACATGCTTCTGTGAACTCTTCTGTGAATCTTACAAAGAGCAAATTTACTAAAGTGCTGAAATTCGCTAGCGATGCCTTCACTGCAATTCACTGCTCTTTTTTTGCCATTAAATTGCGAATTTGCGCTCAGGGAGGCGAAAAGAAGTGAATTTGTGCTACTGTTACTTCGTCAGGCAAAGAGCATTTAAATAAAATAAAGTTGACCTATTGGCCTAAACGTGTGCCCACTGTATAATTGAGTTGCCATATGTTAGGAAAATTACGCTATTTTTCACACTATCACCCTAAAAAAAGTAAAAGACGCTAGCATTTTTTTTGGGACTTAGAAAAAATTTCAAGTTTTTTTTTCAAACCCTTGTCTATTGTATTGAACTTCACCAGGTCTGACCTGGCGAAGTAAAGTCTAGCGCAAGAGGTAACATTCAGTAAAATGGACATCTTAGTGGATTAGCGCAGTTACATCCCTTCGTCAGTGCACAACTTTGCCTGGCGTAAGGGTGCAAAGTGGCGCTAGTCTATCTACTTTGCTAGCGAATTTTCGCCAGGGACACTGTTAGTAAATCGGCAAAGTTGCAAAATTACATTGCACTAGCAAATTAGCGCTAGCATTAGACATTTTGCTCTTTAGTTAATTTCCCCCAAAGTCTTTTCCTATAAAATGAGAACCATTATCTGTTCTTACTTCTCTTGGTATTCCATATATCCAGAAGTGTGTTTTAAGTATTTTGCATATCTCAAATGATGTGCTATGTTTTAATTTTTGAACTTCTGGATAACTGGAGTATGCGTATAATATTGCCAAATGCTCCTTTCAAGTCATGAATATATCAAATTCAATTGTATCCCAGGGACTACATGGCATTCGTCTCTATATTAGGGGATCCCTTGGAAGTGTTGGAGCAAAGGTTTGCAAGTTGTTCAGCTTGTTATAACTTGAACAATACAACAATTTGGGTAATTGGAGGGTACGCTAGCACACAAGTGACCAAAATCACAATTAATATCTCAATTAAATTTGTTACTGGTGCAGAAAATCACCCCCAAAAAATTGCCCCCATATAAGGCAAGAAATGCACACTTTGATGTATACAAAGAAGGGGTTGCACACTGAATAAAGCTTGATAAGGTGGTATTTTTGAAAAAAGTTATATTTGCATAATTGGAACATACAGTATACATAGTTAAACTGTATTAGCAGTGCAAACATTTTGTAACATAAATTTACAATGTATATATACATAGCACCACAATATCAGTCAAAACGATAGATGCTTAGGAAAAGGATAGCGGATACTCCTGCCTCTAAGTTAGAATCAGCCTGACATTTCGGCTGAAAGAGACTTTCTCAAGGGACCACTTTTTGACTGATATTGTGGTGGTATGTATATATACAATTGTAAATTTATGTTACCAAATTTTTGCTCTACTAATACAGTTTAACTATCTATATTGTATGTTTGTCAGAGTTACTCACTCTGGTGGTCTAGTGGTGCAGTGGGGACGCCCACCTCGCCGTGTTCCCCCTGGCCGGTCTTCTTAGTGTACGTGCGGCTCGCACTTCCGCATCTTAAAGGCGCATGCATGCTGACATCATGACGTCAGCGTGCAATGGCGCCAAAATGCAAATATTTAAAGGGGCAATCTGAAATTGCATGTTGCCCGTGATAAAACTTGTTTCAAGTGGTTTCTTGAGCCTTGTGCATCTGATCTGTATTCTGTCTGATTGATTACCCGTGTTTGACCCAGCCTGTTCTTGACTACTCTGCATTCTGTATCCTGACCCTTGCCTGCCTATGACTACTCTTCCTGCTTAACCCTCCTGATTGATGTTCTGGTTTCACCTCTGCCTGTTATTTGACTATCGATTCTGCCTCATCCCTATCTGATTGAACACGCTGTTTTTGACCCTTTGCCTGCCTGACGACTCTTGATATCCGCCTGCTTTGACCTGGCCTGTCTGACTACGATCTTACCTAATCCTGCCTGTACTGTGACCTTTGGCCTTAGACTTTTACTACAGTCGTGCCCCATTGCTCAGCAGAACTCCTGCTCTGCACCTCTCATTGAAGTCCAGGTGGCATCTGAGTAGCTGAGGGCTCCTCCCAAAGCCAAAGGCGGTCACACTACTGGTGAAGCGCGACCCGAGACCAGGGTGGCATTGGTTCTGGTATTGGGTAACTTTTTTCAATAATACCGCCTTGTCAACCTTTATTCTGTGTGTAACCCCTTTTTGTATATATCATAACTTGAGCAATAGCCCAAAATAAGGATTCTTTTGCTTGTCTTTTGCATATATTAATTCCAAGATGCCCTTCATGTATTACGGTTAGCATATCCTTTCGCAGAGATGAAGGCACAACAATTTGAGATCTTTTGAGCAATACTCTAGAAAGTTCATCACAATATTGACAATAACAATATGACTGGAAGATATTTTTTGGTATTGAATATAATGCAATTATTACTTCTTGTAGATGATCATCAGAAGCAGTGCTTTTTTCCACATTTCTTCTGATACTACTTTGCTAGCCATAACACTATTGATATGTATTTCCACACTTGATTCTCTGATGCAACAGTGTCTTCATTTCATGTCCTTGATAATGCATCAGCAACTACAAGGAACCTGTCTGGTGTATAATCTACTTTGTAGTCATATTTCTGAAATTTTAATAACAAATGTTGAATCCGTGGAGGAGCTTTCCATAGTTCTTTCTGTGTAATGGGAAGTAGTGGCATGTGATCTGTTTCTATAAATCTGAACTATAAATGTTGTCCCATACACAAAGTTGTGGAATTCTTCACACCCAAAAGCAATCTCTTTTTCTGTTTGTGCATATTTGCACTTTGTGTGTGAATGGGCGTGATGCATATGCAACTGGCTTCCATTCATTATCATATTGTTGTAGTAGAACTGCACCTATTCCATCTTTTGATGCATCAGTTGATATTTATGTCACAACAATGAATGTGATTTGACAGTGAACTAATTTTCCTACAACTCTGTCCAGTTCCACTCCGTGTGTTTTTGTAACAAGCTCCTAACATGGGGAGTCTTGTGTGCCAGATTGGGAATGTACTTACCAAGGTAGTTCAGCATACCCATTAATCTCTGCAGTTTTTATTTTATTAATGGGACTGGTCATTCTTGTTATTGCTGGAACCTTTGCAGTATCTGGTTTCACTCCACTGTGAGAAATCATTTCACCAAGATACTAAATTTCTGGTTTCTTAAACTGACATTTAGCACTGACTATTCAATTTAAGTCCATTTTCTTTTGCTATCTGTAAGACTCTCTTTAATGTTTTGTCATGCTCTGCTTCTGTGGTGCCCCAATATCATCTATGTAGACTTTAACTCCTTCAACACCTTCAAAGAGTTGCTGTGTTGTTCTGTGAACAATCTCTGACAAGGCAGAAGGCAGAAGGCAGAAGGCAGATGCTTGAACTGATACTTTCCAAAAGGTGTATTAAAGGTACACACTTTTATGCTTCTCTTAGTGAGAAGAATCTGCCAAAACCCATTTGAGGCATCTAGGATTTGCCATTTCACCAAGGTTTTCATTCCGGGTGCATATATGAAAATGTTCTCTCCTTATGTTTTCATTTAACTCTTTGGGATACATGCACAATCTCAGGGATCTATCTTTTTTCTCTACAATGTACCCTAGCTGAAGGTTCATTGATAGGTTCAAATGCATCTAACTCAATCAGGCAATTCAAATTTAAGTCTTTTGCTCAGTGCACTGGCACATGCCTTTTGGCTTGTACAACTGGTTTGCATCAGCTATTAATGAAATATAATATGTTACTAGCAAACACATCCTTATATTCACTTAGCAGTATACCAGTCCAAACTTCTCACATGTTTGTGCACCTAACAGGGGACAGTAATTACCAGAGACTACTGCAAATTCATGCTTGTTTGCCTTGCCCTTGTTAGTAAGAGTGAGTGTGCATTTTCCTACTGATGGTATTTCAGATTCATTATATGCCTTAGGCACTGTTATGTTTTGGTAGCCAAGGAGGAGTAGGTATAATGGTGCTTTATTAGCTGGTTCATTCAGCCATTACACAACAGCAGTAACTTGAACTCTATTGCTTTTAAACAGTATAGAACGTAAAGTGTATGTACAGTTTAACTCATGTGCACAGTGACCTGAACAGGCCATTTGTATAAGCACCACATATTCCCCTTATTGTAGGAAAGCATTTGGGCAAATATAATAAACAACAACAATGAAATGGTATGCAAACAGACAACAATATTATACATTCTTCACATCACATAGTCCTTGGTCCATGCAGGTAGTTTTCTGATTCTCTCAGTATGCCTTATACATTCATTTTCATCAGGCCCACTGCAGTTGGCATCAGGAGTAAGATAAGGTCCCTCATCAAATGGAGTTTCTCCAAAGTAATACCTAACCGGAGCAAGATGATTTGCATTCCATTTAGATCCATCAGCTAGTTCATATGTGTATGGTCCTTGCTGATGTCTCACTTCAAGTGGTGTAGTAAATTTAGATTGTCGTTGTTTCAGTAGTTCTGGTTTATTAATTCTGACTAAAGATCCAGGCTGCAAGTGCACTTCTCTTGCACCACGTTTTCTGTCAGTATAAGTCTTGTATTTGGCTTGTTGATGTTTGACAATGTCGGCAGTAGATGGTTTTGTAGGCACAGTATTTTGTGGACGATTGATGTCTGCAACATGTAACTAAGTGCGTATCTGCCTGACATGTAATAATTCAGCTGGAGATGCTTGGGTTGTTGCATGGCATGTTGTTGTGTAGTTATGTAGTTCCTGTAAGACAGCCTTATGGAGTAGGGCAATTGCCTCAATTTCTGACATACTGGTTTTACATCAGGTCTCCGCTTAACTAAGAGTACAAAACAATGAAATATCACTTTGTCTGTGTTGCAGGCTGTGTGGCAGGCACTGGTGCTGTAGTAATTAAACCATCAACTGTAGGTTTAATGCAGCAAAGAGATCCATTCCAAGTATGGCAGTACCCTTATTCACAATGTAAAAGTCATATTTTGCAGTATTTGATTCAAATTGTACAGTCACTGGCAAGCTGCCAAGCACAGGGATTGGATCCTTTAAGTAACTGACCAGTCTCAGGGCAGGTGCAACAAGCATATCTTTTGCAAATTATTTCAAGAAAATATCCTTTGGTAATATAGAAAGAGATGAAACCTGTATGAAGCATCAGGTTAATGGAGTGTCCCTTGTCAGCAGATGCAGTATTTACATTGACAGTGCAAATAAACTTGTCTGGAATAAATGCACCATTTTTATCCACACTTAATACTGCAACATTTTTAGTAGTGACTTCATGAACGTGTAGCAGAACTACAGCAAATCTTAGCCAAATGACCTACCTTGTTGCATTTGCGGCACTATACAGCTTTTGCGGGACATGTAGCATAATTTGCAATGTGTTGTGTTGAACTGTGTCTGTACATTCCCAGCAGTCCCCTGACTGAGAGTTTTAGCCTGTGATACTGCTGTTTTAATTTGGCTTGCAACTGTAATAGCCTTTGCAAGGGTTAAATCCTGCTCTAGGAGCAGTCTCTCTCTAATGTGATGTGAGTTTTTTTCCACTATTTGGTCTCTTAGCATTTCATCTGTTAGATTCCCAAACTCACAGGTAACAACAAGGTCTCTCAAAGCTGCTACAAATTGTACTGTGGATTCCCCATTACGTTGTCCACGTTGGCGGAATTTATATGTTTCAGCAACCCCATTTACTCTTGGCACAAAAATGTTCTTTATAGCAGTAAGAGTAGTTTCATAAGTTTCATCAGGTAATGTCCCTCTGCTCCCAGGCAGTGAATAAGTAAAGCACACTTTCTAGCAGCAGAAATCTCCCCTTGGTCAGAAGCAATAATGTAATTGTCAAACAGACAGATCCAAGCATTAAAAGGTATGGTAGGCTCACCAGGGTTTGGGAGAAAAGGTGCAGGCTGCTGTTGTGTTTTGGTAGCCAAGGAGGAGTATGTATGACAGGGCTTTATTAGCTGGTTCATGCAGCCATTACACAATAGCAGTGACTTGAACTCTATTGCTTTTAAACAGTATAGAATGTAAAGTGTATGCACAGTATAACTCATGTGCACAGTGACAACTCATGTGCACAGATCCTGAAGAAGGGAGGCTGTGTTCCCCCCAAACGTTGATAATTGGTGGCATTAATAAAAGGGGCACAATCCCCGACTGCTATATTGTGTGTGCGGACCGTTTTTCTAACTACAAAGCAGCTAAGGGACCTGGCCAGGTCAACGGAGGACCAGCACCACCACGCAGACTAGTGGAAGGAGGTGTGCGGTAAAAGAAACTACCATTGTTCCAGATTCAGCGAAGTAGTGCTACCATTTGTTTGCCAGGCAAAGCACATATACACTAGCGATGCCTAATTTGCATACAGCGCGAATTTCAAAGTATAATAGAAGTGTATGTTATAGCTACTACATTGCACTACACAAGCCCAGGAAACCTTTAATTAAAAAAATAAAGTTGCCCTACATGTGCCCCCTATATAGTTGTGTTGCCATATGTTAGGAAATGTAGGGGGGAAGTAGGGTAACCCCCCCAAAAAAATATCGATCTTTTTCAGACTATCACCCTCCAATGCTAAAACACGCCAGCGTTTTTTTGGGACTTAGAAAAATGTAAAAAAAAAATTTTTCAACCTCCTATCTATTATATTGAACTTCGCCTGGTCTGACCAGGCGAAGTAATGTCTAACGTAAGTGCTAACGTTCAGGAAAATGTTCATCTAAGTGAATTTGCGAATTTATGATCCTTCATCAGTGCGCAACTTTGCCTGGCGTAAGGGTGCGAAGTTGCGCAAGTCTACTTCGCTAGCGTAAATTCGCCAGAGCCGGTGTTAGTGAATTTCCGAAGTTACGAATTGACGTCATGCTGGCGAATTAGCGCTAGCGTTAGACGCTTCACTCTTTAATGAATTTGCCCCATAGAGATTCCAATAATAGACACACTGCAGGACTCCTAAAAGTGTTAAAAAGTAAAGAAGAGTTTATTGTCAATGTTTCTGTGCTGTATTGGACCTTTCTCAAGACATTGTGAGACAACGTCTATTACTGCAATCTCTCTCTATGTATATATTGTATTGTATTATATAACTTTATTTGGAAAGTGCCGTTAAGGAGTCACAGCGCTGTACAGTGCATAAAAGTACAATATATATAAAAGTAAACATGGGGGAGACAAATCACATAATAAATATATACAGAATCATAGGACAAAGAGCTTAAGTGGTGGGAAGGAGGTCCCTGCTCGTAGAGCTTACAATCTATATATATATATATATATATATATATATATATATATATATATATATATATATATATATATATATATATATATATATATAGTTTATATATCTGATGGTCTGTAATACACTGGGGGTTCATTTGGAGGGGTTGAACTTGATGGACTTTGGTCTTTTTCAACCCAAGTTCCACAAATATATATATATATAATATGCACAGACATACCTGATTTCACAGACTTAAAGACTTAAAGGAAACCATGATAGTCTGCCTGTTTGCTGTCTTAGTGTGTTAGTACCTCACCCCCATTTAGGTGGCCAAAGATATAGCAATTTTGATTTTCCTGCAACCAATGAAGGACTGTATGGCAGGAGACATGTCAACTGTTGTCGGCAGAAGACATAGATATTGGCTGGATTGTCGATTAGACTGGCTGGTATTCAAGTCTTCTGCCGATATTGGTCATCTCATCTCCCCACATACACGCACCGAATATCATACAAAACTTTGTTTTGTATAATATTATCAGTGCATCTATGGTCACCTTTAAACTCTCAATGAAATTGCCCCTCCCTTGCCATGTTCCATTGTGAAGTTGTGGATTCTGGGACTTTCACTCTCTGCAACACCCACAATGGAAAGCAGATGGACTTTACATTTGAAAATCAATCAAGTCACAATGGAACAAAGTAAGGAAATGTTTACACACACAATTATACAGTGAGCAGAAGTAATGTTGGTTTCTTTCAGTCATGGTACATTTTAGTCTGTCGAATTGTGTACTTCTGTACACAAAATACATTTAAATTAATTTCTATAAGTTCAGATAATGTTTATGCATGTTAATGCACAAGTTCAACTTAAAGGAACAGTAACACTAACAAAGAAAGTGTTTTAAATCATGAAAATCTAATGTAGTGTTGCACTGCATTGGGTAAAACTGGCGTGTTTGCTTCAGAAAGACTACTATAGTTTATAGAAATCTGCTGTGTAGCCATGGGCAGCCAAAAGCTGGGAAAAAGGAGAAAAGGCACAGGATACACAACTGATAACAGATAAGCTCAGTAGTGTACAATGGGATTCTTTATCTGATGATCTGTTATCTATTATGTATCCTGTGCTTGAATGGCTGCCCCTATGGCAGCTTGTTATATAAACTATAGTATAGTTTCTAAAGCAAACACACCAGTTTTACCAGTGTGGAGGAACAGTACATTATATTGTCACTCCTTTAACCCTTTCCCTGCCAGCTGATTTGTCCTAAATGCAGACATCTACTGCCAGGCAATTATTTTACATTTTATACTCTTTCCCTTTAAGGGCTTTTCCTGGGGGGGGGTTAAGTTTACTCAGATAATACAATCTATTGTATTTTTCAGTACAACATGAGCTTTCAAAATATGGTGTAATTACACTTCTGTAAAATATATAGGCTTCTAAGGGGCCGATTTACTAAATTCACATGTATTCATGTGAATAAAATCAAATTTGATCGAATTCGATGGAATATTTGATCGTAAGATCTATTCGATTGGTCGAATATGCAAATTATGCATATTCGATCATCAAATAGTGAATGATCGAATGACAAATAGATTCGAATGATCGAATATTCGATCATTCGATCAACGAATAAAATAAAAATATTCGACTGGCTACTTCGCCAGATGTGAACCCTCCCATAGGCTACTGAGTCTAAGTCCTGATCGAATAGGATTCAAGCGTTCGAAGTCGTTCGAATCGTATGAATTATTTGAATGATAGAATGATTTATTTGACTGATCGAATAAATTATTCGACTGATAATAAATTTTAATTCGATCGTCAAATGATCAAATATCGAATAAAAGGTAGCCTAAAACTATTCGATTAGCATTCGACTATCGAATGCTAATCGAATATCGAATTTGGTTGAGCAAATTATGGGGAATAATAGTATTTGCCCCTTAGTGTCCAATCAAATGAATAAAAAAAAAATCATGTTTCACATATTACAATCATATAAATCAGAAACATAATTTATTTGTATGTAGGTATATGTCTTTTTATTGCGCCAATACCAAATATACAGTACATATAGTTTTATGGAGATTTATAACTTGTATAGATCAAAACATTTAAGCAGCAAACTACCAAATTTCCAAAGCACCACTCCACAAAACAGCATACTTCTGATTTCAAGGCCAAACACTCCACTAACAGTAGGTTAACCCTATAGAACAATTCATTATTAGAAATAGAAGATTCAGGCAAATCAAAAACGGGTAAATATATCTATGTACGCCAAACTACCGAGTTGCAAT
Source organism: Xenopus borealis (assembly GCA_024363595.1). Taxonomy (NCBI): domain Eukaryota; kingdom Metazoa; phylum Chordata; class Amphibia; order Anura; family Pipidae; genus Xenopus; species Xenopus borealis. The sequence goes on from CM044444.1 coordinate 48,534,284, forward strand.
GCCTTCCTAAAGTTATATTTTTTATAGAAAATAGTAAATATGATTGCCAGGAGGCCACTGAACATTTTGATGCCCAATATGTATAGGTGTACCTAAGCATGTAGCATATATGGGCCCCAAAATGTAGACACCCCATTTGAGCAATCAGTTCCGTAATTCCAGAAATGAACATATTTACATAGTTTTGGGGGGACAAAGGTCGAAAAAAGCATGTTCACCCCAGAAAACCATATATTTTTGGAGAGTACACATTCCCCCGAATCCAAATTGGGTATTCATGTCTACTCTAAAGCACCAAGCTGCAAACCTCTCCTAAATTTGGCGATTTTGGTGACATTTCCAAAAATCACCTCAAAATTTCCAGCCCGCAGCATCGTATTTCCACAACACCTAGGTAGGTATCATGACAAATCACCATAAATATGAAAGCCTGGGGTCCTCTTAACCATTTTATCTCCAATATGTATAGGATTACTTAAGCATGTGGCATATAGGGGTTTCAAAATGAAGATGCCACCACCCATATGGTCTGTCATTTCATGTACTGCAAAATCAACACATGTACATAGTTTTGTGGGGGTCAAAGGTAGATAAAATATGCTTACCCCAAGAAAACCATATATTTTTGGAAAGAACACATCCCCCCAATCCAAATTTGGTATGCACATCTTTCTACTCATTGAGCTGCAAACCTTTCCTAAATTTGGCAATAATTTATATTTTTGAAAATCACCTAAAATATTGCAATTGGCCACATTTATCGCAACCAATTTCTTACAAACAACGGGAAAACACAATAAATATTGATGCCAAGGGTCTATAGAACAGTTTGATGCCCAATATGCATAGATATACCAAAGCAGTTGGCATGTGCAAACCCCAAATAAAAATAGTGCAAATTAATTTTCTCTGCTGCAATTTGCCTTCTTTGAACAACAACCTGTGACTGCGTATTATGTGCCACAAGACTCTACTAACAGCATAAAGATCCCACCAAACCATATACGTTAGGAAAGTACACATTCTGACAAATCCAAAATAGGAAATGATTTCTTACTACTCCAAATTACCATACTGTAAAGCGACGCTAAAGGCAACGGTCTATATGAAATTTCTGAAAATCACCTAAAAATATTGCAATTGCCCACATTTATCTCAATTAATTTTTTACATACAATTGTAAAACACCCTAAACATTGAATCTCAACAGTTTGATATATGCATAGATATACCAAAGCAGCTGGCATGTGCAGACCCCAAATAAAAATATCACATATGAATTCTCTTGGCTGTAGATTCGCCTTCTATGAACAAAGGTCTGTGACTTTGTTTTATGTGCCACAAGACCATACTAACAGCACAAAGACCCCCCAAAACCATGTAGTTTTGGAAAGTACACATTCTGATGAATCAAAAAAAGATAAAGATGTCTTTCTACACCAATCTACCAAACAGCAAAGCTTTTCTAAACTTAGAAGTTTTTATAACATTTCTGAAAATCTCCTAAAAATGTTGCAGTTTTCCATATTTATCTCACACAATGTTTTAGGAACAAAGAAAAATCACCCTAAATATGGACATCACAGGTCTACTTAATAGTTTGATGCCCAATATGCATAGAGTTACCAAAGTATGTGGTATGTACAGACCCCAAATGAAAAATGTGCATATGAATTTTCACACTGGCCAACTCAGCTGCCGAAAACAGAGCCCCGACTGTGCCTTATGTGCCATAAGACCCCCAAACTGTAAAAAGACCCACAGAAAACCATATATTTTTGAAAAGTAAATATTCTGATGGATCAAACAATGTAAAATCTATCCAAAGCACCAAACAGCAAAACTATACTAAATATACATAAGGATCAATAACGCAGGAATAAAATTGCAATAAAACCACCATAATTCTGTAATTCAATGAAATAACAAAATAATCTAATCTGATGTGGCAGTGTAAATAGTGGCCAAAATAGATTACCCAATAGTCATGCTGCCAAAATAATCAGTTTTTAGTTGTAAAAAAACCACAAATTGGTAAAATGAAAAAGTAAAAAAATAAAATGTGTATGCTGTACAAGTGTACACTTCCAAAAATTGTGTGGCGGTGTATATAAGTGTGTATATAAGTGCATATAGGTGTATATAAGTGTAAAATAAAAATACTAAAATATGCGTGTAAGAGTGTATATACAGTATGTATGCAAGTGTATGTAAGTATGTAAAATAAAGGCCACTCATCATTTCTGGACAATCTGATGGCTGGAGGGGTCCTGGCGAAGTGTGTCTGCAGATTCGGCAAGCATAAAGTGTGTGGGCATCTCAAAAGCATGAAGTAAGAAAGAGGAAGCAGTGCAGCAAGGCAGATGCGCGATCCAATGCGTCTGCCTCCTGTCACAGGACCGACATGACAGACCCCCAGCCTCATTACCCAGGGGCTGTCAATGCTGCTAAAGCTCTGCAGAAGCTGATACAGAGTACAGCGCCTATAACTGTAAGTACATACAGGGTACGTGCTTGGCAGTTAAAGCACTTCCCTGCCAGAACAGATGGCGTACATGCTGTTACAGTTCCTTTAAGAGTTGTTTAAAAGGGGAATACATTTTATCTTTAGTAATTTCAATTTAGAAAGAAACAAAGAAGAATATTATCTTTGCAATCAATAATGCAAACAATAAAATACTGTATATTTCAGTCTATAAATAATATTGTGTTAATTTATTAAGTATCTTTTAAAAACGAAATGTTTTTAGTAAAATCTGTTACAGTACATTTGCATACCGTAGCTCTCCAGAATTTTGGATGAGGTATTTTATTTAATTAACTGTAATTCACGGCCTGGTCAGGAAGCATGTCCCTTCTCTACTGCACAGTAAACTAGAACTTTGCAATGTGCATGTGCATCTAATCAAAGGCTGAGTCTTATTTGCTGAGGGAAAAAAAGAGAAAGTATACATCTGAAGAGGCACACAGCTACAATGTAATATAATAACCTTTATTTACTTATTAAAAAGGGAAAGCACTTAATGTGTAATCATACTTGCCAGTGGGTCTCTGATGAAATTAGTGGAATGTGCTTTGTATGCTGGGGAGTATTTTAACTTCCCACTTAAATAAGCAAATTATCAAATAAAATGAGCAATATCTTGCTTACTATTAGGATACACTATACCACAGGATTATAAATCACCTGAAAGGAAATAAGGTGACTGCCAATATTCAAACCTAAATGTCAGTATAAATTGAGTTCAGCGATGGTAACTTAATGGCTATCCTGAAATACTGAGAAAAGCTGTCTAAAGATCCTCAAAGTAAAGCAATAGGTTTTCAGACCATCATTGCCTAACACCTTCTAGCAGAGGCTGACTATAAAATCCAAAATCCTGCATTCACCATGGGTTATTATAGGTCTCAGTCAGTGTGTACAGTTTGTCCCTGCATTCCTTGCCAAATTTTGTTCTACTTGCCAATACCCTGGTTCTCACTGCAGCCCTGTTAATAATTCTGATTCCTATTAAACAGCTAGCTCTGGTTCCTTGTTCTGTTTGCTTGGGGTTCAAGTCTTAAGTCTTCCTACATGTTCTTGTAAGAAACCATTCCCATGTCCAGACCCTCTCTTTCTGATTATCGACTCTGATGACTGATTTTTCACCCTGTACCTGATTACACTTCTCTACTCAATCACCTTGATTATCTCTTTTCTGTGTTGCCCATTATGCCATTTTCTGAAATCCAGCTAATGCAGTCTTGAAAACTTGTCCATCCACTATAATTTTCAAGAGGCTCATGCAAAGATATGACAAAATAATGTGTTGGTAGTGATTGTGTAAATACACAGCCATTTTATTTGTGACCAAATTACTGTTAGGTAACTACTAGAAAAGATTCAAATAATTCATAATATCCTGCCAGTGACAGTCAATAAACGAATTAATACAATGGTGATTTTCATGGCATAACTAGATGTTACTGGGCCCCACAGTTGTCCTGTTTTACCAATACATTTTGAAATTGCTCATTAATTAAAGCTCATTAATTAGAGCTGTAGGTTCTTCTTCCTCTGTAGTTACACCCCTGGTGATTTTTGTGCAGCCGACCCTTGTCTCACCAATTTCAGGAGACTGTCAGAATTTACCTCATCCTAATGCAATATCTGATTCTGAACTTATATAGGCTTAAATGTCCATGTATGATCTAAAACTACAAAGAATATGCCCTAAAAAGCTTTCTCCATTGTCACTAAATGCAGTTTACAAGTCTTTAGACATCTGACAAACACTAGAACTGTTGATTACAATGTAATCTAATATTTGTTGTTTTTTAAGGATAAAATTTTTTTTAGTTTAGTTTAGTTGATTTGTTTAGTTGAATAAAGGTCAGATTAATTTGTAGAAGCATGATCAAATCTAATTGCTAATAGGTTGCTAGTGGTATTTGCACTGGTATAATTTATCACCTAGGTTAAAAACCTGTGCTAGAACCTATTTAAATACAATTAAATGAATTGAGATCAGAAACACAATATTAATGCAGGATTCTCTAGCAGGACACACATTTTTATCTCAATTCCTTGTTTTGCTTCTGGGGATAGAAACTCTTTTCTTTGGGACAAATGTTTTCCAAGAGCAGATGGTTTGCAAGATTAAGTTCTGAGAGAGAACTATGCTGGCTAACAGAGGAACAGCTGTGTCATATTACACCTGTTCTAAATATTGTTACTGTCAAACAAACCATATCTCTCATTGTATGAAGCTAGAAACAAGAAGATAAAATAATATAGGGTTAGTTTAAAATCAGATGGAACACAGCTGAATGTCCTGATCTCGCCATTGTCTAGCTTTATAAAAGTCATAGCATGTTTGCTTACTATATATATTAAACCAAAATGCAATAATCAAAGTGCTCTTCTCCCTTAGCTGGTTATTTGCATAATAACAAACAGGTGATCATATTGGATATTTCAGGGTTCTGTTTTCTTTTTCTATTCACACTCAAGTCTCTTAACTGCCTATAAGTAAATAATATTATTTTCTCAATATCACACTATAAGCTGGCAAAAGATTGTTTTGCAACCATCTGTTTCTGCTTGAAGGCCAGAGTGGACTTTTAAGATTTAGGTATGGTCCTTTATAGAATTAGAGTTTCCTCATACCAGAAGATGTGTTTTTTTTATAGTTTAAACCATTTAAAAAAATAATAAAAAAAAAAGCAATTTTATTTGAAATGACGAAATGTAATTGTAAAATGTGCCTTTAACACTTCACCATGGATAATAGTATGTATATCACTCTGAGGGCTATTTATATAATGCAATGCTTCAAGTATTCAAAGTAATTAAAATATGTACAGTAGAGATCCAGACGTGAATTGCATTCTTTAGAACATCACAGCTGCTCTTAGAGCAGCTGGTGTCATCCATCTAATTTCTATAACATTCTTAACTAGGATTCAAATGTGTTTACATGCATACTATCACTACTACAACATCTAAATACGACCTCATAACACACCCTGTTTGAAAAGAAAACCCTGGTTCTTTAACATTGCATGAGTTGTTATGCCCTCTGACCCCTTGTCCAATAAATCAAATGTTTTGGCTAACTTTCTTTTTCATTTCTGGGTATAAATACATAACTAACCATTTCTTTTGGCATTCAGGCTATACTATAATCTGTTAAATGCCTGCCCACAGCACAAAGCTCTTTGCGACCCCTTAAGGTAGATTTAAAACAAAGCACATAATTACCTGCTCTGAATATGTGTTGAAATCAACTACATCTGTAATATTGAACATTTTGCTGCACAGTGCTGGTAAGGGCATAACCTAATGGGGTGTTATTAATATTTTAAGCTAAATAGTCAGGTTTAACTTGTTCCATATACAAAGGTGAAACAGCGCCTAGGGCAACAGAGAAATCAAGAAATGGTATATGGTGTAGTAAGTCACAGACTGCTTGTACAACACCTTGTGTATAGTTATAGTTCTGCTGATCCAGTTCCTTAGGAGAATTGGTCCTTTCACCTTAGTAATATCACCAATATTGTGCTCCAAACACCTTCACAGATATGGCAGAATTGCCTACTTACCCTGTAGGGACAGAACATCGGCTAATCTGTGCTTTTTACTACTTTATTTGATCTGAAGGTTAGTGGCAGGTCGGGAGATGGGGAAGTCCGATCGTTCAAGGATTCGAACAATCGGATCTTTGTGTGGCCAGCTTTATACTCTTGCTCTTATATGCTTCTCCTTTAAAATCTATTTAAATTCACAAAATCAGTTTTAAATTGTTGACCCGTTTAAACCACAATTCAAAGCTCATCTCCTCCTCTAGCAGCCAGTAGCTGAAAAATCCTTTTAATTGTAAATGCAATAATGTTTCATAAATAGATTGGTGTGGGATATTTAAATGCACTCCGTTTTATTACAGAAGTAAAGAGTTGAAAAGTAAGTAAACAAGGCCTGCTTTTGTTTTGCCAATGCAGTAGGGGTTGTGAACAAATAACTGTAGTTCAGGGAGGTACTTGTCCAAAAATGTACTGGAGAGAAAAAATTTATGAACATTGAGTTCAAGCCACAGCCAAACGTGCAGCAGTCCAGGATGGAGACAGGGCAGTAAACCCTGAATGAGTGGAAGGAATGCTTTAAGAGGAAAGACACATACTGATCAGTAAAGCTGGCCATAGACGTAAAGATTTTTGAAAGATCCAATGGTTATCGTGAGACCACGATTGTCTCAAAACGATCGTTTAAATGCCTGATGTGTCCATCAACTAAAAAAACCATTTCAGGCGATATTGCCAGCAAAACTGAAGGATCGCAGCCTGCTTTGCCCTGCAAACATAGGTAGATTGCATGGAGGCCGATAAAGATTTTCTAACCTGGCCGATCAATCATCAGACCGATGTCGGACGAAAAATCGTAAGATGAACAATCGTTTGTATCCCACTAACCTCACGATAATTTGACAGATTGGTCGGACTTCCCTACGATCGGTCGTTCTGCGGTGAAAGATCGTTGCGTCTATGGGGAGCTTAAGGGTAAAACAATACAAAAAGTCACATTATTAGTGCTGATCCCCTCAAAAGGAGAGTTTTTTTGGAGAAAACAATGCAACACAATTGATGTTTGGTACCCACAAACCCTACTGTAAATGCAGATACATCCACCTCTATTTAAAAGGGAAGAGAAGGATCCAGGTGGACCAAATATGGGCTAAATAAATTACAGTTAATCAAAAGCTTGGTTGCCAATCAATTTCTTTAGAGAACTAGTAGACAACAAACCTTTTAGTGTAAATTAAACCTGCTAGTTAATCCAGAGGACAAGCCTTTACAGATTAAAGTCTGTGAACCTATAAACCTTGCTACTTGCACAGCCTTAAGCCTTACTTGAATCAAGATGAATATCTTTAAATGAACACTCTCTATGTTAGCATATAATCTGTGAGTTCATAACATGGAAACACTTTTCTTCAATATAGTATAAATGATACAGTAAGTATCCAAGGTAGAGAACAAGATAAGGAGTTTGTCTAGATATACAATTACAAGGTGACCAAGGGAATCTCAGAATTGATTGTTAATAGAATAACTAGAACATTGAAAAGACCAAATGCTATTCAAAGTAGCCATATTTGGTCATAAAGCTGATACTCCATTCATCCCCTGGGGTGAAATTTACAGGGCATGATTTAAAAGGATACAGAGGTAACAGGTTGCTAGAAAGTCTGAAAAGCCTCTTATTGCCCTGGCTCAGAGCAAAAAGGGGAGCCATGAGCCAGCTTGATAACAAGAAACTTGTGCAGAGAAATATTCAAAACCCACAATATCATTTAAGGTCGGGGTCTTGTTGCTCCACATAAACACAGTAAAAACAGACAAAAAATGCTCCATCAGGACTGGCCTTAAAGAAAACAGTCTCTAGAGTCTTACCTCTAAACCAAGTCAGCAGCTGCTTTTTGGCTACTATAACTATTTCAAATGTACAGGTTGTCTTTTACAGGGTTCTGTCCTGAAGGGGAACATGAGTGGACGGATCGTAAAGATTCCTATTTATTTCATAATTCTGAAAAATAAAACTAATGGTCTTGCTCAGTTTTACTATGTAACAGTATTTAAGTTTGCATCAGGAGGAGGATTTGTATGGGGTGCCGTTTGTCCCAAATATATTCTGTATACAAAACTATCCCTGATAAACAGAATGAATGTTTCTCATGGTATACACTGGTGTGAAAAACTATTTCCCCCCTTCCTGATTTCTTATTCTTTTGCATGTTTGTCACAC
>CM044444.1:48542664-48553377 GCA_024363595.1 Xenopus borealis
ACTAGTAGGATCTTACCCTGACTAACTACCATAGGAGAGAGTGTTTGATGTATTGTGTAGCAAACATGGTGGGAAGCTGTGCCCACTGCCATGTTCCAGTCCAGGAAAAGAAAATCTCGGTAAGTATGAATTGATTTTCTTATTTCCTGTTCCTTACACATGGCAGTGGGCACACCATGGGAAATACAAAAGCTCAAACACGGAGTGCAGGGAGGGAAAATTTATTTAATCATTAGGTAAAGCAGACTGCAGAACCGCTGAGCCAAAAGCCGAGCATTTTTTTATGAAAACATCAAATTTGTAATGTTTCGCAAAAGTGTGGAGCGAAGACCAAACTGCTGCCTTGCAGATGTCTTCCGCTGAAGCCCTGGATTGGAATGCCCAGGATGCTGCCAAGGCCCTAGTGGAGTGCGCTTTTACCTTTGAGGGTACAAGGTCAGACTGAACCTCGAAGTGTATGCACTGCTGTATCCAGTTAGCAATAGTGGACTTTGAGGGCTGAGATCCGGCTTTGTTCCCTGAAGTGATAACTAGGAGGGAGTCAGATTTTCTGAAGGACTTAGTTCTATCCAGGTAGATGGACAGACATTTCTTTACATCCAAAGTATGTAGACTTGCTTCCTGATCTGAGGTAGGATTTTGAAAGAAAGAAGGCAACACGATGTCCTGTGATGAATGGAAGTCAGACAGTACTTTTGGCCTGAAACTATCTGCTGTTTTAAGGATGACCCTGTCTTGGAGAAAAGTTAGTTATTTTGCCTTCTTGGATCGACAGTGCCTGCAGTTCACAGACTCTTCTTGCTGAGGTGATGGCTAAGAGGAAGCACATCTTAAAGGTTAATGATTTGAGAGAAGCGGTTTGTAGAGGTTCGAATGGTTCCTTGGTCAGAGAGTTGACTAAAGTTAGATCCCATGGTGGGACTTGAGATCGGATACTTGGTCTGAGTCTCCTCAGTCCTTGGAAGAACCTTTTAATTAAAGGTTTTTGAGCCCAGGGGATTTCTGAAAAGTGAGAAATGGCAGAGACTTGGCCTTTGAGGGTAGAGTTGCTAAGGCCTCTGTCTGCCCTTGTTTGGAGAAATTCAATTACCTTGACCTCAGAGATGTTGTTGATATTCAAATTGTTTGATGATCCCCAATCAATTAGCTTCTCCCAAATTTTGAAGTACTTCTGAATGGTGGATACCTTCCTGGCTGCCAATAAGGTAGATATTGAATTGGCAGATAAGCCAGAGGAGCTGAAATTCAGCCTTTCAAAAGCCATGCCATCAGATGCAATCTTTCTGGGTGAGGGTGGACTATGGCTCCTTGGCTGAGGAGGTCCGGAGAGATGGGAAGGCTGAGAGGCTCTTCGACTGATAGTTGTAGGAGGAGGGGAAACCAAGGTCTCCTTGGCCAGAGTGGGGCTATTAGGACCACTTCCGCTTGATCCTCCTTGATTTTGTGTAGAGATTGTAGAGATTGCGGTATTAGAGGGAATGGGGGGAACAGGTAAGCCCTGTTGAAGTTCCACTTCCTTGAAAAGGCATCCGAATAGATGGCTGTTTTGTCTGGTCTCCAGGACACGAAAGCAGTTAATTTCTTGTTCCTTCTCGAGGCCATTAGGTCTAAGGAGAACGGACCCCATTTCGTTTGAATTAGATGAAACACTCTCTGGTGTAGTTCCCATTCCCCCGGTACTGGTGTGGAGCGGCTGAGTTTGTCTGCCAGATAGTTGAAAATGCCTGGAACATGTTCCGCTTTTAGGTCTGTCAGATGTTGCTCCGCCCAGGAGAACATAAGAGTGGTCAAGGTAAACAACTCTTTGGATCTTGTTCCACCTTGTTGCGTACAGATTTCCCCTGTATTAAGTGTCGGAAGTACAAAAGGGCCAAGTGAATGGCTTTTAGTTCCTTCCAGTTGGATGATCTGGACATCTCTTCCTGTAGCCAGGTTCCTCGAGTTCTGAGATCCCCCAGGTGGGCACCCCAACCTGTTTTGCTGGCATCTGTGGTTATTATTATCCAATTTTTTGGAAGGAGACACACTGGGTGGAGTAGATTGTCTTCCTGGAGCCACCATTTGAGGGAGTCTATGACTTCTGGGCTCAGTCTGATTAACTGGTTGGGATTTGAGTAGTCGTGGTCCCATTTTGTGATCCATCTGTAGAACTCTGGAATGAATTCAACCCCATTTTACGCATTCCGAAGTTTAACCTAGTTTCCCCAAGGTCTTTTGACATAATCTTGCCGTGGTCATGGGGAATCTGGTGAGGGAAAAAACAGATTTCTTGATGTCTGGGATTTTCCTGATTGGAAGGCTGATGGAAAGAGTTTGGGTTCTTATCAGAACTCCTAGAAATTCAAATTCTTGAATAGGTTGGGTGATGCTCTTTTCCCAATTTATTATCCAACCTAGATTTTGTAAATAGGAAGTTGTTAACTGGAGATACAATGTCAGGAGTTTTCTGGAAGGAGCTATGATAAGGAGATCGTCCAGGTAGGCGAATATCTGAAATCTCATTAATCTGAGGTTGGCTATAACTGGAGCCAAGATCTTTCTAAAAACTCTTGGTGTAGTGGCAAAGGGGAGAGCTCGATACTGAAAATGTTGGTTCAGAATTTTGAATCTGAGATACTTCCTGTGGGATTTTCTTACAGGAATATGTAGGTACACATCCTTCAAGTCTAGTTTCGCTAGCCAATCGTTTTGTCTTAAGCATTGTGAAATGGATTTGAGTGTTTCCATCTTGAATGAAGGAACATGTAGACTGTTGTTTAGGTTTTGTAGATTTAGAATTACCCTGAATTCTCCGTTTGTTTTTCTCCAAAGAAACAGGTGAGAATACAATCCCTGAAACCTCTGTTCTCTTGGTACTTTTGTGATGATTCTTTTGTTCTTTAAATCTTTTAAAATTTTGGAGAGGGCTAGCCTGTTTTCTTTTGACCTTGGTCTGTCTGAGGAATAAAACCCCTTGGGTGGGGCTTTTTTTACATCTAATCTGTATCCTTTTGAAATTATGTCCATCACCCATTTGTCTGTTATTTCTCGAGCCCACAGTGTCCGGAAACGAGAAATTCTGCCTCCAATGAAAGATAGAGGGGCTCCAAAACCTCTTGCTTTTGGGGAACCCTGCCAGGAAAGGACTGTTTTTTTGGTTTCCACTGCCTGGAAAAAGGCTTGCCTGGTTTATATTGTTTTACGTCTTTTAGGGAAGGTCTGGAAGTGTAAGGTCTGCCTCTGAAGGATTTTCCGTCTCTTTTTTCTTGAGGTAAAAAGGATGATTTCCCTGCTGATGCTTTGGAAATAATCTGATCCAGATCAGGGCCAAACAAGAGGTTACCCTTGAAGGGTAGGGCAGGTTGTGTTTGGATTGTGTGTCAGCGCTCCAGTGCCTGAGCCATAGACCCCTTCTGGCCGAGACTGACAACCCCATGGATTTTCCGGCCAGCTTGACTGCATCCATCAATGCTTCTGCCACAAAATCATTGGCAACTTGGATGTCTTGTAGCAGGTGAGTGAGTTTGCCTCTATCTTCGCCTCTTTTAATAGCTTCTTCGAGTTCCTGTAACCAAATGTTATTTGCTCTGGTCACAGAGGTGATCGCTATGGCTGCTTTGCAGGCAGCCCCCCCCAGCAACATAAGCTCTTTTTAGAGATGCATCTTGCCTCATCTCCATTGGATCCCTAAGGGATACACCTTCGTCCACAGGGAGTGTGGTCCTTCTGGCCACTCTAGTAATTGCGGCATCTACTTTGGGCGCAAAATCCAAAATTTTAGATTGTTCTGGCTGAAAAGGAAACATTTTCTTGAACCTTCTTGAGATTGTAAATTTTTTATCTGGGTTTTCCCATTCCGATTCTACTGTTTTTTGGATCAGCTCATGGATAGGAAAGAGATTATTCTTTTTAGACACAGCTTTGAACATCTTGTCCTTTTTCTTGGGAGACTTTGTTTTATCTTCCAAATCTAGAGTTTTCCTTATGGCCTTTTTTAAAGGTTCCACCATATCTAAGTTGAAGGCTGTATCTTCTAATATGGAATTATCCGAAGAAAGCTCTCCTTCTGAGTCAGAGCTGATATGAGCCTCAGTGAGACTAGACCGGTCTTGCATAGGGGACCTTGGTTCAACACTCAGATTATGTGGATTGATATTTTTTAAGACGTTATCGGTGACCTTGGAAACCATAGCCGTCATTGATTTTTCAAATGAATCTTTCATCCAAGCCATTAATTCTTTGAGTTGAGCTGTGTTGCCAGCTGAGTCTTGAGAACAGTTTGCACAAAGGTCATTATCTGGTAAAGCTGGATCTTTGCAAGAGATGCATTCCTTCCTGGTGGATTTTCTCCTTTGGTGCTGTGGCTGATCCTCATAAGGGGAACTCCTGTGAAGGAGCAGGAAGAAATTATTAAAATTATTAATTTCCCTGAATGCTGTCCTGAAAAGGAGAGAAGAAAAAATCGGTAAGTCCCTTATTTTGCCTCTCTAAATAACTCAACCCCTTGAGCCCGAGTGAGAGCATCTAGTACTCATTGTAGAAGTTAGACTGACCCTGAAAGGAAAAAAATCACAAACAGCTGATAGGGTCAATCACTCTAAAAGAAAAAAAGGGACTAAAATGTAATTGGCAGAGAGGTACTCACAGATGTACCCTCTGAATGCACAAAGGCACACACTCCAGGCATCAGAGTTTTGATCTTACCAGTCTGGCAGCTTGAAGGGGGATAAATAGGCGCTGCATTTGAATTTTCGCGCCAAAACCACTTAGTCGCCATAACTCTGCGTCATTGTGAACTGGCGTCTGATGTTGCGGAGCCCTGTTGCGCAAACACGCCAGCAAATTCACGCCAAACTGCGCCATTTTGGAAGTGGTAATAGTCTGCGTCTTATTGCGCATGCGCCGATATACGGCATAGCGACTGACTGCACCGGAGGTACACTTTGACCATAAGCCCGCCGGACTCAAGCCTCGGCTCCAGAGCTTCAACAGAGGAGAGGCAGTCTGCTGGATTCCGGGGGAAGCGGCAGGAGGAAAAAAAGATGGCGGCCAGGGGCGGAAGGATGTTTTTTTATAGGAGAATTCCTATCCAACCACCTGATGGGGGGTGTGTGCCCACTGCCATGTGTAAGGAACAGGAAAGCAGGAATGCCCTTAACCAAAATGTCCACACAAGCAGGCCAGTAAGCTTTGTTCTTATTGGTTCAGTAAAGTAACTGACAGTATTGCTTCACAGAATGGTTATTTTATCTGTTTTGTGAAACAAAACTTAAATTTTGTCGAAAGAATGAATCCTGTACTAATGAATTTTGCTTTCTGTCACAAAAATCGATTTTGTCATTCAAATCTAGCTTGGCATGCACTAGTTAGTTACACTATTATATATTCTGTCCAAGTTTTTTTTTTTTACATAATTCATTCTGTAAGTAACTTTGCATATAAGTGCATCTGTTACATGGAGGTTATATATTTGTGAGACAGATTGATTGTTAAAATATACAGAATAGAGTTTGTAATATAATGACATCCTTTTGTGCACTAACAATATTTTGTTCTCATTCTTTAGCGAAATAAGTATTTTGTATATTTTTTATCTGTATATATGGTCACAAATAGTAATATACCATGAGAGACATTTGTTCTGTGTATTAGGGATAGTTTTGTATACAGAATGTATTTGGGACAAACGGCACCCCATAGATTTGCAATCAGTGCAGCCTAGAAATTAGTTTTCCTTATTCTCCAAATGATCTGATAACATTACTATAGTGATGTATTAATAATAATGACAATGTCCCTCCCATATAATCTGTACATTATCAACAAAAATAGTATGTTGTCTTCATTGTATGGTGACTTGTGTAATGCTTTTTTCAGAAAATATTAATCACAAACTTAGACTGCTCCTCTGAGCACTTTTGCATTTTAGTGGTTAGTGAGACGTTAGTAGTTTTAATACCATGTTTTTAGCTGTAAGCTAGAGTGCCAGTAACACTATGGTAAACTACTTATTCAAACAGTGCAAGAGTCAGTTAGGGTCACTGACACTCTACTATTCAAAGGAAAGAAGGGAAAACCTTTACCACACTCTGCTACATTATTTGCAACTTTTTGCCTGCATTAGCCAATGTACATTTCAAAATGAAAACACAATTCAGAATCCCTAGTCTAACTTTCTCAAAGTTCATCTCAATTTTCCAGATACATCTATACAACACATTTCATACTGTTGCCCTAGGCAACCTGGCCAGTCGTGGCGCTGATTGGGAGATTGACACTAGTGTGCATGGGTGGATTGACGCTTGTTCACAGCAACGTGCAGGCATGCATGAATCGACGCACGTGTGCCTTTTTGCACGCATGGAATCGCAAACCGGCAAGGAGAGAGGACCGAACTAAGGGTAGAAGGCAGGTATGGTACATACCTGGCGCCCCTACAGCTTTGCGCCCTAGGCACATGCCTACTCTGCCTATCCCTAGGGTGTTCTGTGCAAGTTGAATGAGGGGAGGACAGAGGTGTGGTTTTGGACCTAAAGTGTAAACTATATGCTCTCATGAAATACCTGATCATGCACCTAGAGCTCAGCATGCTACCAATGTATACCTTACACCTAGCACTACATGACTGCATAATAGATGATAGGGAAAACAGATTAGTTGAGTAGAAATCCCATGCTTGTGTTTTGTTAATTTTTATGAGATATGCTCTCCTAAAATATAAATATAAAATAACATTTCTGTTATACAAGTAGCAGCTAACTGTTTATATAAAGCTATACATTCTGTCTTCCTTTTTTCCTTTTATATAAAACTTGGCCGTATGTTTCTAAAGGGCATTTTAAAGCAGCAGTTAGAAACCTAATACATTGTTTAGCAACAAGATACTGTTAGGCTCACATTATTGAATCTATTGAAAGGCTGTCCATGACCATTTTACAGATAAATGTCATCTTTACTGAATTCATTTTAAGTCATTTTATCTTCTTTTCCTACCATGTATGTGTATATATTTGTAAAGATATATTTTCTAAATAATTGCACTAAATGAATTAGTCCAGACCTCTGGCTGGCATCATGTGGTTTTAATTTAGTTTGTGGACTGTGACCTCTGACCCCTTTTTACTATACTAACTGAGCTCAAAGAACACTTAGCAATTTCTCCACTTCCTACAGGAGAAAGACTCATGGGGCTGAGTGAATAAAGGGGAGGGTGGGAGCAGGAGAAAGGGAAACAAACTTTCACATAAAATTATGGTATATGGATAATTGAGAAGTTTAAAAACATGAATCTAATTGTGCAGTCCCTAGAGAGGCAGATATTGAGCAATCCTATAAAAAGGCTTGGAGTATCCCACTGGTGATTTATTGCTAAATCCTCGTATTTTTCAATACATTATAGTTTTAAATTGTGTTTAAATTGAGTGTAGAAGAGCAGAGGCCATTAGGAGATGCAGAAATGAAGATTATATTTAAATATTCATGCATGCAGTACCTTATTATTGAATCTGAACACTAACAAAATCAATATTAAGTGCGGTTTGACATGAATTTATTTATGAATTTCGACTTTCTAAGTACTGTATTTTTTCACTCAAAAATTGTGAGTATAATGTAGTCATAATATCAAAACAAAGTGTCAGCGTGCATTAGCTTAGGAGGTTATAAACCTCTTTATTAAGGGTCCCCATATAGTCCTCCAAAGTGCTTAGCACACAAAATAAGATTTTTTTTCTAAACACTTAAATACACATGCACAGGAAGCTACTGAAAATAGCAATGCTAACACTTCACTCTACTTAGCACCT
Source organism: Xenopus borealis (assembly GCA_024363595.1). Classification (NCBI taxonomy): domain Eukaryota; kingdom Metazoa; phylum Chordata; class Amphibia; order Anura; family Pipidae; genus Xenopus; species Xenopus borealis. The sequence goes on from CM044444.1 coordinate 48,550,449, forward strand.
GTTTAGAACTAAGGAACAAGACTGTTAATATCAATATGTTTAGATTAAGGTTCTACATGAAGGTTCTACATGAAGGCAAGAGAGAGAATTTAGTAAGAAGCAAAACTAAAGTAGTCATATTCACAATCCTAAACATGCACTCATGGGTGCCCCCAAAATAAAAAAAATATTTTAATTATAAATATATAATTTATGGCATTCTTCTGAGGAAGTGGTGTGATGCCACAAAACGCGTCAAGCGTGGGGTTCTGTCACATTCATGTCCAGTGACTTTTAATGTTTTTCAATAAAGGAAGATTTTGAATTTCAACCAACCTGCTGAGTGCTCCGTTAAACTCATTTTACAAATTTCGCATCAACAAGCCTTGACCGGTGGCTCACCTACGTGTCAGCACCTGCACAGGTTCTCAGGTGTGAGTATGTGCTCCCTTTCTCTAAACTTTATTTCAATAATTTATGGCATAGTTAGGGTTAGGCAGGATGCCACGTCTTCTTTGTATAATGTGATATGCAAGTAACAAAACTGCAGCAATCCAAGCAGATCTTTGCTTTCACACATTTATATAAACTTATTGTTGTTTGGGCTGCTGTTGTCAGCTGCAGTGGTTTAATAAACTAGCCCATATGCCTTCCAAAGCAAAATATCCTTAAAAACTGCACAATTCATTGCTGCCATGAATGAGGCAAAATGAGGGTAAAGTAAGCAAAGATGGCTGAGGCATAAGAATAAAACTAGCTATGCCTTAGTACTTCAGCCGTTTCCATTCCATTGTATACATCTTGTTGCAAAGTAACACAAAGGCAAATATAACAAGTGCAACAATGAGACATAAAAGTAATTTAGCAGGAAACCTTATGCTGATTTTACAGCTCAGAATTTCAACACTTCAGTGCTGAATAAGTCTACCACAAGTCTGATGGCATAGCTTGTACTATTGCCCTTGAATGGAATGGTACAATGTATTTATATATATATCATCCTAGTTCTTTAAAATTAAGTTACAACTTGCAATGCTAATTAATAGGGTTAATATCTTTTAGGCACTAAATCAGTCTGGTGACTGCCAACAAGGTTTCTCCATTTTAAGGGACCTCAATGTGCACAAGGCAATTGTGATGTCAAAAAGCAACCTACTTACTCTGGAACATTAACTAGCAGTCAAAGTTAAGAGACACTGTTTCTCTTAATGTACTTTTAAAATGAATAATTTTTACAACAGCATCCAGACTAAAACAATTAGCAGTCAGATAAGTTTCATTGCCTGCCAGAAATTTGTTAACTCATCTATTGTTTAAGTGACTGATGGTAATTAAATGTGCGAATAGAATGTTCTGCTACTCTGTTGCATGATCCAAGTACATTTTGATGCTTTTAAGTGTTTTAAAGCTGTCTTTAACATTGTACCAATACATTGTTTTAGAATCTGTTTAATGAGATAAACTATATTGATTGATTCTGTGAACTGATATTTCATATTAGCCAAATGCCTCCATCACCTGATAATTAGTATCTTAATAGGACAAAGAAAAAGTTGAGTTTTGATGAAGCCTATGAATCAAAATTAAAGGAAGACTGAACACTAATGTTTAAATACCTGATGCAAAAGATTGTATTGCCTACTGTCATACTAATTTTTAATTAAAACAAACTAACAATAATGTTGTTTACACCAAGGGTATCAGTAAGGTATCTGACCCCAAAGACATTCACCTTACTGTCCCTTACATGAGTAATACTCAAAATAAAGCTATGTTAAGAAATGTTAAAACCAAAAAAATATTACAGACTCTATGATAAAGACACTTAGACAACTGATTTAGCATTTTTTTGCTAGTTTAAGAAACACTTTCATTTCCAGTTTGAGGTCCAAAAGACTTTGTGCTATTTTTACCGGATCATCCTCTTCACAGGTTTGGAAAGTTAGACCCTTGTTGGGCTTTTTTCCAGCCTAACATTAGTAATTATAGCAATGCTTGCAATCAGTTATTCTCAGTTCAATACAATAATGCAATTTAGGCTATACTGGTATACAAATAGCTCAGAATTACAAAGAGGCCATCTCCCATAGACTCCATTTTGAGCAAATCCTAAACCTGTATCCTTATTTAAAATCGTTATGATTATCTCCATTGAATATTTGAAAAATATAGGTTAATTTAATATTTCATCAAGATGTTCCTGATGTTCTATCAAACCAATTGTTAAAATTATCTTTAATAGACCTCTAAAATGTTATTTTTAATTTCCTCTATAAATTTGCTGAACGGAAATTTTTCAAATTTGTGGAAAGTGTTACTGGCTCAAATTGGAGTTTTAAACTAATTAAAATGTTAATAGGGGTCATAAGTGCAAGAGCACCAAGGGGTGCAAGAATAAGTCCCCCCTGTGAATTGCTCTTTGCACTAAGCACTAAGGCTATGGACACACATGCGGTCCTCTGAGCAGTTTTTAAAAAGCTGACCGCTGCATAAATTTATGAAGGGAGGACTGTTCCCCCCCGAAACGTTGAATCTTTGGTGAAATAAAAGGGGAATCCCCCCAACTGCAAGAATATGTGTGTGCGGATCCGATTTCTTCAATACTATTGTTGCTAAGGGACCTTGCCGGGTCTACGGGAGTCCAGCACCACGTCAAGCAGTGTGAGTAAATTGCGGGAGTGCGGTGGCAAAAATAATTGTAATTTCTAATGTGACATGCGTGTGACATGTGAGCAGTTGTACTCTCTGCACTAATGTTTTTCCCCCTCCGTGACCCACTCTGATGTAAGGTAAGGGGGCAGCATCATAAGACCCCTCTTAGTTATATATGAATGTAATGTATATATGAATGTAAAGTAATTGGTATCACTGAGACCTGGTGGGATGAAATATGTGACTGGACTGTGAATTGAAATGGTTACACCCTTTTTAGGAGGGACAGAGGGATTAA
>CM044444.1:48560181-48582428 GCA_024363595.1 Xenopus borealis
GGCCCCTGCTCATTAGGTGGGTTGGTGCCAGTGCTGCTGTTTGCCTCTGTTAGTGTAGCTATGTCAGTCCTAGCATATTTGCTGAGGCTAAGTGCAGCTGCGGTGCTCACCTTGTGGCTTAGTGACTGGCTCTGTTCTTCCTCCGTGCAGTCTGCCCCTTGCGCGCATGATGATCCGCCATCTTGGGAGGTTGTGTGCTGGTGTTCGGACGGCCGGCTTTTTGGCGGCGCGCCTCTGTTTTTCCCCATTGCGGCTGTGAATTCGGGCTCCGGCGTGTTCCTGGGCGTGTTTGCAATCCAGGCGGTTGGTTAAAAGCGATTATTGTGGGGTTCGCAGGTTGTTTGGCAGGGTTCTTTAGCGGAGCTCCCGTTAATTGCGACCTACATTTAGCACTTCCGGTCACGCCCCTCGATAGGGATAATTTTTAATACAGAATATATTTGGGACAAAACCGGCACCCCATACCATTGTAGCTTGCACTATTGTTGCTAATCTAAACTGCCTCAGTAGCAGGGACGATTTTGGCCCTACCTCCCTTGGTATCTTGTGGGGAAATGAGGCCTGAGGCAAGGTTTTCACCTCATGTCTGGTGCACCCCTGCTCAGTAGCTGCCCTTCATCTTTAACAGATCAGCCCCCAAGTGATGTCAACCCAGGAGACATATTCATAGATGGTAGTTGTATAATAAGTTAGAATTTTTTTTATAGTTTAGAAATAGAAAGGCATCTTAATGCAGTGACTGTATTTTATACAGGATGTAAAGCAAGGAATTGTATTTTGTTATAGATGAAAAATAAGTGGTAGGGTCAGACCTTAAATGTAAGTTTGATCTTGTGCCATAAACAACAGAACACTACTTCTTGCTTTTCAGCTCTCTTTTGTTTACACTGACTGGTTACCCTGGTTACCAGGCAGTAACCAATCATTGAATTGAGGGAGGGCCACATTGGTCATAACTGTTGCTTTTGACTAACTCAGATTTAGAGGGCTGAAAAGCAGGATGTTGTGTTGTATTCTGTTATGTTACACATCCACTCACTCCAGCCTTTATACATTACATTTTTGGCTAACTAACTATATTAGAAAGATTTTTGATTTTGCACATCTATTTACCCAGTTTTTAGTTTTACCCTCAACTGTTCCTTTAAGGGGCAGATTTACAAAATTCGTGTGAAGAGATCGAAGTTTGATCGAATTCGATCGAATACTGATTGTACTATTTTTTCGGAGGATCGAATATGCAAATTTGGCATCTAACCAAATATTCGAATTATCGAATAGATCAAATGATCGAAGGATTTAAAATTTTTAAATCCTTCGAATGCCTACTTCGCCAGATTGAACCTACTGAATATCAATAGAAGCCTATGGGCTTTTGCAAAGACTTGCTTGAATACCATTCATACGATCGAACGCCTCGATCGTTCGAATCGTACAAATTTTTCAGAGGCTCAAAGGAAACAGTATGATTTTTTTGAGAAATCGAATATCGAGGAAATTGAAGCCTAAACCTATTAGATAAGAATTCAATAGTTGAATGCTTATCGAATTTGGAGGGGATTCGAGGGATTTTAGGGGAATTTTAGTAAATTTGCTCCTAAGTATAAGAGTAGATATATACCTTTCCTAAAAGTTTCTAAAACAGAGCTTGTGTTCCTAAAGGAACAGTAACAACAAAAAATTAAAGTGTTTTAAAGTAAAGAAAATATCATGTAGTGTTGGCCTGCGCTGATCTGTTTGCTTCAGAAACACTACTATAGTTCATATAAACAAGCTGCTAAGTAGCAATGGCTGAAATTGAAAAAGGGCTACAGGGCACAGGACAACTAATGGATAACAGATAACATTATGTTCTACACAGCTTATCTGCTATCTACTGTGTAACTTGAGCCTTTTCTCCTTTGACTAGTTGTCCCCATGGCTACACAACAGTTTACCAGTGCAGGGCAACACTGCATTATATGTTTATTACTTTAAAACTATTTCAGTTTAAAGTGATATTGACATCAGAAATAAAACCTCTTTTACAACACTCCTGATTTGGTCTTTGTATTTGCTGTAAATAAATTTGCCTGTTTCACATTACTTACCCAATTTCTCCATGTTCCTCTATGAGGGGGCTGCCATATTTGTCAATATGACCTCTAGGTAACTTTTAGGGGTTATTTACTAAAACCTTTTCCATAATTTGAATAAAACAAACTTGACTTCACTCCCATCCACGAATTTGGTAAATTTTTAAATAGTTAAATAGGTCAATATAGTCAGAATGAAAACAAAACTCAAAAAAATATAGGTCATTTGATTTTTTTCAAACTGTCGCTCATTGAGCTCGTTTGTTGAATTTGTCACTGAAAAAACAAGATTATCCAAGTTTTTGAGTGAAAACCAGCATCTGACACCCCAAAATAACTGAAAATTGAGAAGGCAAAAAACATTTTCAAATGGTTAAAGGGACCTCTGCCATCAACATTTACATAATTTCAGAAGGTTTTAGCTGGAGTATTTTCATGTTTGGATATTTACTCTGCTTTGAGGCACAATAAATCTCTAAAAATTCTAGTTTTTCAATAAAAAACTCAACCAGACGAACTCGACTTTTAATAAATAGACCCCTATGTGTAGATGGATATTTCAAAGAGTTTTAAAGAGTTTTTTTGGGGCAGATTACCCAAGGGTCGAATTTCAAAGTTAAAAAACTTTGAAATTCGACCATCAAATTGTTTTTAATGGGCATTTATAAAAACGGCATTTGATAAAAATAATTTGAATCATTCGAATGCAACGTTCGATTCGAATGATTTCAAGCAAAACCCTTCCATTTTTTCATACAAAATTAATGTAAAGGTTCCAGAAGGTCCCCCATAGGCTACAATGGCAGTTTGGCAGCTTTAAGGTGGTGAATTTGAAGTTTTTAAAGATACAGTACTTCGAAATTCGAATTTTCAAACTGTTGAATTTTTTCAGGTACCCCAAAATTACTTTGAATTTGGTATTTTTAAAATTTTAAATAAATTCAAATATTAATTTCGACCCTAACTAAATCTGGCCCCTAGTGTCAGTATCCATTTCAGGATCAGCATAGATCTGGAAGATCTATGAAAAGTAGATTTTTATTTCTGACTGGATAACCTAGCTACAGATCTTGGGGTAGTGATTTGTAGTTAAAGGAACAGTACCACCAAAAAATTTAAGTGGTTTAAAGCAATGACAATATAGTGTATTATTGTCCTGAATTGGTAAAATTGATCTGTTTGCTTCTAAAACACTACAACAGTTCATAGAAACAAGCTGCTGTATAGCAATTGTGGAAATTGAAAAAAGGCCCTATGGTACAGGTTAAATAGTGGATAACAGATAACACCATTATGTTCTACAGAACAAATCTGCTGTCTGCTGTGTAACTTAAGGCTTTACTCCTTTGAATGACTTCCCCCAATGCTACACAGCATCTTATTAGTATAAACAATAGTAGTGTTTATTAAGCAAACACAAAAGGTTTCCCAGTTGCAGGTTAACACTGCATTATATTTGTATTACATTAAAATACTTTTATTTATTTTTTTATAATTTTATAATTTTTTGATGCTACTGTTCCTTTAGATTTGTAGAAGGCAGCACAGATCTATGGTTGTGGCATCTAGTCCCTTTTATGAATAAATTATTATGTATATACAACTTTTTTGGAAAATGCTGTATTAAACTATTTGGCTTTACTGTTTCCTAGTGGATAAGGAAATTGAGCTGTTGACAAAAAAAGCAAAGCCATCTTTGATACAGCACCTATTTATTTACCTTGTCCTGTTAGAGATCCAAAGATCCTGAGAATAAATATAATTAAAGAATAAGGCATGGAGATGGGGCATATAGTCCCTTTTATGAATACATTATTATGTATATACAATTTAATTTTTTTGGAAAATAAATACTATATTAAAATATTTTGCTTTACTGTTTCCTACTAGTGGATAAGGAAAGGGAGGTGTTGACAAAAAAAGCAAAGCCACCTTTGCTACAACAACTATTAATTTACCTTGTCCTGTTAGAGATCAAAGTTCTTGAGAATAAATATAATTAAAGAATCATAATAAGAAGAGTTATGGAGAAACAGATGAAGAATCTTCGCTCATTTAATAAATTTCAAGCAAATATCTCAAAAATTGCTGCATTTTATTAAAAAACATCTAATAATAATAATAATAATAATAGGACAATGAAAGTACTATGATCAAACTGGACAGAGTAGTTTTTTATGTGTTCAGTGTACACTGAAGTGGTTTAAACCTGCAGCTCCAATTCAAACAATCTGCCCAGAGATTTTACTGAGAATGCACCTGTTCATAGGTAACTCATATACTTGGTAATATCTCTGATACAAATGAGCTTTCATTATTATAGCCGGGTCACTGTTACACTGTGTCTACCTATGCAGAATCTGTTCTGTGCAGAGAGGATGCATCAGGCATGAACAAAGTCAATGGAATACTAACAAGTTCCGTCTGAGGGTAAAAAGCCCCCTGTTTAATACATTACTGTGACCACCTATTGATAGTGTGAAAACCAGCATGCAGCCTCCATTTCAGTACATATTCTCAGTCTGTTAGTTATATCCAGTTTACTGTAAGCCAGACGAGTTACTATCTTACATACAGAATAAAGATTGTCTGTCCTGCACCTCCATCCCTCCAGCACTATGTAAAGTCATAAGGTCAAACCTGAAAGACAATCCCTCTCTGATATTTCTGTCAATGTATGGAAAATGCTAGATCTATACATGCAGATGATACATCGTACTCTTTCACTTGCTGCATTAGATTAGTGCTCCTTTTACTACCAATGCATTTTAGTGGACAACAGAATACTCTGCAAGGGAGATTAGCCAAGTCTAGGTTAAAAGTCAAATAGCATTTGTAGCTGTTTGATTTATAATATTCATCAGTGATTTTAAAAATGTTATCATCAAGTAGATAAAGAAAAAACATTTCCAGTAAATCAATGTATTTTGCTATAATTTTATTAGGAATATAAAAGGAGCCTTGTGAAAAGTGCTTAGAGCGCAAAAAAAAGAAGGCGAGCGGTGGAAACATTAGTCAGTCTGTATTAGGAATACCATACTCACATTTTATTGTTACTGTCAGGATGTGAAAGGCAGTGCTTACAACAAGATAATACATAATGTATTACAGGAGCATAAACATCAGCAGTCATTTTTATTGTAAAAACTAAATGCAAAGGAAACGAAAAGAGATAAACACAATAGAGAACATTTACTATTGCTAAAACTGTAAGGCAAAGAAGAAAGTCACTATATACAGAAATCGGTATAAGTGATTATACAGAATTAGCCTTTAACCATCTGTCTGCCTGCAGCCCGAGTGTTTTAGTTAAACTTAATCTTAAAAAAGATTGGCAGTTATTGTATATGTACTGTATAAGGCAAATTATCCAAGTGCAAAGACAACATGGGGAGGTAAGAGAAAATCCAGTTGCTTTCTCACTGAGTTTTTATTTTCACTTATGTTATTGCTGATAGCAATTTACTGGTACTTTGAAATCTGTATAGTTGAAATTACTGTATACTGCATTGCATGTACCTAAATAAAATAGTAACAGGGATAATATGTAATTTTATATAAATTATAAGATGCTAGTTGAAGGTTTTCCCACACTATATTAATTATATAACTTACTACATAATTCAGCAAGCAGAGGAAAGCATTTTCTAACAAAGTTATACATTTCAGAATAATGATCTAATGACCTGGAAGTGAGCACATTTCCTTTTATTGCTGGTACAGGTAGGGTCAGTGCCAGCCAAGTTGCCCAGATGCCCAAGACAACCCAGCCAATAATGTCTCCCTCTCCTGAATGCACATAGGAGCACATGCGCCACAGGTGGGGGGACATAAGGGTCCAAACTAGTTCAGGCCCTGGGTATGGGATTCATGATCTGGAAACACATATAGCATAGTTTATTTTGAAAAAAATTTAGGCAAGCAGCAATCTGAGAAAATGGGAATGGAGAGAAAATACCTGTGAGAATAGAAAGCAAATAGCGGTACCTTGGGAAAAGTCAGGGAGCATACCAGAGGGACCTGGCACACATAGCAGTATTACTGCTAGTGGAAATACTGAAATAGAGAAATTCCAGAGAAGAGTGACTATGCTGTTAAACCAAATGGAAATTCTCAGTAATGAGGAAAGGAAGGCCAAGTTGGGACACTTTACAGTGGGAACAGAAGCTTAAAGGGATACTGTCATGGGAAAAACAGTTTTTTTCAAAATGCATCAGTTAATCAGTGATGTTCCAGAAGAATTCTACATTGAAATCCATTTCTCAAAAGATCAAAGAGATTTTTTTATATTTCATTTTGAAATCTGACATTGGGCTCGACATATTGTCAATTTCCCAGCTGCCCCAAATCATGTGACTTGTGCTCTGATAAACTTCAATCACTCTTTACTGCTGTACTGCAAGTTGGAGTGATATCACCCCCTCCCTCCCCCCCAGCAGCCTAACAACAGAACAATGGGAAGGTAACCAGATAACAGCTCCCTAAAACAAGATAACTGGTAGATCTAAGAACAGCACTCAATAGTAAAAACCCATGTCCCACTGCGTTCTATTCAGTTACATTGAGAAGGAAAAACAACAGCCTGGCAGAAAGCAGTTCCCTCCTAAAGTGCTAGCACAAGTCACATGACCAGGGGCAGCTGGGAAATTGACAAAATGTCCAGCCCCATGTCAGATTTCAAAACTGAATATAAAAAAATCTGTTTGCTCTTTTGAGAAATGGATTTCAGTGCAGAAGTCTACTGGAGCAGCACTATTAAATAGTGCGTTTTGAAGAAAAAAAAAGCATGTTTTCCCATGACAGTATCCCTTTAAGGAGGCACATGATATTTATTACTAAATATATAAGAGTAATAATAGAATAAAATAGAAAAAACTCTCTGTGGCCTTATTTACCAATAGACAGTTCAAGCATGATGTACAAAGTATTGCCTATATATGTCAATATATGAAGATCCAAAGTACAGAAAGGTCCATTATCAAAAAAACACAGATCCTGAACATTCAGCATTTATTTTTTTGTATGGAACAGTTATATATTGTTAAGGTCTGCAGCTGGAAAGGATATTTGAGTGTTTTTTTGTGGTATCACATAGAGGCTTATGGCTTGATAAAGTCTTTTGGGAACTCTATGGGCCCATTTACTAACAATGGAATTGAGATTTTTTCCACAGATCTCAAAAAAATGAATGGTTCTCCTGTGTTTCTAAAAATCTGTAAAATTTTGAAAACCATGAAAACCTTTAAAGGAACAGTTCAGTGTAAAAATAAAAACTGGATAAATAGATAGGCTATGCAAAATAATTTTTTTTTCCAATATAGTTAGTCAGGGAAAATGCAAACTTTGAAGGCTGTTGTGAGTCGATGTCTAATATAAATTTTATATATATATAGATGTCTAATATAATAACCAGAATCCAATTTCCTGCTTTTCAATTATTTAAATTTGAGTTAGTCAGCGACTTGAAGGGGGCCACGTGGGACATAACTGTCCAGTGAATTTGTAATTGATCCTCAGCATTCAGCTCAGATTCAAAAGCAACAGTTATGGCCTGTGTGGCCCTCCCTCAAGTCACTAATTGGTTACTGCCTGGTCACCAGGGTAACCAGTCAGTGGAAAACAAGAGAGCTGCAAAGCAGGGAGTTGGATTCTGGCTATTATGTTAGACACCCAGTCAATCCAGCCTTTACACATTACATTTTTACCTAACTAACTATATTAAAAACATTTTTTTATTTTGCACATCCTATCTATTTACCCAGTTTTTATTTTTATACTGAACAATCCCTTTAATACCAAAACGTTGTCGTAAAAGGTCAAGGTGCTATAGAAGCCAATGGAAGTTGTGCTGATCTAACTGGACCCCTTTCAATCAGAACAGACTTTTAGGGGGCCTGTTTATTAAACCTCAAAATTTTCTGGTTGAGTTTTTAAAGGGGAAAAACTCTGAAGCTGCTAAAAAAACTGAATGTGAAAATACTCCCACTAAAACATGTTTAAATAATGTAGAAGTTAATGGTAGCTGATCCCTTGATTAATTGGAACATGTGAGAAAAAGTCTGTTTAAGTAAATAGGCCTCTTAGGGGTTTTTGTTTTTTTCAGTAGAAATTCTCAGTAAAACTCTTATCGTTAAAGGGGTTGTTCACCTTTGAGTTAACTTTTAGTATAATGTAGAAAGTGATATTCTGAGACAATTTGCAATTGGTTTTCATTTTTTATTGTTTGTGGTTTTATATTTATTTAGCTTTTTATTCAGAAGCTCTCTAGTTTGCAGTGTCAGCAATTTGGTTTCTAGGGTACAAATTATCCTAGCAACGCTGCATTGATTTAAATAAGAGACTGGAATATGAATAGGAGATGGACTGAATAGAATGATAAGTAATAAAAAGTGGCAGTGACAATACATTTGTAGTAGTGATGGGCGAATTTATTCGCCAGGGCCGAATTCGCGGCGAATTCCCGCGATTCGCCGCTGGCGAATAAATTCGCGAATCACCAGCGAAATTTCGCCAAAAAAACGAGTCGCACGTCATTTTTGACGCGACGCGCGTCTCTAGAAATTCGCGAATCTTTCGGCGAAGCGAATCGCGGGAGATTCGCCCATCACTAATTTGTAGCCTTAAAGAGCTTTGTTTTTAGATGGTGTCAGTGACCCCCATTTGAAAGCTGCAAAGCAACAGAAGAAAATTGTAAATCATTAAAAAAAACTATGAAAAACTATGAAAAATAAATAATGAAGACCAATTGAAAAGTTTCTTAGAATTGGCCCTTCTACAATATACTAAAAGTTAACTTGAAGGTGAACCACCCCTTTAAGTTTTTTGAGGTATTTGTATTTTTTAGCCCAGCATTCTGCACTTTTTTACATTCAATGGCTATTGTGGTTTTAGACTTTTTGAGTTTAGTAGTAGCGGTTTCAAAACTAGTGATGGGCGAATCTATCCCGTTTCGCCGAAAAATTCGAGAATTTCCAGCGCAATTCACAAATTGGAGAAAAATTCACGATACGAGTCGCAGCACATTTTCGACACATCACATCGATTTTTGCAGCCGTTTCGGAATTCAACGCGAATTCGCGCCTGGCGAATAAATTCGCCCATCACTATTCAAAACCACTAAAATCCGATCTTTAATAAATAAACCACTGCATGTACATGGAGAGCTGTATGATCACTATTATAAAAGAGTAGTTGGCAATAGTGCATACCCAATTGGACTTTTTTTTTATAAACCATGTAGCATAGGGTAATTCAGTGTCATGTTCAAATGATAACAAAGGGAGTATTAAAAACAATGTTTCTGTGTTTGATATTGACACAATGCTTCGTACAACAAAAAGATAACATTTTTTGAAGAGTTCTAGATGAACTGTTGATTAATCTGAGCTGAGATAAATGCAAGGCTTTGCATTGTTTCATGCAGAAGGACATTGGGTTTGGAAACAATAAACAGCTGCAGCAAGCATTGCCAGTATGGGACAGCAAGAGACTGACAATAAATGAAAAGTAAAATGATCTTATATGGATGCTCACAATCCAACTTGTGATCTGAAGACCCACTGTCCCATACCCACAACTACAAGTCCTACCTGCAACCTACAAAATGCCTGCATTTTACAGATATGTGATCTGATGAAGGACTCTGCACTCTGCCCAAATTTTTATTCTTCAGATAAAAAAAGGAAATTAGAAGATTTAATGGAAGCTAACAATTTTGAAAGAAGGCTGGTTAGTCTGTGTTTACTTTTGTTAGAGGGAGTTCTTAAGATAAAGGAAAATCATTTCATACTTACCGAGATTTTCTTTTCCTGGCCATCTTCCCCTTCAACATATAGAAAAGACACTCATGGGTTAATCCCTCTGATTATAGCCCGAACAGAAGGAAATAATGTTTTAGCAAGGTATAAGTTCCTCCCCCTCCTGGCCCCCGTCAGTCTATTATAAAGCTCAAAAAAAGGATAAAGGAAAGGGAGGGTATGTTGAAGGGGAAGATGGCCAGGAAAAGAAAATCTCGGTAAGTATGAAATGATTTTCCTTTTTCCTGGCCATCTCCCCATCAACGTATAGAAAAGACACTCATGGGTTATACCCAAGCAATATATATAGGGAGGGAAAGAAAACAAACAACTTGATGCTGAAATTTTAATCTGAAGAAAAAACTGAAGAAATAACTGATTGCCCGAACTGGGCTTGAGAAGAAGAAATTACGTCTATCTTATAATGTTTGATGAAAGTATTAGGAGTAACCCAGGTTGCTGCTCTGCAGATGTCCTCTGCTGACACTCCTGCCTCCGCTGCCCAAGAGGCCGCAACGCTCCGAGTAGAATGCGCCTTAACTCCCTTAGGCGGCAATCTGCCCTGTGTCTGATAAGCTTTGGTAATGGCCTTCACAATCCAGGAACTCAGAGTAGACTTGGCTGCCGGTTCACCTTTCCTTTTACCAGCTGGCACAATAAACAAAACTTTAGATTTTCTGATTTCTGCCGTCTTGTCAATGTAGATTTCCAAACATCTTTTAACATCTAGGGTAAAAAGTTCTCTTTGAGAAGAATCAGAAGTCAGAGAGGGTAGGACAATAGGCTCATTAATATGGAACCTGGAGACCACCTTAGGCAGAAATTCCAGCATAAGCCTCAAAACTACCTTCTTGTCATGAAAGGTTGTGTAAGGTGGATCTACACAAAGCGCCCGAAGCTCACTAATGCGCCTGGCTGAAGTAACCGCCACAAGGAAGAAGGTTTTTAAGGTCAAAACCCAGATGGAGGCATTTTCTAAAGGCTCAAATGAAGTCTTAGTTAAGGAATCCAGCACCATTGGCAGGTCCCAGGAAGGACAGATAGGTCTTGAAGGAGGTCTGATTCGAAGAACAGCTTGAAAAAATCTTTCTACTAATGGTTCCTTAGCCCATTTCTTCTCAAGGATAGCAGACAAGGCAGATATTTGACCTTTAAGTGTGCTCAAACTGAGACCTTTTTGTAAGCCTCCTTGAAGAAAATCTAGCAACTCTGAAACTGAAGGAGCAAGAGGATTAACCTTGTTCTGAGATGCCCAAGAAGAAAAAGTATCCCATAATTTATGATATTTAGAGAGTGTAGATTGTCTTCTGGCCTTAACCAAGGTCTCGATAACTGAATCTGAACACCCATATTGCTTCAGGACTGTCCTCTCAACCTCCAGGCCATGAGATTGAAATTCCCGGGATTCGGGTGTTTGAAGATTCCCTAAACTAGCAGGTCTTGTATGTGCGACAGATCCAAAGGTTCCTGCACTGAAAGACGTCTCAGTAATGGATACCATGGCCTCCTGGGCCAATTGGGAAGTATAGCTATTGCCTCCATGTTTGATAGGAGGATCTTCCTCAGAACTCTCATGATTAATGGGATTGGTGGAAAAATGTAGGCAAACAGGCCCTCCCAACTCTGAGAGAATGCATCTGTTGCCTGAGCCCTCCGACAAGGTGTCCTGGAGAAGAAAATTGGAATCTTGGCATTGACCTCCGTTGCCATAAGGTCCACTTCCGGACAACCCCAAAGAGAAGTTATCCAAAGGAAGACTGCAGGATTCAGAGCCCATTCCCATTTCTGCAAGAGATGCCTGCTGAGGAAGTCCGCCTTCACGTTCAGGGCTCCCGGAATGTACTGGGCTGTTAAATCCAAAAGATGAGATTGAGCCCACTTCAATATAGGCACTGTCTCCCTGAACAGAGCTCGACTTTGAGTTCCCCCTTGATTCCTTATGTAGGCAACAGCGGAAGCATTGTCCGATCTGATTCGAACTGCCATACCTACTAGAACATCTTCGAAGGCAAGGAGAGCTTGATGAATAGCTCTGAGCTCCAAGACATTGGAGGGGAGATGAGACAGATCTCTCTCTCAAGTTCCTTGAAGAAAAAGATCTTGAAGATGAGCTCCCCAACCTATGCCGGATGCATCCGTGAAAAGCTCCGTCCAAGATGGTTCTTCCATGGTGAAACCCAGGTGAAGGTTGCTGGGCTTCATCCACCAAGATAGATGTGTCTTGCAGGACCTGGTGATCCTGATTGTCTGCGACCAATCTTGGACCAGGGGACTCCATTGCCTCAGAAAGGAGAGCTGTATAGGCCTCATTTTCCACTTAGCCCATTTTACTAGGCCTATTGTTGAGGTTAAAAGACCGAGCATACTCATAAAAACTCTTGCTGGGACTACAAGTCTTGTCCTGAACTGAGAAACTGTCTGGATAATACGCTGAATCTTGAGGAAGAGAAAAAAGACCCAAACGGGTGTCTATTTGGGCTCCAAGATATATCATCCTCTGAGATGGAGACATCTGACTTTTCGCTTCGTTGATCAGCCACCCAAACTTTGTGAGCGTCTCCTGGACAATTTTGAGATGGTTCGTCAAAGTGACTGGATCCCTGGAAACTATGAGGAGATCGTCCAGGTAGTGGTAGATCTCTATATTTAAAAGTCTGAGTTTCGCAATTATCACCACCAAAACCTTTGTGAACGTTCTGGGGGAACTGGCCAATCCAAAAGGAAGACAACGAAACTGAAAGTGGTGATTCAATAGGGCAAACCGCAGATACTTCTGATGCTCTTGCGCTATGGGCACATGGAGATAGGCATCTTTGAGATCTATAGATGCCAACCAATCCCCTGGGTGAATTAGTGACTTTATCATTGCCAAAGTCTCCATCTTGAAGGTCTGACGTTTGAGAAACTTGTTCATCTTTCGAAGATCTAGGATCGGACGAAGATCCCCTGAAGCCTTTGTGACTAGAAAAAGAGGAGAATAGAAACCTCTTCCCATCTCTTGAGGTGGAACTGGAGATATAGCTCTCTTGAGAAGAAGTTGTTGTACATATTGAAAGAGAACGTTGCGGCTTTCTGGATTTCGAGGAATATTTGTTAAGACAAAATGACTTGAAAGAGGTCTTGTTTGAAACTCTAATCGGTATCCTCTTTGAATGATAGAGATGACCCACAAGTCTTTGACCTGTTTTGCCCAAACCTCCCGGAAGGCAAGAAGCCTTGCCCCTACTGGAGGTAGGGCAGGCTGACCATCATTGGGGTTTGGGCTGTTGTTTAGGAGATCTTGGAGCCTTAACTCTGGCGGACTTGAAGGGAGCATACTGTCCTGCACGCCAAGAAGAGGATCGAAAATCTCTTGCTGAACGAAACGATCTAACATCATCTCGTCTCCTATTGAACGTTTCAGATTGTCTCCTGGAGGGTCCCTGAAAGCGTCTGGTTTGGGGAAGAAAAGTACTCTTTCCCCCATTAGATTTGGAAATGATGTAATCCAAAGATTTCCCAAACAACCTCTTCCCTTCGAATGGCATTTTGCAAAGCATATTCTTAGAGGCTGTATCAGCAAACCAGGAACGAACCCAAAGTGCCCGACGTGCAGAAACTGCAAAGGCTAGGGAGCGGGCTGAAAGCTTCGTTAAATCTAAGGCTGCTTCCAGACAAAAATTAGAAGCCAAATGGAAGTCTTCCAAGGACACTAAAATCTTCTCCCTAGGAATATTTTCTCTCACGGCTATCTCTAAATGTTCTGCCCAAAGAGACATGGCTTTTGTTGTAGATATCAAGGCAACAGCTGGTCTTCATGCTGCTCCAGAGGACATATAGGATTTCTTAAGCTCCGTCTCTATGCGGCGATCCATAGGATGTTTGAGAGCTGAAATATCATCAATCGGCAAGGCTGTCTTTTTTGAGAGTCTTGCTACAGGAGCATCAACAACTGGAGGGGCATCCCAAATTTCCAGAATCTCATCAGAGAAGGGATACATTTTTTCAATCTTTTTCTCTACAGAAATTCTTTTAGAAATTTTATTCCATTCCAGCTGAATAAGCTCCTTGATCTCTTTATGAATAGGGAATACATGTCTTTTCTTCTTAGAAAAAAGCAACAAAGAAGAAGAAGGCTGTTCAGAATCTTCAATATTCAAAGTATGCCTAATGGCTTTAATTAACGGAATTAGGTGCTTCTGATCAAAGACAGAGGCCAAATCACTATCATCCTCCCCCTCCTCTGAAGATAAGTCCTCATCTGAAGAAATTTCTTGTAAGGAAATATCATTATCCTTAGAAACAACTTGTTTAGTTAAGGGGAGCACTGTCTCTTTAACTGATTGAGCAACAGTTTCCTTTATCCATGAAAGTAAAACTTGTTGGCTGGGAAACATAGAAGAGGTCGAAGGTAAAGCAGCAGACTCAGCATTTGTCTCTTTAGCCATAAATTCTGAAAAACAGGCTTCACAGACCCTTTTATCCTTCATAGCAGGCTTGGAACATGCTTTACAGCGTCTCTCCGCTTCCTGCCTGTCTTTTCTTCTACACGCTTCATCAGAAAGGGCAGATTCACTGAAAAGGAAAAGACACATTAATGTGAACGTAAATTACAGGGAGTTACTTTTCGCAGGGGCTGAAGATCCGACTCACATCCTCGCCTTGGAAGCAGCTCTCACAGGGGCAGCCGAGTCCATACTCCCAGGTCAGAACAGCAACCGGGCAGGGAAAGGACTGGCGCGAAAACTTTTAAAGGTTCAGCAAAGACCTCCAATGACCCGAAGCTGACCTCAGGAAGTGCTTCAGCACTGAAAGGAGCCGCACAAGCAGCATGAAAGCCCCGCCGCGAGGGCCCCTGCCAAAGCAACGCAGTTGCCATTATGGAACAGGGCTTCGGGTAAAGAGAACTCCCTAAAGAACTGTGCCCGGTAATCTACGACGAAGGGTGAGTACATACCATCTGAGCTATAACAGAAGGAAAAAAGACTGACGGGGGCCAGGAGGGGGAGGAACTTATACCTCGCTAAAACATTATTTCCTTCTGTTCGGGCTATAATCAGAGGGATTAACCCATGAGTGTCTTTTCTATATGTTGAAGGGGAAGATGGCCAGGAAAAAGCACAGCCCAAGTCTGCATGTGCAAGAGCACTAATGGACACAGGTGTGCACCCTTAGTGCTAACTTAATGTGCACCCCCTGGGATTGCTGCTGCTTGCAGTGAGTGCACTGAGCATTGTCAGGAGGCACAGCCAAGCCCTGCACCACTAAATGACACACAAGGCACCTACCTGCTTCCCCTTGCCAACTTCTCCCTCAATATAGTGCTGAGTCTGCATTGATGTAAGTGAAGAGCCTTCATCAAATAGGCTATTAAGAAAAATGTATGTTTACTGATATAAATCTGGCCTAAAATACCTAATTTACTAAAACTTTATTAGAGCTACCCATACATCTTCTCTTGTTCCTTGTCTGAGGATGTGTCCCAACAGCCACTGCTCAGAGGCACAGTAGCCAATCACAGTTCTGTCTTTACACAGAAAAATTTATACTACATTTCCTCTCAGGTCTGTCTAGCTGCTGATTGGCTGTACTA
This sequence comes from Xenopus borealis, assembly GCA_024363595.1. Taxonomy (NCBI): domain Eukaryota; kingdom Metazoa; phylum Chordata; class Amphibia; order Anura; family Pipidae; genus Xenopus; species Xenopus borealis. Next base: position 48,575,625 of record CM044444.1, read on the forward strand.
TACTAATAGTTTTTAGTAAAATTAGTCAGTAAAGTAGCCCGAAATGTAACTTTTACAGCACATGCACTGTTTGCACTGGCAAATACTTTTTCTTGAATTTCCCTGTAATAAAAGGCTCAAAGATAACTCAGATGAAGTATCACCAAAATGTTGACTCAGTGGACATTTTTTCTTGAGTTTTTTCTCATTTCAAATGCATTCTCAATTATCAAATGCAGAGTCAATGGATGTTTTTCCTTTTGTATTTTTCCTCCCAAAACAAAAGGAATGGCAAAATTCTAGCAAACAATTAAAAAATTTTCACCACTTGTGAATTTAGCCGTGAAATTTTAATTAGGCAAAAATAATTGCTCATCCCTAAAGTGGTGCTTTGCTTCTTTGCCTGTAGCAGAACAAAACCTCAGATCAGAATTAGCTATATTTTAAAGCACTGTACCCAGTTTATAAGACATTTTTGCTTGCAAATTTGGGTGCAGTTTTGTGTTATAAAAAGAAGTATGAGACTATAAACTGGAGTAATTTTAAATGTAAAAAGGCTTCCAAAAAAGAAAAGCACTTTCTCATACCTCATACCTTTTTGAATCAGTATATTTGGAGTAAGTTTGCCACTCATAGGATATAACCTGTCAATCAGTTTTATTTTTTAGAACCAAATACATATGTTGATTGGGTCTTTTACGCTACTGCAAAAGCGCAAGTGTAATTCTCTGCTAGGAACACCTGGAATAGGTAAGTGAAATGTCTGCGTAGCACTGCATTCCTTCTATCTCCTAGTCTGGCAAAATTTCCTTAAAGGAGCATCAAACCAGTCCTATGGACTTGCCATGCTGGCATTGGCATCTAGAGAAGCACTTTGGGTAAGTTTGCATCAATTAATTTTTTGGGTTTAGATTAGATTAGTAGAGCTTTCCTCTTCCATATTTTGCATGTCGGTTGTTCAGCTTGTTCACCTTTAAGTTTAACTTTTAGTATGATGTAGAGAGTTGCAATTGGATTTTTTTTATTTGTGGTTTTTGAGTAATTTAACATTTTATTCAGCATCTCTCCAGTTTGCAATTTCAGTCAAATTACCCTAGCAACCATAAACTGATTTGAATAAGAAACTGTATTATGAATAGGAGAGGGCTTGCAAAGAAAGATAAGATAATAGCTTTGGAGCCTTTCATGGAATTTGAAATTTAAATGGGGTCAGAGACCCCCATTTAAAAGCTGTAATGAGTGAGAAGAAAAAGGCAAATGACTCAAAAAATATTGGGCATTCTATAACATGCTAAAAGTTACTTGAAAGGTTAACCCCCAGTGGCATAACTACACAGTACCAGGCCCTTAATTGCAGTTCAACCCCTATCACCTCAATGATATACCACCCCACTGCTAGCTCTCTTGTAGGAGAGTGGTTGGGAAGTGGGAATTTCTTTAAACCTATAGTGGCAACAGACCCCTTTGTTGACGGCTGCACCCTCTGACTGTAGGGGTCTACTTCCTCTATAGTTACACCGGTGGCCATAACACATGGGATTTCAATGCCATATTAGTAACACAAATCATATTTAACATAAATGTCTGTCCGTCTTGCAATCTGGTATTATAGTTTAAAATCTAGATCTATCTCTCATCTCATGTTCTCAACCCAGAACTTCCAACTCGCATCTCCTCCTGCCTGTCCGCCATCTCTACTTGGATGTTGCAACGCTATCTTAAATTAAAACTCTTTCCTCCAACCAACACCAGTAACATCCCTGCAGTATACATCATAGTTAATTCCATTATTACCCCGTCTCCCCAGGCCCGGTGCGCTGTCATTCACTCCTCATATCCAGTCACTTATTAAATCATGTCACTTCCACTTGAGGAACATATCCAAAATACGATAATTTATCACCGAAGATGCGATAATTTATCACGTTTAGACTATTGTAACTCTGTTTTAATTGGCCTCCCCCACCAGAGACTGTCACCTCTCCAGTCCATAATGAACACCGCCGTGAGGCTCATATACCTCAGCAACCGCTCCTCCTCTGCCACACCATTCTGCCAATCTCTCCACTGGCTTCCACTACCCTTCAGAATTAAATTCAAATTAATGACCCTGACATTCAAAGCACTTCATAACTCTGCCCCTCCCTACATCTCTGAACTCATCTCTATATACTCACCCAACTGCTTACTATGCTCCTTTACTGACCTGCTAATCAACACCTCTCTCATTACCTCCTCACATGCTGGGATTCAAGACTTTGCAAGAGCTGCTCCCCTCCTCTGGAATTCTCTCCCACGTTCTGTCCGACTTTCTCCCAACCTTTCTGCTTTCAAGAAATCTCTTAAAACGCACTTCTTTCGAGAAGCTTACCCTCACTCTTAACTAGCAAATGCAATACTACACACAGTACCACATTTCTCACCCATTTAATTCGATCTTGCCCAATCCAGCATTTTATGTATAACTCCCTTACCTTTAGATTGTAAGCTCTTTCTGTATAGGGCCTTCCTAACCTTCCTCACATTTGCATTGAATGTGATTGTATGTAACTCCATATGTATGTAATTCATGTGATTTAGTTGTATAAACACTTGTACTTTAAAGCGCTACGCAATATGTTGGCGCTATAGAAATACATGTTAATAATAATAAATAATAATAAAATTAAAGCAATCAGTGGCAGAACTACTCTGCACCAGACCCAGCTGTGAATATGCTGGCAGTTCCATACTTGCAAATGCTGGCTGGTTGTCACAAGTTTGGTTTGACAGTTGGCATTTAGGCAGCGAAATTTGGTCAGAGAGTATGTCTCATAAACATACCATTAGCAACATATTTGCTCAGGGATTAACAGAGATGCTAAATATATATACTATATGAACATACTGTAAGTATTCCCTTTACCAAGCACAATTCAGAAGGAACATTTAGCGTAAATGTAATGTACTAGTTAAGACAGAAACCTGGAGTAAGGTTGCTGGTATCAATCTGACTTGCTTGTAAAGTAGGAGAGCCCAACGAGTCCCATTTTTCACCAACGCCCTTTTGGGGCCCCAGAACTTTCTGCTGCAGTACTAGCTGGGATCCTACCAACTTCATAAGTTAGATGTTTCAAAACGAGGTACAGATAGGTGTCAAGAGAAGAGGAGTCACAAACAGGCAGAGGTCAGGATGAATTTTATAGTCAAAGGGCAGGCCAAAGTAAAAAACCAGGGAAAGAAACACACAGAAAGGTTTGAACAGGATCTGAAAGGACCAGAAGCAAGCTTGGTTAAAGGAAAACTATACCCCCAAAATGAAAACTTGAGCAACAGATAGTTTATATCAAATTAAATGGCATATTAAAGAATCTTACTGGTATATATATTTGAACAAACCCCACCCTTCCCAGCTATAGTCAGGTGATCCCACTGGTGTCTAATAAAAGGGCAACCAAGATTGTGAGTTTTACTTTGAAAGCAGCTAGTAAGTTGCAGGGAAAACTTAGTCCTTTGTAAAATGTATAATGAAGCAATAGAATTCTTGATGAATCAGATGAAAATTAAGCATAGGACTGGCCAGATATGGGATGACTTTGACGTAGTTGGCCAGCTTAAATATATTGCAATATATGGGCAAACAATCCCTGTATTTGTTTAAAGGGTAACACATTTTTTAGTAGCTGTATGCACAAAATTTCTCAATGTCTTAAATATATTGATAATGGGTTGAGTGCAGAGGACCTCTTGTATTTGTCTATATTGATTAACTATTGCCCTTTTGCATCTATTGCCTCGAAACACCATTTCTGTGTGCTGCCTCAGAGATCACCTGACCAAAAATATTTCAACTCTAACTGTAACAGGAGGAAGTGTTGAAGCAAAAGACAGAACTCTGTCTGTTAATTGGCTCATGTGACCTAACTTTATAGTTTGTTTGGTATGTGTCACGGTCGGCACCCAATACCAGAACAAGTGCCAAGCACCCTGGTCTCGGGTCTTGCTTCACCAGTAGTGTGACCGTCTTTGGCTTCGGGAGGAGCCCTCAGCTTACTCAGATGCCACCTGGATTTATACGAGAGGTGCAGAGCAGGAGTTCTGGCTAGCAACGGGGCACGACTGTAGATAAGTCTTTAAGGCCGATGGTCACGGTACAGATAGGTGTAGGCAAGTTCGTGGTCAAACAGGCTGGGTCGAGGCAGGCAGATAACTAGGATCGTCAGGCAGGCAAGGGTCAAAACCGGGTAATCAATCAGAAGGATGAGGCAGAATCAGTAGTCAATAACAGGCACGGGTCAGGATACAGATATTCAGAATAGTCAAAGCCAGGCAGGGTCAAAAACAGGAATCAGGAACAAACAGGAGCTTAGACAAGATACAGGCACCAGGAATAAACCTATCACGGGCAACATAAAAATCCAGAATGCCCCTTTAAATATTTGAATTTTGGCGCCATTGCGCGCTGACGTCATGCCTTTAAGAACGCGGAAGTGCGGCCGCGCGCGCACTATGGAGCCTGGCAGTAGGGGGGAAGGAGCGGTGCGGCGGGCGTACCTGCCGCACCACTAGACCGCCAGGGTGAGTGACTCTCACAGTATGTTTGTGTGCGCTGTTGAATCATACAATCCCTGGAGGCTGTCCTTATTTTTTAAAATGGCTATTTTCTATTTATGATGACCCAATGGCACATGCTACTAAAAAAGTATATTATTATGAAAATGTTTTATTTACATGAAGCAGGGTTTTACATATGAGTTTTTATGCAATATCTTTTTATAGAAACCTACATTGTTTGAGGGGTATAGTTTATGTGATCAGCTGAGATTTGGCGCCAAAACAGGCAAACCAAGAAACAGGACGTAAGGCCAAAATAGAGCCTAGAAACCGTGCATGTTGTGACATCATCGTGCATGAGATGATGCAAATCAGGCCTTCACACATGTGTGCTTACAAGGCCGCTGCCCGTAGCACACTGGCAGGGTGTCGTACAATATAATTCTCTCTATGACTAGGAAGATTTTCATTCATCCAGGTCATGGTATATCTAATATAAGTAATCCAAAAACAACTGGACTTGCTGAGTAATCATTGAAGATGTTTCACTACTCATGAATAGGGAAACATCTTCAATGATTACTCAGCAAGTCCAGTTGTTTTAGAATTACTTACATTACATTGTATAATGGTCTCCTTAATTTGTTTTCTGAATTTAAGGCATTGTGTAGTAAAAGATAAAGTTTAACTGTTTTATATACAATAACAACCCATAACCATTGTAGTAATGATTGCATCTTTAAGAAAAAAATGACACCGCCTATAAGACATTGGGGCCAATTCACTAAGATGTGCAAATTCGCTAGCGTTGGAGATGTGAATTTGTACTCAGGGCAGCGAACGTTAGTGAAGTAGCGCTACCGTTCGTTCGGCAGGCTAGTGATGCCTAATTTGCATGCGGCGGGAACTTAAGCGTAAAATAGAAGTATATGTTACAGCCACTACATTACACTACACAAGTCCAGGAAACCTTTAATAAATAAATAAAGTTGTCCTATTGCCCTACATGTGCCCCCTGTGTATTTGAGTTGCCATATGTTAGGAAATGTAGGGGGGAAGGAGGGTAACCCCCCCAAAAAAATCGATCTTTTCCGAAGTTGCGAAATGACGTCATGCTGGCGAATTAGCGCTATCGTTAGACGCTTCGCGCTTTAGTGAATTTGGGCCATTGTACCCCCACCTTGATTTACACACATGCATAAATCATTTTCAAAATAGCATTGTTTACAGAAAACGTTCCTTAAAAGAGATGTATGCTGATTCTCTCCATACAAAATACAAGCTGTTGAAGTCCGAGTTTTGACTGGTATGGTAACTATTCCCATGATGTTCTTAAATAGGCTCATTAACATAGTAAGGATAATTGCACAGTGAACATGTCGCCAATAACTTCATGTATATGTGCAATGAGCTTCATCAAATATGTATAAGCTCATTATAATCTTACAGGTATTATTTTTAACCTTCAGTAAAAGTGGCAACGTTTTCTTCAGAGCAAAACTCTTTTTTGCAAATCTGAATAAATTTGCTAGGAAGCAAGAAACACATTTGAAAAGTGTATAGTAATCAGTCACTTTAAAAAAAAATACAGGAGCATTTTCACATTAATTTAATTTTTATAGCAACGAAAATGTTGGACACAAACTAAATAAGACTATTAGCTATACAGCCAGAAACAGTTTTGGTAACTTTTATCTGAATGGGTACAGGTTATGGTTAAACATATATATAGTGGTGGTCTTACAGCAGAGAAGTCATTTCTTTAAAAGGAACATTTTTTACAACTGCTACCATTTCATGACAATAGGAATTATTTACTATACCCCAGGGCATAAGTGCTAGAGAGCTAAGAAGTACAAAAGTGCATCCTCACTTAAAGAAAAGCTCAATCACTCTTGGGGGCAAATTCACTAAAGTGTGAATTGTCTAATGCTAGCGCTAATTCGCCAGCGTGACGTCAAATCGCAACTTCGCCAATTCGCTAACAGTGTCCCTGGCGAAAATTTGCTAGTAGATAGACTTGCACAACTTCGCACTCTTAAGCCAGGCAAAGTTGCACACTGACGAAGGCACGTAACTACGCTAATTCACTAAGATGAACATTTTTCTGAACGTTACCTCTTACACAAATTTTTTCTAAGTCACAAAAAACACTGGTGTATTTTACCTTTTGTAAGGTGATAGTCTGAAAAATAGTGAAAATTTTCCTAACATCTGGCAACTCAATTATATTGTCTGGGGCATGGCACGAGTGCTAACATTTCCTAAGTGCTAATTTTCACAAGTGCTTAG
>CM044444.1:48586148-48604377 GCA_024363595.1 Xenopus borealis
TGAACTCCTAACTCGTGTCGCCTCCTGCCTGTCTGCTATCTCTACTTGGATGTCACAACGAATTTGCTGTTGCAAGCGCATTTCCGCGCTTTAGTGAATTTGCCCCTTGGTTGGGAGGGAGGCATCCCAATAATTGTTATCACTTATCTGAAACCCTGGACCTGTGCGCCTGTGTTAGAAGAAAACTACACCAGCCCTTGGGAACTTCACAGTTAGCATAATAGAACAATCCTTTTCCTGCTACTTCTTTCTTCATGCTGGTGCGCATGATTGTGAAAAACAGGACTTTTACAAAAAGCTGTATCGGGGGACAGGGAAGGGGAAGAAGGGAAGATTTGTATGTGCCTCACCCCCCTCACCAAAACACTGCAGTCAGTGATATATCCTAGGGACAAGTACTAGGTATCTGTGCTACAAAAAGGAGCGAAGAATCCTATGACCATTTCATACAATGCAGAATAAAGTGTGCAAGGTGGAAAAAATGGCAAGTTTCAGATTTTATTTGTACATTGCTCACTGCTAAGTGCATTGTAAATGACCCCTAATAGAGGTTATTTTCTTTGACAAGAGGACTCCTCAAGTGACCCTCCACCATCCCACTCAACCCCATTGTTACATACTACCTAAATGGAACACCGGAGCCAGAAATGGTGTAAAATGGTCACAGCATTTATTAACATTTTATAAAATAAATAGGACCTTGCCAGCCTCACCCCAAGGCAATATTCAAAGCCAGAGTTCAATATGAAATAGCTAATATTCTCTGCTCTTCGTCACTTGAGAGCAGCACTATGTCATTATATCCACCACTTAGTATTAGGCCCAAAATCTGCTACCAGCAGGAACTCCATCTCCCTCAATTAGAGAAGTTCAGCAGATCTGGATCTGCAGTGTCTCGATAATAGGAAATGCAAGCAAACATTCACCTAGCACAAGCAATAGTAGTGTCTGTATCAATCAACCCACTGTGCAGTCACAGGAGAGAACATCCTTTCTCCTTCTTCTAAATTTACCTGTTCATTACTCTGGCAATGTCCTACTGCTGCTGTGACAAATACAAATGAAAATATATTATCATATATCCACTGTTTTGACCAAGAGGAAGGAAAAAGCCAGTGCCAATTAATGTTTCCTTATCACCACTTGGGTCAAGTAGGATTTTTTTCCCTCTTGAGGCATAATTGTCAATTATGCCTCAAGAGGGAAAAAATCCTACCTCACCCCAGTGGTGATAGGAATCATTCCTTGTATCAAGCATTTGACATTCATTTAACACAAATAAAACCATGCAGACTCTTGTTTATACTGTCTAACCATACCAAAACCACAATATAACAGTGTATGCAGGAAAACATCCACATTTGGTCATTAATAGATAATAGGAGAACATAATGAATAAAATATGCCAAAAGAGGGGAGGGTGGGTGGGATGTTTATACCTGCTCATAAAATAAGGAAGTTAACAGCTTCTTCCCTCTCTAGTTCTCCACCCTCAACTCAGCTGTACCCTGTCTTAACTGATTCCTTCTCACCCAATCACAGTTGCGTCGGATTCTACCAATCATTTAACATAAACCAGTGTAATCTGGCTGCGGGTCATATGAATCCCTTGTCAATAAAAAAACCACAAGTAGGAAGAAATGGATTCCAGAACCAAAATTTGAAAAAAAATGTTCAATCCCTCCACATATTAACAAAATGTTTTTAAAGGTAAAGGTATGCCCATTATACTTTGATACTTTGATACAAGTTTGAGTGACATCAAAAACTCAAAACACAGTGGTGCATATACTTTAGTTTTGGCAACTGCATTTTTGTAAGTAGTGTATGATAGAATTATGATTATATTTAACCAAGCATGTGCTACATTAAATCCCACTGGGGTTGAGGACCTCAGATTAGATATATTTAGGAAACATAGAATCGTTATAATAGTTTCACTTAATTCAAACATCAAATTCCAAAATATGGCAATTTTAAATCAAATTATTTTTTGTGCCCTTTTGATTATTATCTTGTGCATTACACTTTGTCCAATGTGGTTAGGAAAAAAACACTTAAATTGGCCATACACGGAGAGATCCACTCGTTTGGCGATGTGCCAGACATGCCCACCCACCGGAATCCAAGGGGATTTTTAATCCTGCCCGATCGACATCTGGCCGACTTTCGGCCAGATATCGATCGGGGAAGCCCGTCGGAGGCCCACACTCACGGGCCGATAAGCTGCCGACTGTCAGCAGCTTTTATCGGCCCGTGTATGGCCACCATAACTTGCTGCAATATCTTGCTCTTTCCAAAATAAAAACCCCTGTCTTTGTACACATGCATTTGCATAGATTACTTATATGACAGGGGTCCAGGGATTTGCATTGATCTCTCCTCTTTTTCCCTATGTCTATAGTTAATTTAGCCAGATCAGTAGCACCATTGTATTTTAGTACATTTTTATTAAGCTATGGAGTGCTCCCACAACCTTTCTTTTTTGCATCTTTTCAAAATAAACCTGTTTAACTATTCCTTGCTTTGAGTTCTCTGCCTGTGCGAACTGTCATTTTTGATTTTTATGAAAAAAAGTGAAAATTAAATAAACAAATGCCCATATAGGCCCTTACATATGTTTCAACCACATTCCCCAGCAATGGGTCTCTCCTGCAGTCTGGTACAGGGAGGTCTGAAGTTGCCTCACAAGGAAAGCCTATGGGAAGCAGCAATTTGTCCACAGGGCGATTTGTGCAGGGGAAGGTTCTTGTACACTTGATAAAGGGCTTTTTGTCTGAAACACATTAGGGCACATTTACCAAGAGCAATTTTTGCTGCACGAATTGTCTCTAAAGCTGCTCTTTGAACTTATGTGTCGCCCCAAGTCTGTTTGGATGGGTCACACATAGTGCACCTATTGACCTAGGGAAACCCTAAAAACAACAGAAGACTTTGTCAATAGACACAGAGCTGGCAGCAAATATTTTGCCCACAAATTGTTTTTAATTTGCATTGAAACGGAAGCACAGATGCTACTTGCACAGAATTCACTGAAGTACATGCTAGTTTCTATCCATATTGGCAAATTATACACAAGATATGACACAAAACAAAATGTTTGGATGCTGTGCCACAAAACACTGAATTGTGGGTAAAAACAGCTATTTGCATACCATACTCCATACTGCATTAACAAAGCATCATATGCAGAAAATTATGATTTGTACATAATCTGTGCTGGCCGAGTGGTTCATAGGTTCAATCCAGCACTGGATTATGTGTATGGATTTTGTTTAGCTATAAAACATCATTGTATGTGCACGTTATTGTTTTAGAGAAAAGTTGCTCAGTACATATATTATCTACTTCATATATTCTACTTTCTTAAATTTGTCCATGCAATTCTCCAAATCTGGACAATCTCAGAGTAGACTTGGTGGACCAATTAGTATAATTCAAAAGGAATATGACAGTGTATGATGTAATCAGTGACATAACTAATGATGTGATTTATCATGTGATTGTTATACATGATGTAATTTGAAAAACGATATGGGTGGAACTTGGTTATGTACATCCTTAAGCCCCAAATTTCCTTGTGAACCTCCTTGCTGATCAAACCATGAGTAAAAGTTCTCAAACCTACTGACAACCAGGTAAAAACTTGAATACTATTAATAATCCACCACTATATTTAGCTTTTTATAATAAAGGCATCCTTTGGCTTTTTCCAAACATATCAAGACATCTGTCGTAGACTCATCGGTCCATATAATACTGTGCCATTGCTCAGGGGTTCATGTTTTATGCTTCTTTAAGTAGGGTATGCTTCTATCTGCATTGGCTTTAATGCAGAGCTCACAAGGTATGGGTTTTTGTTAAGACTGGGTCACATATGTGCTGATTTAATTCTGTGGACATTTTGAAGACATATTACACTTCTATTTGTGAGTGTAAATGTAGCCATGTACTGTATGAGCATATTAAAACTTACAGTGTGGTTTTTGACCAATGAATATGGCCTTTTTGACCGGACTTACTTATATATCACAGAAAATCGGTCACATATTTATTGGGCAAGTTAGGACCGCCTTCAAAATAGTGATGTGGTCCCCTCCTTACAGGTCTTCATGGGCACACAGTATGATCTGAACTTTTCCATGGGAGGACAGATAAATGCACTTTGGCTGAACACGTAATTGGCAAATTAGTACAAAGATTCAATAAAGTAGTGTATTCCCAGCTTAATTTACCCATGCCTTAAAACTGTAAGCAACTTATGCTGTCCATAGACGTAACAATTACGATCTTTCTTGGAAAAGATTTTTCCAAGAAAGAGAATTCGTTTCAACACACACCTATAGAGCTGAATCGGCAGATATAGAGGTAGAAACAATAGAATTCTACCTGTATCTGACGATTCAGCACTAACAATGTTAAGGGTCCCTTCAAAGGCATCCAATCAAAATTTCCCATCCAGCTCGATCAACCAGCGGACCAATATCTAAATCTACTGACAATATCGGTTGGCTCATTTCCCACCATACAAGCACCGAATATGGTACGAAAATTCGTTTCATACCATATTATCTGTGTGTTTATGGCCACCTTTAGGCCCTTCACATTAATGATTTATACCAATCCATGTATAGAACCTTTCTGTCAACCTTTATAATGAAAATAGGTCACAGGCAGGTTATGGGTTGTATCAGCAAATTGGTCCTCTCCCTACGGATCTTCATAGGCCTACAGTATGAGCATATTATTATATATACAGCGCTATGCAACAAGTTGGCGCTATAGAAATACATGTTAATAATAATAATAATAATTATTGCCTCAGTGGAATGGATTAGCCCACCTTGGCCTAGCATTTGGGTTTCCAAGTTGGGTCAAGATCTGCCCTTAGGAGTCATTGTATAAGAATGTAAGCTCTCTTTATTTGCTTATGTTCCATTTTGTGTGGCCCCTTTCAGTTCTTTTAAAGGGGACCTCTACCCCAAAATATTTTTTGCATAATGTACGAAAATGTAATTCTACTTTTCCATATTTTATGAATAATATGATGTTCTATGGGGGTTATTTATCAAAGGTCAAATTTTAGAGTCATGTGAATTCATTTGAAAAAACCTCAAATATCTAACATTTGATGGAATAGGAATGACCCGAAAATCCAAATCGAATTTGAATTGAGTTTTCCTTGGAAAAAAAACTCGAGGAGGGGAGGCTATTAACATCTTCAAACTGCCATTGACTTCTACATGAACTTGGCATGTTTTGGGTGCAAAGAATTAGAGCTGTTTCCAGGATCGAGGTGTGATAAATCTCACATTCAAATTAGAATTTGAGATGGTGGTTTTAAACTTGAAATTGTGAGTTTTGAACAAAAAAACTATTCGAAAATTTAAATTTACCATTCAAGCCTTAATAAATCTGCTCATATGTGTCAGGATTCCAAGAAGCACTGTAATTGAAATAATGTGTAACGCTAACTTGGCTAAGCAAACCAAAAAGGGGTTATGTCCAGCTAGTTGTTAGAGCATGGGTTACATGTGACTCAATCACCCCAGGCTAGGGCCTTCGATAAAGGGAAGAATTTAGTAATTGTGTAGTGCAACTACAATAAGAATAAGGGGTGAGGGGAGGTTCTTGAAGTATAACAGAATAATTTTTATTTGTCCGCAGATTTACAGGAACACCTGCTCACACATAGCTCCCATGGTAAATGCCAGGGAATTTCCTCCAGAGACAGCACAGTGGAACTCCCTGAGGTGATAGCGTCCACATGGACAGAGGCACCTTCATGATCTCAGAACCTTGACCTGGATCCTCACACAAGGAATCGGGAACTCACTGGACCTAATCCCTATTAGGCAGTGTCCTTATCTACATTCTAATCTAGCCTGAGAGGAGAGCTACCTCCTTGCTATCCCTCCTAGTTGGTGCCAAACTGCTCTTACTATCTGTACTCTCTATCTCACTCTCCTAGAAAGTCTATTACAGATATATCCCTGCCACTCACTAGCCTCATTCATGGGGCCCTGCTCCCCGACTTCTCTTCTAGAGGTACTGGTCCCTCTAGGGCATATGCTCCACTGGCCTTGCTGTACCCAGGAGCCAAGGGCTAAGATCCACCCATTCACAATCACTATACAAGGTGTGACAGGATGCGGTCACAGCCCCTCCTGGCCAATAGCATAACTATGCAACATGGGCATCTGCCCAGCAACTAGGAAGATCAGGAATTTAGGGAATTAAAGCCATAGAGGCATTGTTACCTTTATGGGTGCTTACATATGTTTAAAAACTCTTCACTGATACAGATCACATGAAATCTTAAGGTTGGGAAGAATCTCTACCTGGTATCTTAAGAATGTGAGTGAATAGTACTCCTGTGTAGCAGAAGGTTGAAGCTAATGGATCTGACTCTTTCTTCCACTTCAAAGTTATGAAGCTCAAGCTGTAGCATAACCACTTAGTGATATATCTATCCGTCTTAGCCATTAGATTCATCAGATCAGATTCATATATCAACATATTTCAATTTAAAAAAGTTAATATAATGAAAGCAGCACCGATTTTTGTTAAACTACAGTTAAACAGTTTGTTTTGAGCATAAGCATATCTACACATTTTCTAATGGGAGCATCCAAAAAAAGCTGCTCCTTATCATGTAATGCTTATATTCACAGAATATATCCAGAAAGCAATGCATTAAATAAGAAAAAAATGTTCCAAAGTAAAATTTATACTTTTTGTATTCCTATGGCTAGCATATATTTCTTTTTTAACTGCCCCTGCCTTTATATAATTTTATTTTTTTTCATGACAGATTCCCTTTATTACCATACTGAATTTATTAAAAGACACTAATGTTTTCAATAATAAGGTTCGGACTTAGGTTTGCATATGATTTGCTATTATAACTAGACCTTTTTAAGCTATTGACATGTGATACTTTTGGCAATGAGCGAGTTTCCGACTGAACAAAAATCTGCATCAGCAGTTATTAACAATTAGGGAATTTGTCATCACATCAAATGTTAATGAGGCACTAAAACCGTAAGAGTCGAATTAGTGAGCAATTTCAAAATATCTTGATAGACTAGTCCAACTTGTCAATGGGGCCCTATAAATTGACTTTACTGTGGGGCCCACTGATATCTAGTTACACCACTGCCCACAGGCCCATAGTGAGTGTCTATAGTATCTTACAGCAGTCCTCTGGCATTTGTCTAAATCCAAGGATAGCCAGTCTGGGCCTGTGAAAATGTTACTTGGAAACAAGGACTACCACAAGTCAAAATGACAACTGCTATATAATGACTTAACAGCACATTCAGGCAGTTACCATAACAGGCAATGAGTGCAATTTTGAAAGCTACTAAAATCTGTGGACACCAAAGCAGTGTTTCAAAGAAAGCATGTACTTATCTCAACCTGAAAAAAAAGTGTATATCAGGTGTTTTCTCTTTTTGTGAAACAAAGATTATAATCCAGTTTATCCACATGTAATTTAATTTTAAAGTATGAGAAACTGAAGAAAGGGGTGCTAATATGTCTTAGTTTGTTTGTTCTGTTTTGTCCCATACTGTATGTCCAGGAAATGAAAAAATATGGCAATTATGATTGTATTTTCAATTTTTTCTGAAAATATTCAGTCTGTGATGTTGAAAATGATCATTAACTGCAAACTGATCACCATATTGCAATATAGAATTTAGCTTTTCAATAGCAACCAAAAGCTCTGCAGATATGTTTATCTATATATTGGGGACATAATAACAGAAAAAATATGTGTGCGTTAGATCAAACAAGTTTTTCTTTGCCCAAAAGCAGCTTTTGAAGGCATGGAAATATTTAGAGAATCAATTTGGTTACATGGTGTGAGGGAACATCGTGGAGCCAAAAACATAAAATAATAATTGTTTTATTAATCCATGATAAAATAGTAAGTGCACGAGGGCAGGGAGACACAGCTTGATGCGTTTCGTGACTAATATGTCCTTCATCAGAAGCAACAAATATTTAGAGAAGATTTCCATAAGAAAGATTTCTGTTGTTTGCACCATTGCACAGCTTACATCATTAGAAAGTTTTGAGTCCCCCCTCAAAAAAATGCTGCCATTAAATATATGCATTGTATATGTGCAATAACAATATGCAATGTAATTATTTATGCTAATTTGTATTCATTTATATTTTTTCTACTTCTCTGTGGTTTAATAAAACTAAACCAGGACAATTGGTATGCCTGAAAATGAAAAAGACTATGGGGAAGTGGGGGGTTGCCCCCACAGCTTGTACAGTGGAATCTTTCTTTAAATGGGAGAATACATATCCCCATGTTTTAAGGACAATCTCAGTGTCACTTAATATATATTTTTTAAAAGAAGTTGAGAAAAATTCATGCAGCTGGATGAATCAGTGATCGGATTTACACAGGTAAACCAGCAGGGTCCCTGCATTTCACAATTGTATAATTAACAAAGAAGAAAAGAAAAGTATAGGTTTTGTTGCCATTAACATCACAATTATAGTTAGCAGTATTCAGACTGATGAAGTCAGAACTATCTAAAACAGGGATGTCCAAAACAAAAAATGTCTGGGGGCCACAAATGAAATACAAAAACACTTTTGATTTGTAAAAGTAAAGAAAATACACAAAAAAGAACTACAATACCAGTTGGATAACCAGATGGAGCTATGCACTTTAATATGGGACACCTCGATATTAAATAGACTTATTATTATTATTATTAACTGGGCAATGGGCAGAGTCCCCCCTCCTACTATATCCTTTGCAACATGACGTTTCCTCGGGAACTGAGCGTTTCAAGCTGGGCCGCATTCATATCCATCCTGGGCCGCATTTGGCCCTCGGGCCACAGTTTGGACACCCCTGATCTAAAACTTAGTAATGCTAAACTTAAGTAAGGGTAAGCCTATGATATCTCCTGACAGAAGGGTAAATGTTTGCAGAGGAAGTTCTATGCACTCCATTGCACTTCGCCTGGTCTGAGCAGGTGAAGGCAAGTCTGTTGAAAGAGGTAATGTTCAGTAAAATCTGCATTTTAGTGAATTTGCAGAGTAACGTCCATTCGCCAGAGCGAAAAGACTCCTGGTGACAGAGTGTGAATGACTGCTAATGTCTATCTCTTTCGCTAGCGAAGTGACGCCTGTTAGTAAAATGGTGACGTCCCTGTGGGCGGTAACACTGGTGAATTGTTGCCAGCGTTAATCACTTCGCCCTTTAGTAAATCTGCCCCTAACTCTGCGTTAGTCAGCCACTTGAAGGGGGGGCCACATGGCACATAACTGTTCAGTGAGTTTGCAGTTGCAGCTCAGATTCAAAAGCAACAGTTATGGCCCATGTGGCCCCCGTCAAGTGGCTATGACTGTATGTTAGATATCCAGTCACTCAATCATTATTGATGACATTTTTAGCTAACTACAGTAACTATTACAGTAAATATTAGAAACATTTTTAATTGACCCAGTTTTTATTTTTACACTGAACTATTCCTTTAATATATGAAAAAAACATTTTCTGGATAATGGGTTTTTGGATAACAGATCCCATATCTGTATTTGTGATATGAAATCACATAATTCAGTTTCACATATTGGCAATGCTGGGGCACTTACATTTTGATCTTATTACAGTGATATAAAGTCAATGGGGTAGACTAATGGACGAAGTAGCCGTTGCTAGCGAAAATTCGCAAAAATGACAATTTTCAGGTATATCGGCAGTTTACTAAAAGGCGTAAAGGACTAGCGAAAGAGCTCTGAAGACTAAAAGGAACACCAAAAGCCCCAATAGTGTAATATGTTTTTACAAGGAGTAATGGTAGAGTAAACAAATTAATACTCACAAACCAGGGTTACCAATAGGCAACCACTGTATAGGCAGGTGGGGAGATTATCCTGACCCCACTCAGGAATAAGAAGTCGCTCTCTGTAGAAGGAAGAAAAAGGGGATGACACCCCTCCACTCGGGGTGGACTCGATATAGTAATAAGACAAAACAGAGGCGCCAAAAGGATAAAATTAGCTAAAAAACACTTAAAAACCCAATGGGTAATTCAGAGGAGGTAGTAGTGGACTTACCTCCTCCAAGCAGACACCAACGAAAGTGGTAATTTTCAGTAATAGTTTATTCAAAAAACAGTATTGCAACGCGTTTCGCAGGCATTTCCTGCTTCATCAGGCAATGTGGAACGGGAGCAAAAACAACTAAAAACACAGAGACAGGGACAACAATGTTTTACAAACTTGCCTGTCTCTGTGTTTTTAGTTGTTTTTGCTCCCGTTCCACATTGCCTGATGAAGCAGGAAATGCCTGCGAAACGCGTTGCAATACTGTTTTTTGAATAAACTATTACTGAAAATTACCACTTTCGTTGGTGTCTGCTTGGAGGAGGTAAGTCCACCACTACCTCCTCTGAATTACCCATTGGGTTTTTAAGTGTTTTTTAGCTACTTTTATCCTTTTGGCGCCTCTGTTTTGTCTTATTACTATAGCAAAAGAGCTCTGCGCTCATTAAGTTTTGTGCCCTTTCACTAGATGAATTTTTACTTAGGCGAACAATCGCAAATTTATCAAAGTACAAACTTTGCACTACATTAACCTTTTCTCCAGAGTCTGCCGATAAGATGAAGCTACATCCTTAACAATTTTATGTCAGTGACATCATATCTTGTATGCTGAAAAGTCATTTAAAAAGACAAAACGCTGGTGTTTTTTTCATATTTTAATGTGGCATTATGTTTAAAAGTTATACCTGTTAAATAATTTTTTTTTAACCATTTGAAGCTCATTTCATATTTGTTTTTTAGGGTAGGCTCATGTCTATGACAATAGCAGATCTCTTTTGTCTGGCCACTTCCACCTATTTCACCAAGACATATAATTGACCTATATTTACCTACCCAGTTTAAATTGACCTAAGAGTAAAAGTGTTAACAAAGTTTCCATAGGAGGAAAGAAACGCTAGCGAAAGTTTGCTTAGAGATGCATGTGTTAGAAGCAATCAATTCTGATGAAGTGGAGTGATGCCACGGAAGGCATTAAGCATATGGTAACACCCTTGCACTGCAACAGCAATGTTACTGAAACAACATAATTTTGTTTTATACTTTGTTAATAATATTTTCACACATGCTTATTTATTGAAGGAATATGAGTTATGAGCAAAAAAGCACTAAGGGCTACAAAATCAGAGCATGTGAGTCCTATACACCCCACTACAAAAACATACATGCAGATTAATTGCTCTGAATTAAAATGGACCCTACTGGGTGTGAATGTGATAGAGACCAGAGTGTAAGCTCCACTGGGGCAGGATCTGATTCAAATGATGTAAAATCTCTGTAAAGAGCTGGGGAATATAAATCAATGATAATAATAATTATACTAATAAAGCATATTGATTAATATTACTAATTATAATACACCAAGCACTAATGCCTAGATTTGCACTTTGCCCCCCTATTGTAGTTTAGCACAATGGTCTTAGAGTTAAATAGAAATAAAATGCCTAGGTGCTGGTTAAGAAGTATGCCACACTCACAGATCTTAACAACAGGACAAAATATTTTTTATTGAAAATCCAGTTGAAAGTTTTAGTCACATAACTACAAAGTCTGTGTGCTACCAGGGAATCTTGTGTAAGATACACTTCTCCCCAATTTGCTTATACTAACTTAATGAATACTAGGACTTTGTCCTGGCCTTTTATTTTATTTTTGGTCCTCACTGCTTGGCATACCAGTGAACTCTGACATGGTACTTGGTCTTTTTTCGGTTATTGACCACTTTCGTTTTGTGCACCACCGTTCAGCAAGTTTATGCTTTGAGTGTATCCTTAAATGTTGAAATGCGTGCAATTTGGTTCCATCTCTGTCAATGCGCCATAAGAATTATAGAAATTGATTATGCCTCTGTTACACCAGGGTAAGCATCGTATGAACACCCATACTTGACTCCGCTCTCCGCAATGCCGTCCTAGTGAAAGTTTATGCCTTGTTTACCAAGGGGCTCATTACACACCCAGACAGCTATGCCAATAATAATGGTGACTGCCAGTCTTTATGTATCTCTTGGTCTAGGAGCTCTAAGTATAATTAGGGGGTGATTTATAAATATCTAAAAATGTTCTCACTATTCCCCCCCCCCCATTTCAATAAATTTTCAGGAAAAAAAAAAAATCGGAATCATGATTTATTGGGATTGGGATTCACTGAAAAATGGTAATTTTTCAGATTTGATGCTGGAAAACAAATCTTTGAATTATTGAACAAAACCCAGCTCTGATCAGTATATTTTCAAAATGCCAATGGCACTGTCACGGTCGGCACCCAATTACCAGAACAAACGCCAAGCACCCTGGTCTTGGCTCGTGCTTCACCAGTAGTGTGACCGCCTTTGGCTTTGGGAGGAGCCCTCAGCTACTCAGATGCCACCTGGACTTAAATGAGAGGTGCAGAGCAGGAGTTCTGGCCAGCAACGGGGCACGACTGTAGAAAGAGTCTTTAAAGGACGAGGTTTACGGTACAGGCGGAATAGGCAGATTTGTGGTCAAACAGGCTGGGTCGAGGCAGGCAGACAGCAAGGAACGTCAGTCAGGCAAAGGGTCAAACCAGGTAATCAATCAGAAAGGATGAGGCAGAATCGGTGGTCGTATAACAGGCACAGGTCAGGATGCAGATAACAGAGTGGTCAAATAGCCAGGCAGGGTCAAAACAGGTACCAGGAACAGACAGAAGCTTATTAAGCACAGGTACAGGCACCATTAATAAACCTATCACGGGCAGGGAAGCAATGTCAAACACCCCTTTAAATACCCGTTTAAATTTTCAAACTTGGCGCCATTGCGCGCTGACGTCATGCACCAGCGCCTTTAAATGCGCGCACACTAGAAGGCAGCCGGGAAGAGGAGCAGAGCGGCGGGCGTCCCCGCTGCACCACTAGACCACCAGGGTGAGTCTACATTACAGGGACATCTGCCTTTGACTTCTACATGTTCTCTGCAGGTCTGAGTTGGAGTACTTTCTTATTCGGACTTACCATCAGGGTTTAATAAATCTAAAAAAAAAACAAAAGATTTTTCCCTTTAATAGTTTGACCAGAAAAAACGGACTTTAATATATAACCCCCTTAAAGTTATACTGTTCAGCACTGTCCACACTATATATATTTAAGTAGCCTACTACAATAGACTGATGTGCATATGGGTTGCTTATTAGACAGTGGTAAGGCCCCATCTAGAATATTCCATACAGTTTTGGTCTCCAGTGTTCAAACAGGACATTATTGAATTTGAGAGTGTGCAGAGAAGGGCAACTAAGCTGGTAAAAGGTATGAAAAATCTTAGCTATGGAAAGACTGGCCAAATTATGGTATGAAAACTATGTATAAATATATAAGGGGATCATATAATAATCTCTCTGATGATCTAATAAAGATCTTTCTAGTTGACACAAGGTCATCCATTCCGATTAGAAGAAAAGAGGTTCCGACTAAAAATTTGGAAGGGTTTTTTTTTTACAATGAGAATTGGGAAGATGTGGAATTCTCTCCCTGAATCAGTCATACAGGATGATACATTAGATATCTGTATAAAGGGATTGGATGGCTTTTTAGCAAGTGAGGGAATACAGGGTTTTGGAAGATAGCTCATAGTACAAGTTAATCCAGGGACTAGTCCATTGCCATTTTAGAGTCAGGAAGGATTTTTCCCCCCTCTGAGGCAAATTAGAGAGGCTTCGGGGCTTTTTAACTTCCTCTGGATCAACTAGCAGTTAAGAAAGTTAAAAAAAGTAATAGGTTGAACTTGATGGACGTTTGTCTTTTTTCAACCTAACTTACTACAGATGCAGTCACTTGGATTTGTGTGTTAAATGCGTTGTGACTTAACTCATCTATCCCATTTATCCCACTTAGCACAGAATATTGTGTCACAGCATCCCATCCAATTAAAGAGTTCACCATTGAAAACAATGGTGCTTTGGTATTCTAATGAAAAGGTTAAATTCATTAAATGAGTTAAGATAACTTTGGATAACACAGTTTCTTCAATTAGCCCTGAGTCATGACGCATTTAACTTACAAATCCTAGTGACTGCATCTGTATGTTACATCCTAATTTATCTATTTTAATGAAAAAAGTCAGACCAAACTAGAATCTTTGATTGGACCTTATTTATTATAAAAAAAAAAAAAACAAAACACAATTTTATCCGATCGGGGAAAAAAAGCAAATATTTGAATTGTAATTTTTTTCAATAATTTTTTCCCAAAATAGTCGGGTTTTTAGGCCAGAT
Organism: Xenopus borealis; assembly: GCA_024363595.1. Classification (NCBI taxonomy): domain Eukaryota; kingdom Metazoa; phylum Chordata; class Amphibia; order Anura; family Pipidae; genus Xenopus; species Xenopus borealis. The sequence continues at coordinate 48,600,459 of CM044444.1, forward strand.
TCAAGGGCAGACCACAGAAACTTTCAAATAGGATAGGGAATACTCCCACTGACGTATATACAACCTCAGCAGGTCTGAGAAGCCTGATTTTCAGATTCAGATTCTTTCCATTCTCTGGGTTTAATAAATCTCGAAAAACATCAAGTTATTTTTCCCACTAAAATACAATAACCCCCTTGGTATCCTTAGGGTAGGGACAGACAGGGAGATTCAGGGAGATTTTGTCGCCTGCTAAAAAACGCCAGGTGACAGAATCTCCCCGAATCTCCCTGTCTGTCCCTACCCTTAGTAATCATAACAGCTACCGTAGCTGACTCCTTTTGAACAGGACCTCAAACTTTCCTAATCAACCTGAGTGTACACCTATACCTCATTTCTATCAATATTGGGGGTTACAAAGTGGTAAGATGAGTGGTCTGCTGGGGCAAATTCATGCCCTTGGCTGCCCGACAATTCTGTGAATAGCTTGTTATTGTACACCCTATGTTTGATATGAAGAGCTCTGGTGATCAATAGTAGCTTGGTGATGTACCTCTAGTCTTTATGCAAAACCACATTTACCCACCTTGTTATGATGAACAGTATAAATCATTTATTTTAGTGCTGTTTTTTTTTGTAATAATTTACTTTTTTTCTCTATGCTCACACAGCATTAGGATGCAGTGCTATAGTTAATTTGAGTGCACCTTACTTTACTTTGAGCTCCACTCCCAATAAATGTGCTCTGGATGAGACCTTAAATTTTAGGGAGTAAGCCCTCCCAAATGGTGTGGAGGCAGGGTGTAGTGCACTGTAACAGTATTCAGGGGGCAAATAATTGGTCGCCAGTGGTTCTTATAACTTAACCAAGGAACATATTTATTAAAAATACAATCCTCAATAGAATGTACAATCAGCACATACAGGATCAACAGTGGATAGGCAATACTCACAGCACCTTTGGTCAGTAGCTGTCCCCTCAGAGGTGGGAGACAATTAATGCAGCCTTGAGGAAGTACATCCAGATTTCTGCCTTTTCCCTAAGTGGAACCTGAGAGTCACTTTGAGAACACCAAGGGGCAGAGCTTAAAGCTGGATAAGGAAACTGTACCCCCTCCTAACTGTATTTTAGGACCCAGCTAGGTGTCTATAACACTAGGAGAATGCCTGCTAAATATTTCTGGGGAACTAATTAACCAGTCTCCTACAAGGACACTTCACTTTCTATACTTTTTTCTTTTTTGTGTTGTTAATCTTGGTGCATTTTACCATAGATTTTGGGATATGTTTTACCATAGTATGCATTGTAGTATCCCGTAGCTTATGTAGTGCACAATACCATAGAGTGAGCAGTGTATTATACTATAGAGTTGGTAGTCTCTATGGTTTTTTGTAATGGTTGCCGTAGTTACCTTTCTCATTTTTGCCCCATTTTTTGTACTGTGGGTTTTTAAGGAGTGGGTCACTTGCGTTTTTTTTTTTTGTCCCTGAGGAAGATCAAGGTAAGGAAGACCATTGTCGTTCTGACAATTGTGCACAAGCATTCATGTAAATAGTGGCTGTTTAGAATTAATTCTCACTAAGCATGGGAAATTATCTTTTAGTAAGGTTTATCTCACCAGTGTGACACAGAGACATCTAAAGATTAATTCTGAGAATAAATGGGACCAATGCATTTTACAGAGACCTATTATGAACTCTTCAATACACAAGTTTAATTAGGGGAAATATGCGTTCTAGCAATTTAAATGATTTTGGCAATTTCAGGAGGGCACATGTAATATTCAAATTACTTTTACTCTGCTTTGCCTTGTCTTCCTGGGCTCCTGTTCCCAGGTGAATTTCTATGCTCAGTAATGTTCTTATCTTCCAAACAAGCCATGTCAGATATAATTTTGGTGCAAGTTAGTAATTATATGTAACATCAGTCTGATGTTAAATACACTGAAACATTTAGCAAGAAGAGACAAATTGAAAGAAACAAGTAAAAAACAAATGAAAAAAGCAGAGCAATCAGTTTTTCTCTCTCTTGCATTCTCAAGCTTTAATTTATAATAACATGTTTTCAGGAACTCTGCAACTATAGTTTTGAACTCACTTATGTCCTAATTACTTTGTCTTAGGCATTAGTGGAAAAATCTATTTGATCATAAAAATCAATTGCTACGAATATTTTGGTAAATGTTTTTTGTGCATTAACCCTTTTGTACTTTTGCAGGCTGCTAAAAAGAGCATTCCTATCGGTGGGTTTTCATGTACAGAGATAAATGCTCCTTTTTTTTTTTAACAGGTTTCCTTTTCATTGAGTTTCAATTTTAGGGATACAGAAAGCAAAAAAGGGGGGGGGAGGAAATCAAAGAAAATAAGGTACAATAGCATCATAACATAAATAGCATACAGTCACATATTCAGTAAATTACAGTACATCAATGCAAAGTAGCACCCAAGTGAATATCACTCCACATTTCCCATACCTTCAGAAATTTTCCCGGGCATCTCCGAGCTTCATAAGTGAGTTTTATTAGCGGAAGCATTCCATTAACATAGTTTATCCACTCCTTCTTAACAGGAGGATTTGGGGAGATCCAGTGCATCACCAACATTTTCTTTGCATAGAATAGTAGTGTCTTCAGTAACAGTTAATCTGACATGGGCTGCTGGCAGTAGATCTTCAACTATCCCTAACAGGCAGCTTTCAGGATTGTATACATTGGGCACCTCGACGGCTTCTGAAATATATATACACACTTCCTTCCAATAAACTACTATTATTGGACAGGTCCATACCATGTGCCAGAAGGAACCATCCATCATGTGACATCTTGGGCATCTCGGCTCTGTCAACCTGCCCATTCGAACTAATTTATTAGGAGCAAGGTAAGTACGTAACAGAAACTTGTGCTGAATTAACTTATCCCTGGCTGAGATCAAAAACCTATATATGGGCCCTGTCACTTCCTCCCATTGGTCTTTAGTAAGGGTTGGCAGGTCTATTTTCCATGTATCATATGCTCTCTCAAACGGGGAAGGTATTGTAAGTAAAAGATTAGTGTATACATATCAGATCATTTTAGGAGGACAGGTCTGACGTAAATAGGTAAGTATTGCCGGTTCTGATAAATTCCCTTATATGTTACTAAATTGTGAGTGGAACATATGTCTCAGTTGTAGGTATCAAAACATGGGGATCGTATGGATGGCTAGATTCTGTTCTAATTTAATTTTGTCCACAAAAATATTTCCCACTATTTGGTCTCCTAGATACTTGAGCTTCTTAGGGGCCCAGTATTCGACCGCTTCAGCCCTATAGAAATGTTGCAGATATGAGTTATTCCATAATGGAAGATATGGGGACTTGAGTGGGTGCTTGATACCAGTCATTTTCATAGCTTTTTGCTTGGTAAGGTGCCAGCATACAAGGAGGCAGAGTTGGGTAGTCTTTCAACTTTCTAAAGGGACAGTTCTTTAGTGCCTCTAGCGAACCTACCCAATGACCCTGAAGTATGACACTAGGCATAGGCAGCAGAAGATGGTTTTGGCAGGGGGGGGCCAAGAGAATGAGAAGGTGCGGAGCGCTACGCGCGCCGCGGCAATTTTAGCCACTCCCCCTTTGGCCACTCCCCTTTGGCTCCACCCACTTTCCCCCAGGCTTTCACTGAATTTTCAGGAAAATCAAACCATACTGTAGCATTGCGGGCAAAATTTCCTTAATGTCTTAATACACTGCAGGAAGGGGGGTATTAACACCACATACAATTTTAACTGAGAGCAGTGAATGCTGCACTAAAAAGCACATTATGGGGAAAAGGACCCTGGCACCTAAAGTACATTACAAGCACAGACTGTGAGGTACTCAAAAGACATACAAAGGAGCAGTAGTTACTGATCTCCCAAGAACATAAAAAGAATGTACCACAAGCACTATAAAGAACATTATATA
>CM044444.1:48634605-48646864 GCA_024363595.1 Xenopus borealis
CAGAAAGTCCTGTATATGCACAGTGCCACCTGCAGGCCATTTGTATAAACACCACAACAATGAAATGGATCACTGTATCACAACCCTTCAGCCAGACTCAAAATAAATATCTCCCTATCGGAGCCGATACAGCTAAAGAATGGCACCAGACAGGGTTGCCCACTTTCCCCACTTGTTTATATGTTGACCCTAGAACCTCTTCACTCTACTATCCGAAGCAACCACAACATTCATGGAGTCAAAATAGGAACCTCACAGTACAAAATATGTGCATATGCAGATGACCTACTCTTTAGGCTTACACTACCCATTATTACTGTACCAAATCTTATGAAAGAAATATACGCATATAGTGATATAAGCGATCTTAAAATAAACTACAAGTCCAATGCACTTAATCTCCCTCATTAGAGGCATTTCTAAAGAGCAAGTTTATTTTAAATGCACTACTGACAAATTGACATATCTGGTTATTTCTTTGACAAAAAACAAAGAATGGCCCAAGGTCAATTACTCAGCCAGACCATGAAACTAAAGTACCAATTATTGAGTATGTTTATGGTGTAACTTGATAAATCTTTTGGGTATAAGATAGGTTACTAATGTGACACAAGGAAATATAAGGCGCAGAGACCAATTTAGATCCTGACATGGATTTTAGACATAAGTTAAGAGATAGACCTCACAGCCTGGACGCCCCTTCCCCTCACCCCTCTTTCTTCCCATGGTTAAAATTAATTCTTGGGCATGCAATAACAGGACAGTAGTGACAACAGACGAATTCAGGCGACAAAGGTTGTATATAAAATGGAATATATTTTCACATCCTTATACATGATACAAGTGAAACAAAACAGGTTGAGCATAACACTGTGTAAAGAGTATAAGCATATAACGGATGTATGTTCAAGCCTTGACAATGTAAAACTTCAAATAAAAAAAAAGGATCCCATACTTCTACTTAAAGGGGTTGTTCACATTTGAGTTAACTTTTAGTATAATGTAGAGAGGGATATTCTGAGACAATTTGCAATTGGTTTTCATTTTTTATTGTTTGTGGTTTTATAGTTATTTAGCAGCTCTCTAGTTTGCAGTGTCAGCAATTTGGTTTCTAGGGTACAAATTACCCTAGCAACACTGCATTGATTTTAATAAGAGAATGGAATATGAATAGGGGAGGGACTGAATAGAATGATATGTTATAAAAAGTGGCAATAAGAATACATTTGTAGCCTTACAGAGCATTTGTTTTTAGATGGTGTCAGCGACCCCCATTTGAAAGCTGCAAAGAAACAGAAGAACATTGCAAATCATTAAAAAACTATGAAAAATAAATAATGAAGACCAATTGAAAAGTTTCTTAGAATTGGCCCTTCTACAATATACTAAAAGTTAACTTGAAGGTGAACCACCCATTTAACCCTGCAGACAGTGGGGGTCATTTATTAACACTGGGCAAATTTGCAGTTACTGGGCAGTTACCCATGGCAACCAATCAAAAGGCTGCATTCATTGTTCTACTTGCAGCTGGCTTTAAAAAGCTAATCACTGATTGGTTGCTATAGGTAACTGCCCATGGGCAAATTTGCCCAGTGTTGATAAATGAGCCCCATTGTCTTGGACAATAAACTTGTTCTCTTTGTTTGTTAAGAACCTCTTGGCATTCTTATTTTATTTTATTATATATATTTTATATTATTTTTAAGCACAGTAGCCTGAGTTGTACACCACCCTTTCAACCCTTCTACACAGCAAAGGCCCATTACAGGCTTATTTATTGAAGGTTGGATTTTAGTGGTGTTAGTTTTATGAAACCAAGACTAAACTCATAAACTCTAAAACCCTGATTGTCATTGAATTATTAGAAGATCCAAATATAAAAAGTATGGAATTTAAAAAAGCCTTGAAAATATGAATACCCTGAAAACCTCTAGAAATCATAGTTTTTCAGACCATTCCAGAAAAACTCTAAGGGGGAAATTCACTAAGCGGCAAAAATTCGCTAGAGTTGCCTTTGCTAACGTTCGCCACACTTCGCCAGGTGAATTTTCGCCAGCGCTAAGCAAATTCACTAAAGTGCAAAGTTACGATAAGGTCAGCGAACGGTAGCATAGTTGCACTAGTGTTACTTCGCCAGGCAAAGCGCATTTACGCTAGCGATGCCTAATTTGCATACGGCGCTAATTTCAAAGTATAATAGAAGTATATGTTACAGCCACTACATTTTACTACACAAGCCCAGGAAACTTTTAATAAAATAAAGTTGTCCTATTCATGTGCCCCCTATATAGTTGGGTTGCCATATGTTAGGAAATGTGGGGGGTAGCAGGGTAACCCCCCAAAAAAGATTTTGCTCTTTTTCAGACTATCACCCTAGAAAGGTAAAACACGCCAGCGTTTTTTTCAAACACCTATCTATATCTATTGTATTGAACTTCGCCAGGTCTGACCTCGCTTCACGTTTCGCCAGGTCTGACCTGGCTTCGCGCTTTAGTGAATTTCCCCCTAAAAGTCTGAACTGATTTAAAGCATTCCAATAAAATCACCGCAGCTCCCATGGACTTGCGCAACTTCGCACCCCTACGCCAGGCGAAGTTGCGCACTGACGAAGGATCGTAACTTCGCAAATTCACTAAGATTAACATTTTCCTCAACGTTAGCACTTACGCTAGACGTTACTTCGCCTGGTCAGACCAGGCGAAGTTCAATACAATAGATAGGAGGTTGAAAAAAAAATGTCAAATTATTTCTAAGTACCAAAAAAAATGCTTGCGTATTTTAGCATAGGAGTGTAATAGTCTGAAAAAGATCGATAATATTTTTGGGGGGTTACCCTTCTTCCCCCCTACATTTCCTAACATATGGCAAGTCAAATATACAGGGGGCACATGTAGGGCAATAGGACAACTTTATATAATTTATTAAAGGTTTCCTGGGCTTGTGAAGTGGAATGTAGTGGCTGTAACATATAATTCTATTATAAGTTAAAGTTCCCGCTGTATGCAAATTAGGCTTCGCTAGCATAATAGCGCTCTGCCTAGCGAAGTAAAACTAGCGCAATTACGCTACCATTCGCCGACCTGAGCGTAAATTCGCACTTTAGTGGATTTGCATAGTGCTGGCGAAAATTCGCCTGGTGAAGTGTGGCGGACACTAGCTAGCGAATTTTCAGATTTTTGTGAATCTGCCCCATGTCTCCTGAACAATACCAAATATATATAGTTTTATGGAGATTTCTCACTTGTATAGATCAAAATCTACAAGCAGTACACTACCAAATTTACAAAGCTCCCCAAATGGCATACTTCTGATTTCAAGGCCAAACATTCCCCTAACAGTAGGTTTACCCTTAGAAAGAGCAGATTTTGGTGAATCAAAAATGGGTAGCTATATCTATGTACTCCAAACTACCAAGCTGCAATTGTTTACTAAAGTCAGAATGTTTTATAGAAATTGGTGAATTTTAAAAAAAATGTCCTCAAAGCTTCAACTCTACAGCATCATATCTCCCACACATCATTAGGTATCAATGTAAAACACCCCAAATATAAAAGTCACTAAACAGATTGATGCCCAATATGTATAGATTTACCTAAGCATGTGGTATATATGGGCCCTAAAATGTAGACACCCCATTTGAGCTATCAGTTCTGTAATTCCAGTTACTGCAAAATCAACACATTTGCTTAGTTTGGGATGGGCAAAGTTAGAAAAAATTATGTTTTATGTATGTTATACATTTTCAGAGAGTACACATTCCCCCAAATCCAAATTGGGTATGCATGTCTTTCTACTCCAAAGCACCAAGCCGCAAACCCTTCCTAAATTTGGCAATTTTTGTGACATTTTCTAAAATCACCGGAAAACTTCCAACCTGCAGCATCATATTTTTAGGTATCAAGAGAAATCAGCCCAAATATGAAAGCCTAGGGTCCTCTGAACAGTTTGATGTGCAATATGTATAGGTGTACCCAAGCATGTGGCATATAGGGGCCCCAAAAGGAAGTCCCCCATATGGTATGTCATTTCAGGTACTGCAAAATAAACACATTTACATAGTTTTGGGGGGGCAAAGTTAGAAAAAAGTAAGTTCACCCCAAAAAACCATACATTTTCAGAAAGTAAACATTCCCACATATCCAAATTGGGTATGCATGCCTTTGTGCTCCAAAGTACCAAGCCGCAGACCATTCCTAAATTTGGTGATTTTGGTGACATTTTCAAAAATCCCCTCAAAATGTTCAACCTGCAGCATTGTATTTCCAACATACTTTGATGTATCAAGAGAAATCACCCCAAATATAAAAGCCTAGGGCCTCTGAACAGTTTTATGTCCCATATGTATAGGTGTACCCAAGCATGTGGCATATAGGGGTCCCAAAAGGAAGGCCCCCATATGGTCTGTCATTTCAGGTACTGCAAATTCAACACATTTGCATAGTTTTGGGTGGGGGGCAAAGTTACTAAAAAGTAAGTTCAACCCAAAAAAACATATCTTCGGAAAGTACACATTACCATTTATCCAAATTGGGTATGCATGTATTTGTACTCCAAAGTATCAAGCCGCAAACCATTCCTAAATTTGGCGATTTTGGTGACATTTCCAAAAATCCCCTCAGGATTTTTGCAGGTACTGCAAAATAAACACATTTACATAGTTTTGGGGGGGGCAAGTTCACCCCAGAAAGCCATACATATTCGGAAAGTACACATTCCCGTGAATCCAAATTGGGTATGCATGTCTTTGTACTCCAAAGTACCAAGCCACAAACCATTCCTAAATTTGTTTTTTTTGTGACATTTCCAAAAATCACCTCAAAATTTTCACCCTGCAGCATCATATTTCCCACATACTTTTAGTTATCAAGACAAATCACCCCAAATATGAAAGCCTAGGGTCCTCTGAACAGTTTGATTTCCCATATATATAGGTGTACCCAAGCATGTGGCATATAGGGGTCCCAAAAGGAAGGCATATGGTCTGTCATTTCAGGTACTGCAAAATCAACACATTTACATCGTTTTTGGGGGGGCAAAGTTAGAAAAAAGTGAGTTCACACCCAAAAACCATACATTTTCAGAAAGTACAGATTCCCTCGAATCCAAATTGGGCATGCACCTCTTTCTTTTTCAAAGCAGCAAGCCACAAACCTTACCTAAATTTGGCGATAAAGGCAGCTGTTTTTACATTTATGAAAATCACCTAAAAATATTACAATTGGGCGCATTTATCTCACCCAATTTCTTACATGCAGTTGTAAAACACTTAATATTGACGCCAAGGATCTATGGAACAGTTTGATGCCCAGAATGCATAGATATACTAAAGCAGCTGGCATGTGCGGACCCCAAATAAAAACAGTGCATATGATATATTTATCAAAAGTAACTCAAAGCAACTGGACTTGCTGAGATATTTTAATGAAGACGTTTTCTTCAGTTCAACTGACTGGTGTAGGAGAGTTCTCGGCATATAGACTCTTCCAACAATCCAACCACAACGGCACATTGTAACTCTTCAGAGAGGTGACATCTGAAATTCACAGTGGTGTTGATTCTGTGTAGTTACAGTGATAAGATTACCAATGTGTCATGCAACTCCTAGAAAACAGGCGTTACTTGTGAGAGTTGCATGAATGGATGTGTCAAGAGTTCTGAAACCGCGGGGGAACAGATGTGAGAACAGCATTGTATGTAGCAGACAGGTGGTGTCGAAGGCCCCCGCCTCTGTTCAGGGATGGTTTTTCCACCTTAACAAGAATCATCTCTTTCACACCTCTGTCAAACCAGCGGTCTTCTTTATCCAAAATTTTGACATTGCTATCTTCAAAAGAGTGTCCCTTGTCTTTTAGGTGTAGAAAAACAGCTGAGTCTTGCCCTTTAGAGTTTGCCCTTCTATGCTGATCCATTCACTTATGGAGCTGTTGTTATGTCTTCCCAATGTATAGATTAGTGCCCTCATCGCTATACCACATTACTTTGTTTTCCCTTAGCAGTTGGATCCTTTGGATGTACCAGTTTTTGTTTTTGTAGGGGAGTTCTCGGTATATAGACTCTTCCAACAATCCAACCACAACGGCACATTGTAACTCTTCAGAGAGGTGACATCTGAAATTCACAGTGTTGTGTTGATTCTGTGTAGTTACAGTGATAAGATTACCAATGTGTCATGCAACTCCTAGAAAACAGGTGTTACTTGTGAGAGTTGCATGAATGGATGTGTCAAGAGTTCTGAAACCGCCGGGGAACAGATGTGAGAACAGCATTGTTAGAACAGCAATCTGGGTAGCCGCACGCTTTTAAAGCTCCTCTGAGATGTTTATGCTCCTTGTCCTTGGACTCTGTATCAGTTGCCACATATTCCGCCCTGTGCTGCAGAGTTCTAATGGCACCCAGTTTGTGTTCCAGTTGATGGTGGGAATCGAACAAAGATATTGATCCGTATGAGTAGGTTTCCTGTATACCTCCATTTTTAAGTTACTCCCCTCTTGGATGCAAATTAAACAGTCCAAAAAAGCAAGTTTGTTCCTGTGGACATCTCTCCTTGTGATCTTGATGTTATTGTCCACTGAATTAATGTGTTCTGTAAAGGCCGCCAGCCCGCCACTTCATTGGATCTGATTTTAACCCAAGTGTCATCTACATACCTGAACCAGTGACTTGGTGTAGTTCTCTGGAAAGTAAGTAAAGCCCTCCTTTCCACTTCCTCCATGTATAAGTTAGCTACAATGGGAGAGACTGGAGAACCCATTGCACAGCCATGTCTATAGAAAAGGTCCTTGTACTTGAAGTATGTGGTATTAAGGCACAAATCTAGCAACAAACATACTTGGTTAGGATTGAGCTTCGTTCTGCTGCTTAGGGTGTTATCTTGCTGCAGTCGATTTCTTACAGTCTCAGTTGCCTCTGTCATAGGTATACATGTAAACAAAGATGTGACATCATATGATACCATGGTTTCTTCTGCCTCTAGTGTAACACCATGAATCTTGGTTACAAAATCTTTGGCATTCTGGATATGATGCACTGTATTGCCTACCAACCGAGCTAAGATGTTATCCAAGAATTTCGCAATGTTGTATGTCACTGAATTTATGCTGCTGACAATGGGCCTTAGTGGGGCTCCTTCTTTGTGTATCTTGGGGAGTCCGTATAAGCATGGTGTGGCTTCTCTGGGGTACAAATAGCGGTATAAAACTCGATCGATGGATTTCGCCTTTACCAAATTGTTGTAAGCAACCTTTCACCTTTTTCCTGAAACAGCTGGTTGGATCTTTCCTTAAAGGTTCATATGTGTTGCTATCACTGAGTAGTGTAGTTATCTTGCAGTGATAGTCAGTTTTATATGCTGGCAGGATAGTGATGTTCGGGTCCTTACTCAGAGAACTGAGAGTTCTCCTCTCTTGTGTAGTAAGATTAGAGGGAGGTGCTCTAGCACTTGACAAGGCAGCTGACACTTTTAGTCAGAGTTGTTCTGCTTCTTCCTTTTTTATGTGATTATTCTTGATGGCAGATTCTGTGGCTTTGATGAGTTCAACTACTGGGATGTGTTGCGGTGTCACTGCATAGTTCAACCCCTTGGATAGCCCATCCTTTTCTGGCTGGGTTAGTACCCATCTGATAGGTTCTTAACCCATGTGTCTCTGGTGTTCTTTGATGTCTCATCTTTTTGCCTCCAGGTTAGCTTTTCTGTCCTTTACAAACTGCTGCTACTTGACAATAAGGTGGTGAATTTATTAATTTGTCTCTCCTTACTCTTAATGTGTTGGGCCATCTGAGCATGTTCAACAACAACAAATACCTTTTCCAGAGTTACATCAGGTAGTTGTTTTGCCAGACTCTGTTTCAGATGTTCAATGTCCTGCTTAAGGGCCTCAATGGTAAAATTGATCTGTCTTACCCGTTCATTCAGTAGCTGTTTTTGGGCTTTTTGTAAAATCTTGGTAGCTCTGTGACCTTTTATGGTGGAATCCAGGCGTATGCTACAAGGAAACGTGAAAGTCAAAACGTCAAGTGAAACGTCTTCATTAAAATATCTCAGCAAGTCCAGTTGCTTTGATTTACTTTTGATAAATATACAGTACCATGACCTGGATGAATGAGAATCTTCATAGTCACAGAGCATATGAATTTTCTCCTCTGCCGATTTGCCTTTTGTGAACAAAGACCTGTGACTGAGCATTGTCTGCCAAAAGACCCTCCTAACAGCATAAAGACCCCCAAGAGCCATATATCTTTATAAAGTACACATTCTGACAAATCAAAAGTAGGTAATTATGTCTTTCTACTCCAAACTACTATACTCCAAAGCTACACTAAAGGCAGCGGTTTTTATGACAGTTCTGAAAATCGCCTAAAAATATTGCAATTGGACATATTTATATTACCCAATTTCTTACATACAATTGTTAAACACCCTAAATATTGACACCAAAGGTCTGTGGAACAATTTTGATGCCCAATATGCATAGATATACCAAAGTATGTGTTATGTACGGACTCCAAATGAAAAACATGCAAATGAATTTTCACGCTAACCAACTCAAATGCTGAAAACAGTACCCTGACTGAGTATTATGTGTTGTAAGACCCAAACTGTAAAAAGACCCCCAGATAACCATATATTTTTGGAAAGCATGTATTCTGACGGATTAAATTAAGTAAAATATACCTTTCTATACCAAAGCACCAAACAGCAAAACTATACTAAATATACATAATATACATAATAAAACTGCATAAAATGGCAAAAAATTGCAAAAAAACCCACAAAAATAGCGTAAAGCAACGAAAAGTAGAAATAACCGATCCAACAGCTTAATTAGTGGCCAAAAATCTATTACCCAAAAGTCACGCTGTGAAAATAAACAGTTTTTAGGCAAATAAAACAAACAATGCATAAGTAACAAGATTTTGTGTATACATGTGAATACATGTTAGTGCACTTCTAAAAGTTGTCTAAGTGTGCAAATATGTGTAACAAAGTGTGCAAAATGATAAAAGTGTGCTAAAAAATTTAAATAAATAAAAAATACAAATCTTTACTAAAATATGTGTTTACGTGTATAAATGTACTGTAAGGGGAAGATTTACTAAATTAGTGTGAAGGAATTTCGAATAACTTTTTTGGGTACTTTTACCATCGAATTTAAAAAAATATGATCGATTCGAATAAAAATCTATTTGATCATTCGACCATACGATGGTCGAAGTACTTGCCCTTTAAGAAAAAATTTGATTGCCTAGTTCGCCATATTAAACCTATCGAATTGCTGTATAACCCTATGGGAAGCAAATAGGGTTATTTCTGCATTTTTAGATCGAATAAAAAAATTTTGGTCAAATTGTTAAAATCATTCGAAACATTCGACTCCAACATTCTTGTACAATGTACATTCTTGGCAGCCAGAGCATTTAACCACCAGCAAGTATGGCCTTTGTGCTTGGTGGTTAAAGGGTTAACAACTAATATGTGACCACTCCTACAGGGGTGCAATTAACCCTTTCAATAGTGCAAAATATAACTGTGCTGGTAAAAGAGAAATATTATAAAATAATTTTTATGTGCATAATATGCTCAACAATTTAATAAAATTAAGCCTCTAATAAAACATATAATTATAATATTGTGAATGTGAGCCTTGTAGCTAAACATCTGTCATTCATTAGATATAGCAAAAAAATACAAATTTCCAAAATTTTTACCCTTAGAGCAATGTGAATCATTGCAAGATAGTAGTGATAGGCGAATTTATTCGCCAGGCACGAATTTGCGGCAAATTCCCGCGATTCGCCGCCGGCAAATAAATTCTTGAAACGCCAGCGAAAATTCGCCTGCTGAAAATTTGCTGGCGTCAATTCGCAAATTTCGCAAATTTTCGGCGAAACGGGATAGATTTGCCCATCACTACAAGATACTACTATACACAATTAATAGGTACTTGAGCATATACTGTATATATACTGGTATGGTATAGCCTGCTTTGATGGACTGTGTACAAATGAATGCCATGTGCAAAGGGAGTTCAGAAATTAACACCTACCTACCTTATTGTTACAGGGTTTCCTGACTTGCACATAATGATAAAATGCTAGCAGTTTTTTAGCAGTGCCTGCATCAGATATATTTACCAGCTCTCTAATTAACATCTGTTTTGGTAGATTTCATGCTTCTTGCAGCATATGCAGCATATGCTAGCTAGAATGTCTTGTATGATTGACAGACTCATTGAGACAGCATATGGGTTAAAATACATTAACAACACCATAAGGGTTTTTTTGACTGTGGCACATCCTGTCTGCCCAGTCTTGTACACCCTTCCAAAAATTCATAAGAACATAAATGCTCCACCTGGTCGCCCCATCATTTCAGCTAGGGGGGGTCACTATTACAACCCGTGTCACAATATTTGGACAGTCTATTGCAGCCCTTTGTCACAACTATGCCATAATTTGTGAAAGATTCATGTGACCTTATCAAGACCTTCAAACTTCTTCCTGATCTACCCACTGACTGTATATTGGTAACCATGGATGTCAATAGTTTGTATACCATTATTCCTCATGACATGGGGGTGGAGGCAATTAGGAATACTCTACTGTCACACAACTTTGACACTATTCCAATTTCTCTTTTATGTGAACTACTCACCATAGTGCTGACTAAAAATTTATTTTCCTTCAATGGCCAATACTTTCTTCAAATCACTGGTACCACTATGGTTTCAAATGTCGCGCCCAGCTATGCAAACCTTTTCATGTTTGAATATGAAAGTATCGCCATGGACAGAGAGGAAATTTGGCTCTATAGACGCTACATTGACTACCTATTCCTTATTTGGGTGGGTGACACAGCAAGCCTGACTGAATGAATTGATAGTTTAAACAGACTGCCTTCTCCAGTTAGTTTTAAAGCCATTTTTGACAAGGATCTAAGGATCTATAAGAAAGGCAGTCGTTTAGAAACCACTTTGTTCAGAAAACCCACTGAAACACCATTCTACACGCTAATAGCTGTCATCCTCGTGGTACTAGAAGGGGGGTGCCATAGTACCAATTTCTGAGAGTAATCCGCAATAACTCTTACCCTGAATTGTGTAACATACAGTTGCAGGAGATGTTTCAGCGATTCCTACAAAGAGGATATAAGAAAAGCACCTTGGAGACCACACTACTAAAAGTCCGCCATTTGACACAAGACGATGTGCTGTACAAGGAACCTACGACAAATAGAGGAAACAAGCATCTCACATTCACCACTTCGTACTTTCCTGGTGCAGAGTTCGCCACAAGGACAGTGAAAGACAATTGGGAAGTGATTAGAACCGATGCCTCTCTGCCATACAAGGATTATCAACAGCCAACCATCGGGTACCGGAGGGAGCGGAACCTACGTGACATTCTAGTACATGCGGTACTGCCTCCACTCAATAGCCCTCAAATAAAACGTAAGAGTGGCTACAGATGCCCTAATTGTATTACCTGCAGGAGCCTGATTGCTGGGGACACATTCCCACATCCTCATACAGGCAAACGACTCAAGACACAGCACAATGTTACTTGTACTTCAAGCATGTTATTTATTTTATAACTTGCCCCTGTGGTCTCTATTACGTCGGCAAGACTATTACCTCTTTTAGAGAAAGAATGGCCAATCATCGCAGCTCCATCAGAGATGCCTTTGAACATAACAAATCTGATAAACCTGTGGCCACACACTTTCTGACATATGGACATCCACTGGCATCACTCAGATGTATGATTATTGACCAATGCCCAGCCGCCCTGAGAGGGGGCAACAGAGACAATGCGCTACTTCAGAAAGAAAGCAGATGGATTTTCATACTTGACACAATAGCCCCAAAAGGGTTAAATGAAATGAACAATTTACGTTGCTTCCTAGGAACTTGAACTATTGGATATGCCCTGAGGGGGTACTTTCTAGCACAACAATGACTCTTTTAGTAAGATGCATTTATTAGATATGCTTTGTGCCTTTTGTTCTTCTTATGACCTTATTTTGATTTATACTGGAAGTCCCATTCCCATATATACATGCTTTGGCACCTGGCTTCATAATACTGTACTTATTTGTGCACGTTTGCCCTTTAATCTGATCCCCAACATGCAGCCCCTCCCCCTGGGGCAATAATGGGTTAACAACAATGTTGCTGTTTTTATCTTTTAGCCAGCACTCTGTTGTCTGCAGCTATTGGTTCTCCATCACTGCCTTTGTGCAGGAACTTCCTTATATGGGCAT
>CM044444.1:48648151-48671783 GCA_024363595.1 Xenopus borealis
GTCACGGTAGGTACGTGTTTGGGGATTAGCAGGGGGAGAGGAGGGAGTTAGTGAGAGTTGCTAGACCGTTATGTAGCCAGTGGTGCACGATCAAGGTATTGTATAATTTGCAAAAAGGATCAGTAGTGATGGGCGAATCTCACCCGTTTCGCTTCGCCGGAAAATTCTCGAATTTCCATTGAAATTTGCGAATGGGCGAAAAAATTTGCGAAACGAGTCGCGCATGGTTTTTGACACGCGTCGCGTCAATCGCGTCGCGTCATCAATCCTGAGATGCAATCGTACTGAGAATAAAGAAATCACTTTTTTCACGCAAGACACAGTGAGTGCTGATCCTTTTTGCAATATATATATTATATATATATATATATACTTGTAAAATACATCTGCTGTGTTGTGGGGCGGGGGGGAGATATACTCTTTAAAAAATGACGCCCAGAGTGTAATTATGTGATAATTAGAAACTGATAATGCAAATAGTCAGATTTTTATAGATGCCCTTGTGCTAATTAATTACCAATATTATACCATAAATGTAAGTTATTAAAAATCAAATAGTAAACGGTAATATAAGCTTTATCACATCATGTCACTCCTAATTTGTAGGGCACAACAGCATATTGAATTAGTAAATTGTTACTAGGAAAATAGGAGGGGGTACTGAAATCATTGTTAGTTACAGCACCTGAGAAAGCAGTCCTAACTGAAGCATCAAGCATCTGGCACTTACAATCAAATCATTGTTCACAATTAAACAAATGGACTGCCATGTTCTCTGCGTGTAACCTGTATGCCAAAAAATCTGCTTCATATGATCATAGATATTAGAGATTCAGCTTATTTCTACACAGTGATATTTTAAAATTTCAATGGTAGTGCAGACATACTCTGCTACAAGTACTTCTTAAAATAAATCAGTGAAATTAAAATGTTACATTCTGAGCAGTGACTGAACCACTGAAGTAACAATAGCTTACCTGTTCCAGTGTGCTCATGCGCACACAAGCATTTCAGAAAATGGTTACATTAAGTCTGCACATGGGCAGATGACCTTAGTGACTCTAGAATTAAGAAAAAAACAAATACAAAATGCTCAAATAAATATAACATTTACATGACACCAGCGGAAGCACAGAAAATTATTTGCAGGAATATGTCTTGTACTAGGGTTGCCACCTGTCCGGTTTTGACCCGGACAGCCCGGTATTTTGAAGGGCCGCCCGGGTCAATACTTCCTGCCCGGTTTTCCAAATAAGGATTAGTTTGATTGACGCAGCGATCGGCCAATTGGCGATCGCTGCGTCATAGCTCCGCCACTGACGCCATGGGCCCCGCCCCTGTCAGGGTTTAGCCACGGCAAAAGGTGGCAACCCTATGTTGTACAGAAGTTCAAAATCCCTATTGAATAAGGATTTTAATAAACTGTCCCATTTATGTATTAAGAGATGCACAGAATTACCCTGGTTCCAAAAAGCTAATTCTTTGCTTACTTTACACAGAAGCCAATCTGTTCACAATTAGAGAATTGTAAATAAATCCCATACTTGCCTTAAAGGAAAACTATACCCCAAAATGAATTTTTGAGCAACAGTTTATATCAAATCAAGTGACATATTAAAGAATCTTACCTACCTGGTATATATATTTAAGTAAATATTGCCCTTTTACATATCTCTTTCCTTGAACCACCATTTCATGATGGTCTGTGTGCTGCCTCAGAGATCACCTGACCAGAAATATTTCAACTCTAACTGTAACAGGAAGAAGTGTTGAAGCAAAAGACACAACTCTATCTGTTAATTGGCTCATGTGACCTAACTTTATAGTTTGTTTGGTATGTTTGTGTGCACCGTTGGATCCTAGGATCCCAGGAGGCTGCCCTTATTTTTTAAAATGGCTATTTTCTATTTATGATGACCCAATGGCACATGCTACTAAAAAAGTGTATTATTATGAAAATGGTTTATTTACATGAATCCAGAATATAACAGGACTGCGACAAGCTTGAGAATAACCAAGAGTTATGAATGGCTGACATAGCAAATCAAGTCAGTAAAACCTTAACTGAAGCTAGGAAATACAAAACAAAAGGGTAATAAAAACCATATTCCAGCACGAGCTGTAACAGGTTATCACTGCTTTCTACAGTTACGTTACCTTTATAATTAACAAATACTAAGAAATAGATTCTTCTCTAGGATTCATTTTGCATAAATAGCATGAAAACAATTTATATCCTATGCATTTGTTTCATCTTACAATATCAATCCCTTAATCAGTCCTCTGTAAATCTTGTGTTGCTCACAAGAATATCGTTGTATATGCAGAACACTTTACGGGGCTTGAAAGTGATTAGTAGAACTAACTAACGGGCCTTGTAAGTGATTCGTAGCACTAGCCATACTGTATGGAAAATATATTTGCCACATTCCTTGAGAGAATACTGTTACATTAGAGTCTACATTTGAACATTTAATCATGGGCATCAGGGCAAACAAATAGCGATGCTGCAACTAATCTAAAAAATAAATACACATATATATTTAAAGGAGAAGAAAAGCTATTGAAGCAGTTTATTGCCAATATATTAGCCATAATAGTGCATAAACAGCTCTAAAAACTCTCTGTTTGTTTAGGAAAGCAGCTGCCATATTAGCTTGGTGTGACAGCACTTCCTGTCTGAGTCTCTCCCTTATCGTCATAAGACAGACTGTCTTTTTCATGCTTAGACCCTTGCCACAGCTCAGTAGCCTTAAAATCACAAGAGCACTGACTTGAGTTTTATTCTCTGTGTTATATTTTACAGCACTCAAAAAACACAACTACATTATGCACAACAAACACACATATACAAATACTTACAGTTGTGACTATGTGACCCTTATGCAAAAAGGGCAAGCAGGTCCTTAGGTAATATATAAAGCCCTAAAAAAAAGTCCTAATGGATTCTTCATGTTTAACTGGTGAAATGGAGACATATTGTGGTAAGAGGATGTTGGCTGTTGTCAGTAATTGTTAAATTGTACAATACATTCTTGCTCTTTCTGCTATTTTCTGATCTGCATTTTAATGAAGTATACTTTATGGTCAGTGTAGGTCCAGATAAAAGCAATGTGATGTGGCATCTGTGGTAAAAGAAATACATTAGAACAAAAATGATCCCCCACCTCCCATCTGTACTTCCATCATTTGTATGTAATTGTCCAGCATTTGCTATAATATGACAGGATCTCTGCATATCACAGATTAAAGGATAAGTCACTGAAAACTGTGACCAGGAACATTTGTGATTATCTAATTGCTTTAAATACAAGAAATGTATATCTTAAATTGAAATTGATTGCTATTTAATTTATCAATAACTACAGAATTGTTATTTTAGCTTCTTAAAGACTTCCTCTTTCAAGGCTTATCTAAATGAACAGTTAAGTTAGCCATTGTGACCGTGTTTGAGGCAGCAAAACCAGGTAACATGGTACTGTATCATGAACAATGTTAGTCAAAGGGCAGCAATGGACAGCACTCCTTCAGAAACTATTAAGTGACTGTTAAGGGCTGAAGAAAGCTCTGAGCAGACCCATTACTCACCTGACTGCAACAATATATAGATATATAGATACTGATTTAACCTTTAAATCATTCCTTTACTTTAGAGAGGCAAACGTTAATGTTTGCCAGGACTGAAACTGAACTGTAAAGGTGGAGTTTAAAGTGTTTATCAGCTTCAAACAAGGGCTTTCAGTATGAGGCAGTGGATTAGGAGGCCAGACTGAAGGCCAGTTAGGTTGAGAGAAGAGTTGCCTCCTAGATCAGTGATCCCCATCTAGTGGCTCACAAGCAACATGTTGCTCACCAACTCTATGGCTTTTGCTCCCAGTGGCCTCAAAGCAGAAGCTTCTCTTTGAATTTCTGGCTTGGAGGTAAGTGTTTGTTGCATAAAGCAGATGTACTGCCAAACTGAGCCTCCTCTAGGCTGCCATTAGCATGTGCTTATTTTGATGATTTAATTTAACAAAATGTTTCAATTATGTACCAAACTGTTGATTTTTTATTATACTTTTTACTATTAATATATAATTGAGTCATTGTTAAATACAGTCCAAGAAGGCTCTATTGCTAGGATTCTATAGATTCTATTTTTTTAACTTTTGCGAGTGCCTCCACCCATGTGCTTGCTTTGCCATGGGCAGGATTCCCTGATTTTCCTCCTTCCCGAGACTCAAGAGACTGCTGTGGTGCAGGAAGGATGTTTAAAATTGTGTAGGTTATTAAAAAGCATTGAAAAAAAGTAATTCACATCCAGTAGAATGTCAGTTTCTACATTTATATTACAGAAAGTTTGCCCTGACTGTACTCATATACAGTAAGTAAACAATAAGCTGTCTAGTATATTGTGAAATGATCTTGCTATACCAAAATTTCCATATGCATAAATTAATATTCACCTATAGTGATCTAACTACGATTATGAATTAACTGATTTAGTTGACTAGTTTCAGTATTATAACCAAGCCTTTATTCAGTTAACACCTTTATAGAAATAAAGTACAATACATTACAAATAACCCCGTCAGCAAAAAGAATACACATTTATTTTGACGTGTTTGCTATTTTATTTAAAAATTTCATTATTAATATGCATGCAAGCACTGGAGATGATCCCATAAATATGTCCTCTATTACACTCTGGCGGATTTCTCCTGATATTGGCTTTGTTGTAGGCATCATATGTAAATCTTGCTACCGTTTTTCCGCTCCCTTCCCCTTTCCCTCACACGTGCCACATATGGAAGCAGGGAATCACATCTGTTTTCACTCAGTGATTTTTTACTTAAAATGCAAACATTAAACAAAAATTTCCTTTGTAGAGTTCTAACTGTGACATTTTTTGAAATTCAATTCAAAGATTAAAAAAGCCACATAAATAAAATGGTTTGGCCTAATCTTTTTAGTTTCCTGTTCCCAAGCTCCTTCCATTGAACATATGGAGAGCAGGCAAGCAGGACTCCCCAGAGCGATTTGACTCTGCTGACTGCTTCATGACAGCTTCCCGTTGTTAGCTAATGTCTTGTTTCCCTTTTTGTTCCAGTTTTGTACATTCTTGTTGAAAGGTACTATATTAATTTGAAAAATAGCAATGCAAGCAATAAATGACACAGAGAAGTATATCTTTGGAGAGGTTATGCATATTGATACGTTTACATTTAACACTGTTTTTACTTGGCACTGTCTCGCCTCCACCCTTTAGGCTAAATCACTTTGCTCATGTTCAGCACTGCAAGTACAAAGAAAAGTGTGGCCAAGTGTAGGAGGTGTTTTTCATGCTCATGTCAAGAAAACTGTTTCCTATTAAGGCTGAGGCAAATTAGTCAGGATTCTTCAATATCTTATTTACAATAAAATAGAGGATGATAGAAATCAGAGTTTAAATAAAATACCTTTAATTTTTGACTATGCTTTCACTATATTGCTATTGAAGCAAAGGCTACAACTGGAATGATAAACATAACTTCCTCATAGTTCCCAAGAAAACTAGAATTCTTGCCATAAAACAAGGGTTTTTGTTAGCTTCAAAGGAAATATTCAAATGAGAACCAGGACGTGGATTCCTCCATTCAATCATAAAAAGCATCAATACATTTTTCAGCTGTAGTGTAATTTTTTTTTTTTTTTAACTATTCAACTTTACACAATATACACATTAGGGCATATTCACTTTTCTAGGCAGAGTAGGCAAAGTGCAATTTTTCCTGAATTCCGGTAGCATTGCAGATGTAAATTGGCCAGCCGTGTGATGCAACTGCAACACACCTGCTGCAATTGTGTCAGATTACTCACAATGGACACGACTTTATGTGTGCTTCATCCCAAATTGTGCTCTGTTGCACTAATTATTTTAAAAGTCTGTCTGGTGGCATCTTGATGTTTACAGTGCAAGTTACATCTCAACCCAATTCTTTAGGCACAAGTGCTCTGTGCCTGAGAAGTTAGACTCACAGCTTAAAGGACAATCACCCTCATTAGCAAAACTGTAATAACTGAAAAAAAAACCCAGAAATATGTTGAATCTTTCATAACCTACCAAATTTTGTAAAATGAAACGATGGACTAGTGCTTGTCCCATCAACAAAGGTAGTCATGGCTAATGTGGGATGTAAGGTGTCTTAAAGTCTCTAGATTTCAGAAGTATATCCTGGAGCAGAACAGACAGCAGATGTACCTGAAGTACCTAAATACTTACCTAAATACTGAGGCAAATCCACAAGATGAACATGGTTATTAGGGTGTGTGGACACAAAATGGGTGTGGTAAAAAAAATTCACCTCGCTACGTGCACAAGCTTTTCCCCCTCTTTTTATTTCCAAAATGTTGGGAGGAATGCAGGTGCAACTCACTGCAGTGGAAAATACAAGATGCCAACAGCATTTGCGGACATAAATGAGCTCTATGGGTTTTCAGGACATATTGGAATTCTCTCAGAATCGTTTTTTACTCTGCTTTATGAATGGGTTCATATGTATTTACTCTATTGTGCTGTTTGTTTTTTAATTTCTCTAAATAAAAGTACATAGTTACATAGTTAAATTGGGTTGAAAAAAGACAGAGTCCATCAAGTTCAACCCCTCCAAATTAAAAACCCAGCATACATACACACACACATCTCCACTCTTTCAAACACAAACCATATATGCCCATAGCTATACTAACTGTAGAGTTTAGTATCAAAATAGCTTTTGATATTATGTCTGTCCAAAAAATCATCCAAACCCCTCTTAAAAGCATCAACAGAATGAGCCATCACAACATCACCCGGCAGTGCATTCCACAACCTCACCGTCCTGACTGTGAAGAACCACCTACGCTGCTTCAAATGAAAGTCCTTTTCTTCTAGTCTGAAGGGGTGGCCTCTGGTGCGGTGATCCTCTTTATGGGTAAAAAGGTCCCCTGATACTTGTCTATAATGTCCTCGAATATATTTGTAAAGTGTAATTATGTCCCCTCGCAAGTGCCTTTTTTCCAGAGAAAACAACCCCAACCTGGACAATCTCCCCTCATAATTTAAGTCTTCCATCCCTCTAACCAGTTTAGTTGCACGTCTCTGCACTCTCTCCAGCTCATTTACATCCCTCCTAAGGACTGGAGTCCAAAACTGCACTGCATACTCCAGATAAGGCCTTACTAGGGATCTATAAAGAGGCATAATTATGTTTTCATCCCTTGAGTTTATGCCCTTTTTTATGCAAGACAGAACTTTATTTGCTTTAGTAGCTACAGAATGACACTGCCCAGAATTAGACAACTTGTTATCTATAAAAACCCCTTCTCACTTAAGGAAACTCCCAACACACTGCCATTTAGTGTATGGCTTGCATTTATATTATTTTTGCCAAAGTGCATAACCTTGCATTTATCAACATTGAACCTCATTTTAGAGATTGCTGCCCAGTTTCCCAACTTAGGCAAATCACTCTGCAAAGTGGCAGCATCCTGCATGGAACCTATAGCTCTGCACAATTTAGTATCATCTGCAAACATAGAAACCGTACTTTCAATGCCCACATCCAGGTCATTAATAAACAAGTTGAAAAGCAAGGGACCCAGTATAGAACCCTGCGGTACCCCACTAACAACACTGGTCCAATTAGAAAATGTTCCATTTACCATTAGTGATGGGCGAAACTCCCACGTTTCGCTTCGCCGAAAAATTCGCGACGTTTTCGGGGCTTCGCGTCAAAAACGACACGCGACTCGTTTTTGTTGACGAATTTTTCGGCGGCTAATTTCTGCTGCCGTTTCGCGAATTTATTCGCCAGCGGCGAATCGCGGGAATTCGCCCCTGGCGAATAAATTCGCCCATCACTATTTACCACCACTCTTTGTAGTCTATCTAGCCAGTTCTCTATCCAGGTGCAAATACTATGTTCCAGGCCAACATTCCTTAATTTAACCAGTAACCTTCTGTGTGGCACTGTATCGAATGCTTTAGCAAAGTCTAAGTAAATCACATCCACTGCCATCCCAGAATTGAGGTCCCTTCTTACCTTCTCATAAGAAGAAATTAAGTTAGTCTGGCAAGATGTATTACGCATAAAACCATGCTGGCACAAACTCACACATTTCACTTTATTTAAGTTGCCAGCAACTGGAGCTGTGTGCATTGTGTAAATAAAAACATCACTAATTTGTACTAAAATATATTATTTCCAACTTAAGAAAATATATCCAAAGCATAGCTGTGAAACACATTAAATTAATAGCTCTAGACCACATATTATCAAGTTTAATTATGAAAGATACATTAAATTGTCTCTGATATGGAGCTCATGAGTAAAACTGTATGCATTATAAGATTGCAGTGGCCACAGCTGTATATATATTATGATTTGATAAATGAGACACATATAAACAATAATATTTTTATTAAAATAATTAATGTAAGTGCTGAGGGCAGTTCAAAAAGTATAGTAAATAATATTTTTTCACTATCATTGTAGACTAATATTTTCCTGAAAGGAAAAGCTACATGTTTAATGCATGCAGCAAATCACATTGGCTCAATAGATGGGTTTTAAGTCTGTGCTAAATAGGCACAATAGCAACTTTGGAGCAACAATTTAATTTTTAAAGGGGAACTGCCACTGTAAAAATTCACTAAACTTTAGTAGATGTTTAATAAATCTGTTCCACAAACAATCTGTATGTTTTTTCTTACCGCTGCGCATATATTTAAGAATGTATTTGTGAGTTTTGCACACCTGCACCATCATCACCCATCATCCATCCTTCTTCAAATTGGGAAGCTGAACAAATAATTCAGACTGTTTGCAGTTACTGTTGAAGTTATGGGTCAAGTCTCTTAAAGGGGTTGTTAAACTTAAATACATTTTTAGTATGATGTAAAGAGTGATACTCTGAAACAATTTGCTTTTGGTTTTCATTTTTTATTATTTGAGGTTTTTGGGTTATTTAGCTTTTTATTCAGCAGCTCTCCAGTTTGCAGTTATAGCAATCTGTCTTTTAGGACCCAAATTACCATAGCAACCATGCATTAATCTGAATAAGAGACTGGAATGGGAAAGTGAGTCTCTCAGCAGGGCACAGCAGGTAGGAGACCTGGCTGTGTTAGGAACTCCCAGAGGAGCTGGGGGTGCTGTCTGCTACTGCAAGAGCAGAGGGAGTCCGTGGCTGTGAGTAAGAGCCAGATATTGTTGTCTGTGTGGGACACTGAGGAATAGCCAGGAGGCTGAGAAATTCCTGCAAAGACTGTGAGTACAGGGGTGACCCAACCTGTGTTTTGTCTGGTAGTCCACAAGGGGCCCAGTATAGTGAGGGAACACTTCAAAGTGAAGGTAGCGCCCAGTGGGCAAGGATTTATTTTATGTTTTGTTTTATAACTGCTGAAATGGTCACCTCCTATTTGAATTACTTACTGGAAAATAAACCAATGTTTCTTTGAAGAGCCTTGTGTGTCCCTGTCTTCATGCTCCTTTTCCTATGCTGCCTGCCCTACCATTTGCTAATTTCCCCCAAATTTACGTGTTCAAGCCACCAGGCTGTCACAATCTATAATTTTTCTCGAATTTGTGATTTTTCCCTCTAAAAATTAAGATCTTTTCCCCAGAAAAATGTGAGTCTTCACAAATAGGTCCCTAAATGTGTAGCCTTTGTGTAGTATGTGCTGTTTATTGAGCCCGATTTGTAAGCTGTTAAGAGTCATAAGAAGAAGTGAAATACTTCAAAAACTATCAAAAAGATTCCATTATAACCAATTACTACATTTTTACAACCAATAAAGCTTCATTAGACCAACAATGGAGAGCTCAATATTTGAATCCAGATGTAAGAACCCTGGAAACACTACTAAAGGAATCATTCAAATGTATGCCCAGCTGACACGGACAATGACCCAAACAACACACTGAAATATACACAGTTATGGGAGGAAGACCTCAATAGCACTATATCACCTGAAAAACACACGAGAATTTGGACTGCAATTCGCCACATCTCCCCAAACATCAGTATTAAAAAAACTGTGTATAAAGTACCTATGAGATGGTATACCACCCCAATTCAAAAACAAAAATACTTACTTTCCTCTCCAGACACCTGCTTTAGGAACTGCTCAGAGAGAAGGATATATTTTCACTTGTGATGGACAGAAACATTTTTAATGACCTCAGATTTTTAACATACAACTATCCCCAGATCTGGAAAATGCTTTACTTTGCCTTCCCACTAGGAACTAGTTTACAAAACAAATTACTATCACAACTTTTAGCAGCGACTAGATAGACAATAGCGCTACATTAGCTAGCTCCAACTAGCGGGTCAGGAACCTCTGGGTACCCCCAAAATCCTGCGGTACCCTGCGGCTTACATGTAGACGTTCCGGGTGCGGGTATAGAAGCGGGTCAGTAGTTCTGCGGGTTTGCGGATTGAGGGTCGGCCCGTGGATCTTCTCCATAGCGATTTTTACTCCTTTTTTCTGTGCACGTCTACTTCCGTTGATTTCACTTCCGGTTTACAAGGACAGCACGTCCTGATTCTTGATGGTCAGTGGGTTGCGGGTCCGGGTTGCAGATAAGGTATTTGCGGGTTGGGGGTCCAAGCAGGTAAGAATGCGGGTCGCGGGTCCGGGTTGTGGATTGCAGGTTGTGGGTACAGGTCGGGTACGGGTCCCAAAAAATGGACTCTAGCTCCAACCTTAGCAATATCACAAATTAAGTTTGTTGGTTTGTGCTTTGCTTTTATATAACTGTACATGCTACAGTATGCATAATGTTAAAAATACAATTCTTTATTGAATGGTTACACTGTAAGTGACTTTATTTGAAAAATTGAAAATAAAGAGAATTAAAAAAAAAAAGAAATGAAGGCTAATTGAAACTTGCTTACAATTAGACATTTTATAACATACTAATAATTAACTAAAAAGGTGGACCACCACTTTAATACATTTTGATGAACTGCAGAGCAGACAATGGAACAGTGCTTGTCCTAACAAAAAAGGTAGCGTTGGCTAATGTGGGATGCAAGGTGTCTTAACTTCTCTAGATTTCCTAGGAGAAGTATTTACTAGAGCAGAACAGACAGCATACCTGAAGGGTTACCCCTAAATACTGAGGCCAATCCACAATAAGAGGTTATCAGTGTCCATCTGGAGCGGCCCCACTACCCAGAGGTCTATTTTATCTATGGAGGGGTGTTATATATATTGACTGTTATTGGGAGATCACTAGATGGCACTGTATGTAAAAGAATTATGGGCCATGCAGCTCTCTCTGGCATATGTCTATTTATCCCTTTTCCTCTCTACTTGTTGGACAGTTCTGCCATGTTCTTTCTTAAGTAAAACCTTTCCCACTAGTAGCTTCTGTGAGCTTGTTCTGTCATGGTTCTGAGTCCACAATGCAGCACATTTTGTTGAATTGGTCCCATTTCGTAAAAGGAACAGTTCAGTGTAAAAATAAAAACTGGGTAAATACATAGGCTGTGCAAAATAAAAAATGTTTCTAATATAGTTAGTTAGCCAAAAATGTTATCTATAAAGGCTGGAGTGACTGGATATCTAACATAATAGCCAGTACACTTCCTGCTTTTCAGCGACTTTAAGGGAGGCCATATTGAAAACTTTTTTTTTTCTATTTTGCACAGCCTATTATCTATTTACCCAGTTTTTATTTTCATACTGTTATATACAATTCCTTAAAGTTTTCTTATAGGCTGCAGCTAAGCTCCAGCATTACAACTTAAAACGATATTTTTATATGATTAAATAAAAAACAATCGGGGTTAATTATTTATTATTTAATTAATTGCTTTTGGGCAATTACCCATGACAATCAATCCAATTTTTGCCCCAACACTGAGCAAATTTGCACCTGCGCAGTAACCCATAGTAACCAGTCATTAGCTTTTATTCAACCTGCTGTAGACAGAACATCAGATTGGTTGCCATGTGTACATACATAAAAGTTTAGCATTCCATTCAGTCCTTCAGCATGAAATATGGAATGAGGTGGTAGGTATGCCATTTCAAATACAGAGAATCAATGGATCAAGGTCAGAAATTGATAAAATAAAACAGTGTAGCTGTGGCCTTATGCATTTGATCTTAGTTTTAGCAGACAGAGGCAGCTTTTACTCATAGGTTTACTTGTTACTTTGTTCAATCTTCCGTTCACCCACAAACAGCTTCTAAGCCCCTGCTAATGACTAACAGGAGTACAGCATAACACTGCTGCCACCAACTGCAACCATCACCAACTGCAAGCAGTAGGTGATGCAGAGTTCATGATGCACTGCTGAATTTGTGCATCAAAGATCCAAATATTTCCAGTTTTGCAGTATGGGACCTACTTGAAACTAGGGTTTTTTTCGGATAAGAGATCTTTTCATAATTTAGATCTCCATACCATTAGTTAAATATATATATATATATATATATATATATATATATATATATATATATATAATCTGTATATACATGGGTGGGCACCTGAAGTCTTTCTGGTAAAAAAATGTATTTTGTTTCATTTAGCCAAACCCAATAGCTTGCCAAACACTTGCTATTGATAAGAAAGCCCTCAAATATTCAAAAGATCAGGCAAATACAATCATTTCATCTGTAAATAGTAAAAGGTTTTTTCCAGCTTTGGACATTTCACCCAGTTTTCAGGCCAGTTGGCAGTGTGAGTGATCTTCCAGCACAGAACACTCCAGTTATTGTAAAAATATATCCTGCAAGCTTTAACTTGCTATCTTACAGCTTTGGTTTTTTTCATCATTGGTCTCATCAAGCTTATTGAAATAGAGTGATGGAGTAGAGCATTCGACCTCATAGAATACAAAAGAAGCATGTCCCCTAAGTTTTAACCACAGAAGCCCATATTTTGTTAATAAAAAAATTAAGTTCTCATCCTAGGAGAAAAGTAGAGAGAAGCTTTCTTTAAATATCAATGTCTCTATTCCTCTTTACTATGCAGCATCAGCATCCCTTAAGTTCATATCAACCTTAGTGCCCTCCTGTGTCCCCAGCAATCACTTGTCTCATAATTTAAGAAATTAAAAAATATGAAAACATCTCAGGAACTGTAATAAGACTCAATTAGCAGAATCGCTTTTTCAGCACAGTCCGGGGGATTTTCCTTCTTTTTAATAATTTAAATGGCTGAATTGTGTGTCCTAGTACCTGCCATATAGGTGTAATAAAACTGATGGTCCGGCTTATGTTCATATTAGAAGAATTTAATTCAATTTTATAGGCCCCAGTCTGAATATAACAATGGATTGGTAATAATGATTTAGCACAGATCATTCAAAGGGTTAAGGGAAATTAATGGAATCATATCCTCTAAAAATATAAAGTATGGGATAATAAAGGTCTTTTCAAAAGTTTCTATTTGATACTGTGTGATAGCATGTTTTATATTATGATTGTGTTATATAAACACAGATATATCTAACCAGCCATTTTTAATTTGATAACTTTGATTTTATGACGGTTGTGTTATATTACTAGTTAGCAGTTTTGTTTATTGAAATAAATCACATCTACTTGTAATATCCCTTATTTATGTCCAGAATCTGAGAACAGCTTATAGGCTTATATTTTAAAAGAAAAGAAAAATGGAATTCCGAGTAACTTTCTGATATGCAATAATTTAACTCTTCATTCAAACTCCCCCAGCAACTTGGACATCATTTAGATGCTCAAGTAAGGGAACGCTGGCGGGCGTAAGGATAGGACCGCTTTTACCCACCACATGTACTTTTTAACTGAGCACTAAAGGTAAGCACTAAAGGTACACTTTTGCACTGTTTAGTGCTTCTGCACTTGTAGTCGAGGTTTGTAGTAAATAACCCATTACAACTTAATAAAGATATCATAAAAAAGTGGCTAAAGCAATTCAGAACTTTTTTAACTGTGAAAGTGATTGGACCCAAAGGATAAACACCGTATGTAGTCCAAATGAAGGAGGGGGGGACATTTGACATCAGAAACTGTGATTTTTAGTCATTTCAGCCAAACATGAACAGGGTTTAGAGGGAACTTGCCACCTGAGGTGTGACCTAATATAGGGATCTTTTCATACTATTGTTTCCCCAAGATAAGTAGGTGCTCTATTAGCTCACAACTCTGATGCTGGGTGACAGGTGTCCTTAAACAGGCCAGCTAGGCATATAATTAGGTGTATGTTAGTAGCAGTCTGAAGCTGCAAGTAATTGGTAGTACAGTTGGGGAGGCAGAATAGTTTAACAGAAGGCAGTTTTATAAATACAAATAAGGTGCAAATCTGTACTTATTGGCCAGAACAAAACCACCAACAAGCCTTGCCTTCAATGATCTTCTCCTGTACTTTTTATTGCAAGGCAGTGGAGGTATGGCATACCACAACTGTAGATTCCAGCTCTGACACAAAACATCAACCCATCAAGAAGAAAACTTTTTATTTGGCATTGCCTCAGAGAAATCAAAAGACAAACTTTCTGCAGCCTGACCATTTTCAATCCCCAACCTAGGCCAGAAAACATCCAGTCTAAGGACTTCCCAAGGTTCAGTAAACACAGGGGTGAAACTCTTCCATTAAATACAGTGGAGTTGACATTAGGGGGGGTTAGTTATTAAGCTCTGAATTTATCTCAGTATTTTCTACTACAAACTCCGAGCATATCCACTTGGGTTTTTAAGGCTTAATAATTATAACATTTCCCTGAAAATTTTCTTTGCAAGAGAAACTCAGATTTCCAAGTTTTTTTCAGATTTCCCCCCCAAAGCTCAGATAACATTATGGAATTGCACGAAACCCAGTGCACATCAAAAAAATCAACAGGACTTCTCCCACTGACTTATATGCAACCTCGGAAGGTTTGAGATGCTGATTTTAATATCTGGACTTTTTCTCGGAGTTTAATAAATTCCAAAATAATTGGTGATTTTAAAAAAGGCCTATTTTAAGAAAAAATAAAACACAAATTTTTTGGATTTTGGATCTTGATAAATATCCTCCTAGATGGAGACCATATTGTGTCAAGAAGTGTTAGGGAATGGCTGTAAGGTTTGCAGATAGGAGCCAATGTGCTGGATAACTAGTATTAAAGTATTTATTGAACAAAAATAAAAACAGAATACAGACCTTTGCAGGAAGAAACACAAAAACACAAGTCCAGGAAAAAAGGAGAGCTCGTGCAAAAATCCAAAATATCAGGCTGAGGTCAAAACTGAGAAGTCAAACAGATCAAGGTAGGGTACAAGGGAACAGGAACAAGGTAGGGACAAGACAAGGTTACCAGATAACAAGATTCAGGATACAAGGCTGGAATGCAAGGGTCACAAGGCTTGGAGACATCTTTTAGGCTAATAATTAAGCAAAGGGGGGTTAGGGGAATAGACTTAAATAGTGCTCTGATGAATCAATGCCCTCAGCTGGGTAGAGGGTGTGCACTAATACAGGCTGACTAGGAGGCAGCCAACCACAGTTATCTTGGGGCCAGGCCAACATCACACTACCTCCTGTGGCTCAGTCAGGAGGAACAGTGTCTGGAACCCAACAGGTCCCTGGTTTGGAACCAGGGAGTTCCTTACAAGAAAACGATCTAAGAAGCTCTTATGTATTATTGAGCTTATCTGGCTAGTGTCAGGGGCACTCCATTGCAGAGCTCTCCATTTCTACAAGATGGGGGCGGACTGATCATTGCACCATGGGTGTGACGTATTCATGCTGAAAACTGTGTTGAAATATAAAATCAAATGAACTACCAAGACATGTTCAATGCCTGAAAATAGGTTGAACTTTGTGGCATTCCTGGGTGCTGTATTATTATTAATTAACTAATTATTTGACTTTTGATCCTCTCTAACTTGACCACGACTGATTGCTGCCTGCCTTTAACCTTCTGCCTGAATTTCGACCATGAACTTTACCACAAATTGGGCTTTGTACCTAATGCTTCCTCCTTTGTCCGGACTTCTCCACTAATTGGGCTGTGAGGCCCTGACAGCTAGCTCATTATCTGTATTTATTGCAGAGACGGAACTAGGGGTAGACAGAAACCACTTCTGCCTAGCCCCAGACCTTGCTCCCACTTATTTGAAGCAATTCCCTACTCTCCTAGGTAGCACTAGCAAGAGTGCTAGTTCGCACAGCAGAGGTAGAAATGACAAAGCTGAATTGGTTGCCTAGGGCACCCAGCTGGCTTGGCCCGACCCTGATTCATTGAACCTAGCATCTGCATAAAAAAGCCAATATCTGAAGATTGCTGGATTAGTTATTTGTTTTATTAGTTTGGAAGCCATCTTCAGAGATAGTGACACTTTCCAATATGCGACATCCAGACCCAAGATATTCAAATTGTAGTTTATACAACTTGAATCATGTCTGCACTTTTGAAAATATACTATTACATTTATCATTAGCATTAACTAATTTGCATATAAATTATGATATAATATAGTTCTGGGAAGTGAAAATAAATATATACAGGTATTGGACCCATTATCCAGAATGCTCAGGACTGGGGTTTTTAGGATATATGGATATATGGCCTATTTATTGGACTATTTATTAAACCGTACATTTTTCTGGTCAAGTAAAACTCACATTTTTAGAGGAAATTTTTTTAAAAATTTTCAACATTTATTATGCTCTGAAGCTGCTAAAAATTTGAATCTGAAAATACTTCAGCTACAACCTGTCTAAATCCTGTAGAAGTCAATGGCATGCTTTTTTACCTTCAGTATTCTTGATAGTTTCAAGATGTCTGTGCTGATTTTCGTTTGATAATCCAATAAATTTGAGTTGTCAATTGACAATTGTCAATATAGTCGAGTTTTCAGGCCTCTATATTCGAAAGTGGGATGATTAGAATTGGTGCAAAATTTTGGTGTGACTTTTTCTAACATTTTTAGAATTTTTAGTGGTAAATTAAGGGGATTCA
Organism: Xenopus borealis; assembly: GCA_024363595.1. Taxonomy (NCBI): domain Eukaryota; kingdom Metazoa; phylum Chordata; class Amphibia; order Anura; family Pipidae; genus Xenopus; species Xenopus borealis. The sequence continues at coordinate 48,665,093 of CM044444.1, forward strand.
GGTTTGGAAGTTTGATGGAATTTTTTTTTTTTTAATTATAGTGAGAAAAGGTCAAGTTTTAGTAAATACCCTCTGCAATATTGAGGGGAAATCGTAGCCAGCACGCAGTACACAATTTCTTAGAGAACAGTCAATTTGTTTAGAAAATGAACACAAAGTAGCTTTTCCTCAGCAGAAAGTAAATGAAAAATATAACACACAGCTTAATTCAGCTTGTGAATGTCCTTTGGTTTTCTTTGGGGCACATTTACTAAGGGTCAAAGTGAAAATTCGAATGAAATTTTAATAAAAAAAATTTGAATTTCGAAGTAAATTTGAATATTCGACAGGTCAAATTTTCGAAGTACCGGCCCTTTAAAATCCTTCGACTTCAACACTTCACCAAATTACCATTATCCTATGGGGGACTTCCTAGAACCTGTCCCAAAAATGTTTCTAAGTTCTAGGAATTCGAAGGATTTTGCGCAAAATCCTTTGAATCGTTCATTTCGAACAATGTAATCGTACGATTCGAACAGTTTTTATTTGATTGAAAATTGACCTATTCAATCACAATAGGTCCATTTTCGATCAAAAAAGCCCTTTAAAAAAACTTGGATGGTCGAATTTGGAAGTTTTTTCACTTCGAAAATTCAAGGCCCTTAGTAAATCTGCCCCTTAGTGTCCAAAGTAGGCCTGTTCAGTGCACTTGAGGCCATACAACAAAACAAGCACTGTCCAATATTAGCCGGGTTTCTTTCACAGTCCTCTGTAAACAAGGGTATTAGTCCTTTCTAACACCCTCTAGAAAGAAGTGCAGCTCACCTGCAGCAGGCACCATTGTCCCACCTTAATTGTGCCTGTGTCTCCTCTTTATTCAGAGTGTCCCTCTGCTGCAGTAAAAGTCAGGTGTGTACCTGGGAGGAGTGGGAAGGCCCACCCTGTACCTTCCCTCCCATTCCAGAGTCCAGTCAGCAGGTTGCATTTACTGGCCACCTGTTTTAAAGCAAACATCTCATTCGCTGTTATAGGTTAATGCTCCTGGGCAAACTTAGTGCCTTTTAGTATAGGTCTACTAGAAAATAATTTAAACATGAATTCAAATCAATAGCTTAGTTTGAATCAAGTACACTGTTCTGTTTATCATTACAGAGAGAAAGGAAATCATTTTTAAACATTTTACTTAATTCAAATGGCCTTCCTGTAATATGGAGCTTTCCAGATAAGGGATTCCATAAATGTATATAGAGTATCCACCCAGGAAATAAAATATATGCAAACATAATCATGAATATTACACTGCATACTCTTTCCCTTTCAGCTTTGCCAACTCTTTATGCATTGCAGTCCTGAAATGCAAGTTAGAGTAGAAATATTAGAACTTAAAAATAACAATCTAAAAGGCAACATAAAAGTTTGAACATACATTTGTAGATACTGCCATCTAGTGATAATGCTTGTGAAATTCATTTTCATTATCTTGAAATATTCCATTCAGAAAACATAATTAAACTCAACATGCAATTTTATACCTGCATTTTTGTTCCTTATGTATCTTTAGTATAGTTTTGCTATTAGGTGCTTTGGTATAAAAAGATATATTTTCCCTTGTTTGATCCATTAGAATATGTACTTTCCAAAAATATATGGTTTTCTGAGGGTCCTTTTACAGTTTGGGGGTCTTACAGCACATAACGCACAGTTGGGGCTCTCTTTTCTGCAGCTGAGTTGCCAGAATGAAACTTTGCAGTGTGGTCATTTGGTGTAGAAAGATGTCTTTATATTTGTTGGATTCATCAGAATGTGTACTTTCCAAAAATATATAGGGTCTTTGCTGTTAGGAGGGTCTTTTGGTGCATAATATGAAGTCAAGGGTCTATGTTCACAGGAGGCGAACTGGCAGCAGAGAAAATTCAAATGCACTATTTTTATTTGGGGTCTGCACATGCCAGTTGCCTTGGTATATCTATGCATATTGTGCATCAATACCAATGGTGTCAATATTTAGGGAGTTTTCCAGTTGTATGTAAGAAATTGGGTGAGATCAATGTGGCCAATCGCAATTTTTTTTAGGCGATTTTCAGAAATGTTAAACCCCTACCTTTATCGCTACATTTAGGAAAGGATTGCAGCTTGGTGCTTTGTAGTAGAAAGACATGCTTACCCAATTTGGATTCAGGGGAGTGTGTACTTTCCGAAAATGTATGGTTTTTGGGGGGTGAACTTACTTTTTTCTATCTCTGCCCCCCTCAAAATGATGTAAATCTGTTGATTTTGCAGAACCTAAAATGACAGACCACATGGGGGTCTTAGTTTTGGGGCTTTTATATGCCACGTGCTTGGGTACACCTACACATATTAGGCATTAAACTGTTCAGAGTACCCCAGGCTTTCATATTTGGGGTGATCTATCTTGATACCTAAAAGTATGTTTGGAAATACGATGCTGCAGGTTGGAAATTTTGAGGTGATTTTTGGAAATGTCACCAAGTTGCCAAATTTAGGAAAGGTTTGCGGCATGGTGCGTTGGAGTAGAAAGACATGCATACCCATTTTGAATTCGCAGAAATGTGTACTTTCCAAAAATGTATGGTTTTTTTATGGGTGAACTTACTTTTTTTCTAATTTTGCCCCCCTCAAAATGATGTAAATCTGTTGAATTAGCAGTACCTGAAATGACAGACCATATGGGGGTCTTCATTTTGGGGCTTTTATATGACACATGCTTGGGTAAAACTATACATATTAGACATCAAACTGTTCAGAGGACCCCAGGCTTTCATATTGAGGTATCAATATAAATCCCCCCAAATATGAAAGCCTGGGGTCCTCTGAACAGTTTGATGTCTAATATGTATAGTTTTACCCAAGCACGTGTCATATAAAAGCCCCAAAATGTGTGGAAATACGATGCTGCAGGGTGGAAATTTTGAGGTGATTTTTGGAAATGTCACCAAATTGCCAAATTTAGGAAAGGTTTGCGGCTTGGTGCTTTGGAGTAGAAAGACATTCATACCCATTTTGGATTCGGCGGAATGTGTACTTTCTGAAAATGTATGGTTTTTGAGGGTTAACTTACTTTTTTCTAACTTTGACCCACTCAAAATTATGTAAATCTGTTTATTTTGCAGTACCTGAAATACACCATATGGGGTCTTCATTTTGACAATAAACTTCCTTGCTTGCTTTCCATTATCTTTAAGGTGGCCAATTGCAAGTTGTGCTTCTGTTTGACCCTCATCTGAAGAGTGACAGCATGGGATCTTCAAAGCAACTCTCAAAAGATCTGAAAACCAGTATCATGGTTTAGGGGAAGGCTACAAAAATCTATATCAGAGGTTAAAACTGTCAGTTTCAACTATAAGGAATGGAATCAGGGAATGGAAGGCCAGAGATACAGTTGCTGTAAAACCCAGGTCTGTGAGTTTCAAAGTTCCAAAAACACTGGCATTGTTACAGAGTGATAGCCTGCAAAAGGTCATTATAACTACTATATTGTCTTTATTAAAGAAACAGTTCAGGGGAAAAATAAACAGTATTCAGCTCAGATTCAAAAGCAACAGTTATGTCCAATGTGGCCCTCCCTCAATTCCCTGATTGGTTACTGCCTGGCAGGGCCGCCATTAGAAATCACAGGGCCCCATACAACAAAATTTGTCCCTGCCCCAGGCCCCGCCCCAGATCCCACCCACTCCACACCACAGTTAAAACAACACACAGACATCAACGCTAAAAAAGGTAACCCCCCCCCACACACACACAAGTTATAAAAAGCTATTGATAGTGAGGGCTCCCTTATAGGTTAAAAAAAAAATTGGGGCCTCAAAGATTATTTTTATAAAAAACTTTTGCGCCAGGGCCCCCTTACAAGTTAAAAAAAATTGGGGCCCCAAAAAATATTTAAAAAAAAAAATTGGTGACACATTGGTGTCAGTAGAATTGAACTCGTGGCTTCAGGACTTCAGTTATAGCTGTTTTCGTGACATCGGGTATTTTCGCCGCTTCAGGACTTCAGCGTCGGCTCCTTTTGTGACTTCGTTAATTTCCGCCGCTTCAGGACTTCGTGTCGGCTCCTTTGTGACTTCGGGTCTTTTCGGCGCTTCAGGACTTCGGCACTTGCGCATTCACGAAGAGGATTTCAGTGCTGGTAAGGGGGGCCCGGCTCTTCGAAAACTGCATGTTATTAAATAAATACATGTTATGTTCACCTTTTGGACAATAAAGCTAATTTAACAGTCCATGTCATAAAACAAGTTTTTGTAATTTATCTTTATTACTTAAAATGTTTGCTTTCAGAGATACATACCATAGAAGTAGATCATCTCTGCAAAAACTCTCACAGTTCTCTCCTCTGTTAAAGGGGAATTCAACCCCTCCAGCGCTAAACCCCTCCCTCCTCCCCCTCGGCCTACCTCTCCCCCTGGGCAAATGCCTCTAAGTCGCTACTTAACCCTCCGTGCAGTTCCCCTCCAGCCAGGTTCAGTCAGACAGATCCAGGAAGAAGATGTTGCTGGAGAAGATGGCACATCGTGAACCTGGCTGGAGGGGACCTGCACTCAGTAGTAAAAACCCATGTCCCACTGTGACTACTTAAGTTACATTGAGTAGGAAAACCAACAGCCTGCCAAAAAGCAGTTACCTCCTAAAGTGCTGGCACAAGTCACATGACATGGGGCAGCTGGGAAACTGACAATATGTCTAGCCCCATGTCAGATTTCAAAAAAGAATATAAAAAAAAATGTTTGCTCTTTTGAGAAATGAATTTCAGTGCAGAAGTCTGCTGGAGTAACACTATTAACTGATGCGTTTTGAAAAAAACATGTTTTCCCATGACAGTATCCCTTTAAAGTAGGCTAGTGTACAGCTAAATAATCAGTTGCTCATCTAAAGGTTGTTTTCTGGGGGAATACAGTGGGACTGTTTACATGCAGAACTGTAGATGTTGATTATAGTATGTTGCAGAACTGATTCTGATTGCATACTGTGAATTGGCACAAGATATTATTGCAAATAATCGGGGTTGCCACTGGCCCTTACCTCCCTTTGCACCAGCATTCTATTTTAAATTAGAAAGTAGTAGAAATGGGGGGAACAGGGTCTTACTAGCCCCTCAACATCTTTATTATTGTAGTATGCATGAACTCTAATACTCAGCACAGACACACTAATCAACTGAATTTTAAGGGGTTAAACTCTTTTTTAATCACATTCATATATATTGTTTCTTTTTAAAATGATTCTGACACCTTTTTATAATTGACAGGAACATATCAGTCACACTAGCAAAGGACTGCACGGAGATTTCAAGTCATGCTCAGATTCTTGTACTAAATGCTGATGAACCATAAATAGTTAATATAACTTGCTCAATCTTACACTCTTGCACAATACTTGTTTTTGTCCAGTTCCAGTGTATCCTAGGATTCAAGGCCTTTTTCTGCGTGTATTGCTGATACATTGTATTTTGCTGAGATACTATATTTGTAGCCAAATCTAACATGTTTTGCACGTAGCCTATTTCCCTGTTTTCACAATGTACTTTTCGTTATCATAATAGAATGTCTTTGTCTATCATGCTATATAATCTGTATGCATAGCCATAATAAATCGAACTTGTATCCAGCTTACATCTGTCTTGGATCCGCATGCCTGAAGTAGACAAGTACAGATGATCTATCAGTGATGGTTAAAAGCGAGTGCACTTGTAGCTACATGTCCACCAAGGATAGGACAAGGCATTACCCTAACAGCTCTGGTGTCAGAAGTGGGATTTGGTTGGAACTACGTATGTGGTAAGTAAAATATCTGTCTAAATAGACGATTTTTCCTTACGTTTTTTTCCCTACGATTCTTTTCCAAAAACCGAATCCTGGGGTAATTTAGATTGTAGCTTTTCCTAGGAGTGGTAGGTAAACTCCCGGTTTTATTGGAGTTCTAAGAGAACTCCCGGTTTCCTAGGAGTGTTAGGTAAACGCCGGTTTCCTAGGAGTGGTAGGTAAACTCCCAGTTTCGTATAGTCCTAGTGAAGAATAGGGCAGGGTATTTTCACTGAAGATCATTCCTTACTGACTGTCAAAATGACTGACAAAATTTGTCAGAGCTGCCGTGGGTATTGTCGGGACCTTGATCTCAAACAGCCCCTTCAGTTATCCTTTTATCTATTTCTATGCCATACTGAGTACCACATACGCATTAGACCTCAGAATACGATTGTTGGGACAGTTATAACTTTTGGTAAGTCATATAAAAGCATCCCTGACGATGGATTTTATTGGAGTTTTAAGTAAACTCCTAGTTTGCCTCTAAGGGAGGGGCACCTGGAAGGGATTTTTTCTGTGACCGCATTGCTGTGCACCTATTTACATGTTTTTGTTTGTCATGTCCTTTACAATGTTGTGTGTATGTGTGCCATCCTTTGTTCCTGAGATCTCGGATCCTTTCTGAAGTACCTCATAAGCACGCTCAAATGGTGTTATAAATTGCCACGACCCAGGAGTCCCTCACGAGGGACACCTAATTGTTTGTTTGTATATTGATAACTGTTACTAATGCATACTGTTGCTGCTAGTTGTACTAATCATATATATATAAGCTATGGAAATTGCTACGTGAGGGCAGTGATTCTGTCAGCAGGTAAGCCACTTGTTGCTTACCAACAGGGAACTTCTTCTGATATTCACACGCCACGCACTTTGTTATAAGTGATTACAAT
>CM044444.1:48674625-48713724 GCA_024363595.1 Xenopus borealis
TATATACACAAATGTAAGGCATGTATGCATATGTTTTGTTGTTTTAGCATCTAAATGTTAAGTGGTATATGTTGGTATAGCTGTGTTCTGTGACCACAATTGTGGATTGCCCCCATCTTTGTCCCCGCCTCTACCACTTTCATTCCTCTGCTATTGTTCTTACTAAAGACATAAACTCTGGATTTGATCCAGAGGCAGGCTGTCTTCTCTAAATCAGATTTATGAATCCAGGAAATAGGTAATTAGCCTGGAACAGGGAGGAATAGGGTTTAGAAAATACATAAGCAGTATTCGCTAGGAAGAACTGCAAGTCTCATCCAACACTGCACTACTTGATAAGATGGAAAGCTGCTATCCTACTATCACTCATATATTTTCCTCTGATGAAGGATAACAAATAATGTATGTTTGAGCAAAGGTTGTTTGGGAAAGTGTAAAAGGTAAGAGAAAGTGAGGAGTAAGAGGAATTATATTAATGTAAAGCAACAGCAAGGAGCAAGGCTCCAGCAAGTAGGAGCATGGAAAATGTTAGCACCCATGAGAAACGGTTAACAGAATTATAGAATTATAGTGTTACAGTGGTTCGTACAGATAAGTAAGTAAAGGGATGAGGAATGTGGACAGACTTAGATTGCTGTGTGGGCAGCCTTATCTAAGAGATCCGTGATAAGAGCAAGGGAGAACATGAATCAGAGCAGACATAGACGAAGGTCAGGTATGTGCAGAAGAAGGTCAGGAAACTAGAAAGCAAAAAAGAGGAAAAAGAAAAGCTGATAGCGGAAGAGTTAAGTTAAAGAACAGTGAGAAGAGACAATTTATCTTGTCAGTGATGAACACAGAATGTTCCCAGCCCTGCAGCAAAGTAGAAAAAAAGGGGGGGGGGGGACACTGCAGAAACACATCTGACTAAAGACACACAGATCCTAGAAGGATTTCTCCAGACATTCCATGTCCCCACACTGATTCACAGAAAGTTGTACAGGAACTCTTGTTTGTCTATGGTACTAATAACCCCAACTGGTACTGTAGGCACCATTTTTTTCCAGAAACTTCTTAGGAAATAGTTTTCAAATTCAACCAAGATGCCCAAGAGTCTGTTGTCCAGTATGCTATTGCCTTTGTGGCAGGATTACTAGATGATCTTAAAAGTAACCTCAGTGTACAAAGTTATGCCTGCAGATTCCCAAAGAAAGCCCTTGCCCCCAGAAGGAGATTCAGCCCCTTCACACTCCAAAGCATCTCTAACAAATCTTGACTGAAGGTGCAAGGTAGCCCTGGTACCAGTATTTCCAAACACTTCTAATCACCACCCAGACCTCCTAATTGAAGTTTTAATTAATTAATCAATCAATTAATTAATTGATTAATTAATTAATTAAATACCCTTCCCTTGTATAGTGAATACTGGAGCTGCCAGCTCAGTTTTAAGACTCACTCAAACCTGCCATTATTTTGTAATGTAGTCATGGCAGTATGAGTTGGAGGAAATCCTATCCCTATGGCAGAAAGAAGCCCAGTTGAGGTATCCATTGGCCCAGAAATGCCTCTACCCCTGACAATTGCATAGGTAGGGACATCCTTTCTAAACCAGGGTGCACCATATACTGTAATCCAGATGCAGTGTTTGTGTCTGTCCTGCCTCCATAAGTGTCTGAGATCTTCAGCTAATCTTCTGCCACTAAAGGATATTTCTAAGGAGGAAGCTTTCTGTACCTCCTAAATTACAATGTGTTACAAGTGATTTGTGAGCTTTTTACACCGGCAGATGTTGGGTTAATGCTATCCATCCCACCTGTGTCCATACAAGTAGGCCCAAGGGCCCCCCTGCCCAAAATCTCACAGTAACAAATGTCTAGGACAAAGGTATAGGGGATTTGCCCAGTCATTCAAGGGTTACTTGATAAGGGAGTGTTAATTCATAGGATTAGCCCTGTAAACATGCCTATCTTGCCAATTAAAAAGCCTGGCAAGAATGTGTGGTGTTTTATTCAGAATCTCAGCACAGTTAACAAAGTTATTATTGCATTCCATCCGGTAGTGCCAAATCTAACTACCAAAGCAGGTTGCAGTCGTTAAGTACCATGGCCATACTGGGTCCTCTGACCCTGTAGCACAAGGTAATGCCCATGCTGATGTAGCTGCAAAGCAGGCAGCATCCTATATAATAAAGTTCAAGTGTCTCTGCGTCCAGTCCCTGTGTCCGTGGAATTTGCTACTGCGCATGTGCATAATAGACAGGCAGCTGCCAGTCCCTCCCCCTCAAGCAACTGCACGCCACTTACCAGGAATCGTGATGTGATAGGGGAATCGGCGGCAATAAGGGGAAGCCGTGAATAGAAATGAGCAGTTGCTGTGAGTCCCGGTGCTCGGGTTTTTTCATGTGTGAATCCTGTTTGAAAGACGAGGAGCAGCCCACTCCATGGTGATGTCACGGGGAAGGAGGCGGAAGTGTGCATGTGAGAGTCACGGGCAGAATGGTGAGAGAAGATCGGGTTTACACACACACACACTGTAGTTGGTAGTGTTAAGTCACTGCTAATGACTGGAATGAGTGTCTACCCATCACTTAACACACACACATCCCCCCCCCCTTTAAAAGCAAACACATATGGAAAACACAGCCTGCATGGCTAATTAGAAATACATTTAGATGCATGCTGCAGACTGAACTTATTTATGTGCAGCCATACAGCATGCATCTAAATAAATTGCTAATTAGCCATGCAGGCTGTGTGTTTCATATGTGTTTGGTTTTAAAGGGGTGAGGTGGCAACCCTAGCTGCAACTTGCACTGTGCCTCCAAGGCTAAATGTTGTAGTTTAACCAGAAGTGTGACTGATCTCTCTCAATAACTCCCCTGGGCCCTGAGTCATGGAAAAGCGCTGCCTTGGTTAGATGCTGTCAGTTCACCTGGGAAACCTCTACTAAGCAGCGCTGCCCAATACTACTGCAATCCTGCAGCTGACACATTACACCTGCTGACTGCTTCCTACTGGAAATCTACACAAACATGTACACACACCTACACACCCCCACACAGTTGCACAAAGCTACACCCTCCCACACACCCCCCACACAATCTTACACAGCTTCTAAGGCCTTTATATTATAGTGCTGGCTGTTAGTGTAGCTATATATATATATGTCCTATATAATAAAGTTCAAGTGTCTCTGCGTCCAGTCCCTGTGTGCGTGGAATTGCGCTACTGCGCATGTGCCACACAGACCGTCTCTGGCGAATTTACGCTAGCGAAGTAGATAGATGCGCAACTTCGGACCCTTACGCTGTGGCGTGTTTTACCATTGTGGGTGATAGTCTGAAAAACTTAAATACGTTACCATTCGCTGACCAGAGCGTAAATTCGCACGTTAGTGAATTTGTGTAGCGCAGGCGAAAATTCGCCTAGAACAATTCTGTTTTTATAAATGTTTGACTACATATGTTCTAGCGCCCGTTAATTTAACGGGCTTAATGTCTAGTTGTATAATAAAATGTTTAAATCATGTGTTGTAAAAGAACCAACTCTACCTGTTCCCTCTTGTGCTGTTTTATCAGCCCTTCAAGACCAAATGGAACCTGAGGAGAAGGAACATTGGCTTAAAGCTGTACACATACTCCAGATGTTGATGTTTTTGTTTGGTATTTGGTTGCTGCCTCACATGGTCTTACCCACATTTTATAGGGGAGATATGTGATGTGCTACGAAACAAGTTGGCGCTATAGAAATACATGTTATTAATAATGTTAATAATAGTGTCAGAGGTATGTGGTTTGCACCCGGGTTCTCGTCTATTGCAGCCAAATATGTTAAATCATGTTTTATTTGTGCGTAAGAAAAATTAGGTAAGATGGTTCAAACACATATCAAACACCTGTCTAAAGCAATGTATCCATTTCAGAAATTGCAGAAAGATTTTATACAGCTACCTAAATCTTACATCTTGTGTTGACCAATTCTCTGGTTGGCCAGAAGCCTGATCCATTGTATTAGCAACAAAAAAAACTGATTGTTTGCAGCTATGAGGTATTATCCTCCGATCAAGGCACACATTTCACTAGACAGGTAGTACAATTCAATCTGCAAAGGCAGTGGGATACATCAAATGTTTCATACACCTTACCATACCCAAGCTAATGGGAAAGTGGAAAGACTTAATGGTGTTATTAAAAACAGACTAAGTAAAATATGTGCAGATACTAAACTTGCTTGGCCAGATGCCCTTAGTATAGTGCTTATGTCTGTCAGGCACACTGCCCAAGGGCTAGCTGAACTCTCTCCATATGAAATATTGTTTGGCTGACAGGCAAGTATGGCTCAGTACCTTCCTTCTGCTCATCTTCTTTATATGAGCTATGGAAGCATGACTCAATATGTTACTAAGTTACATAAGGAACTGACCAAATTGTGTTCTACAGTTTACTCTTAATTACCAGATCCAGCGGGTATGCTGGAATCACATGCTCTCATTCCAGGAGATTGGGTCCTCATAAAGAGAGTCGTTACCAAAGATCTTCAACCTCGTTGAGAAGGACCATTTCAGGTACTCCTCGTCACCTAAACAGCTGTAAAGGTTGTAGAGTAACCGAATTGGATCCACGCGTCTTACAGTAAGCATACTTAAACTTCCACCTGTTGTGTAAGTGGGGGGAATTGCAGGACATAATAACACCTAAGTCCCAGGGACCCAGACATCCAGTGCTAAGGAAATAGGTCCCCATTGAGTGAAGATCAAGCACCAGGACAAATCTTCAGCATCATCATGTCTCTGAGGGCCAGATGCTTTGGTTCAAAGCTGGATAAAAGACATCATTTGTGTCTTCCTGATGCACATTATCTTCCTGCTGTGCCAATTGCAGCACTCATAAAGCCTGCCATTGAAGTCAACATGCCAGCAGCCTAACCAGCATCTTTTGTACCAGAGGTTAATGTTTTATTATTAACGTGTATTTCTATAGCGCCAACTTATTTCGTAGCTCACGTTAATGTTGTCAAAAGAGACATATGCACAACTGGATGAGCCTAATGATAATGCTCTTATTAAAATGTATGTTATGGATTTACTAAATTCACATGAAGGTTTCGAAGTTCGATCAAATTTTCAATAAGATTTGAATTTGAATTTTCAAATGTTTTTGAAGACCACTTTGAAAATTCAATCAAATCGAATGATTCGAATAATTCTAATAAAAATCTATTTGAACATTTGACTATTCGACAGTCAAATTACTTCCCCTTTCGACTGCCTAATTCGCCAGATTAAAGCTACCAAAATGGTTAAAATCGTTCGAATCAAACGATTTTATCGATCGAATATTTTCTATTTTTTTTTTCTATTATCGTTTGACCAAACGAATTGCGGTAAAATCCTTCGAATTCGATATTCGAATTTGAAGGATTTTCATTCCTACACTATTCCCAACTATTCCCATGGTCGAATTCGAGGGTTTAAAATGGCTATTTTCTTTTAAGGATGACCCAATGGCACATGCTACTTAAAAAGTATATTATTATGAAAATGGTTTATTTACATGAAGCAGGGTTTTAAATATGAGTTGTTTTATGCAATATCTTTTTATAGAGACCTACATTGTCCGGGGGGGGGTATAGTTTTCCTTTAAAGCAGTAACTTTTATAGTAGGCTGTAAATAACCACAGCTCACTTCATTTTCAGGATGATTGCACTAAGTCTGCCACTGCCATCCAGCAGAAAGTTCACAGACACTGTCAGGACTGCAACTGGGAGCCAAAAGAAAAAGCTCCGGTATGCACAAATAGATTCAAGCACTGTGTGCAAGGGAACATTGGTAGGGGAGGAAGAAGTAAAAGCACCTACTGTGCTGTGGGGCCTGATTGGGTACAATAGGTTCAATCAGTGTAAGGTCAGCCATGAGTTGAAAGATAAGAGCACTGCATCTAATTAGACAGCTGGTCGCCGACTAGAATACAGGGTAGATTGGCCCTTCGGGCATTTTCACGAACGGACAGATTACCAATCCGGGCCTGATTATGGATCAAGAATAAGTTGTTGGGTCCATGGAAAAATGGGGCATATAACCTGCTAACCTTGAATGCATTATCCCTGATTAGGCAGCTATAGCCATGTCCAAATCCAACAAGTACAATCATACCAAACCTTTGTTGTAGCTACTTTGTAAATAAACTTCACTTTTGGCCCTTGGTTGCTATTGGAGTTCTTCTCAAAACCTCATTAAACCCCCTTGTATCCTTTTACCCCAAGTTGATTATGTCAGCACCGTATGTGTAGGCATTAACCCCTCTTCATCAGAAAACATTATTATCTAGAAAAGTTTGTTCAGTACATAGTGATTCCTGACAGGCATCCAGACAACATTTTGTACCACATCTACAGGCTTATAATTCATGTTCAGGAGATGCTCTTATTGCACACAGTAAGGGCTACTAGAAGTAAACCAATTTAAGAGAAAAGCTAATAGCATAGCAAAGGGTTAATTTACAAAATCAAGTGCAAAATGGAATTTTTACCCCCCATAGTGGTACTTAGACAGATACATACCCCTAGCTACTGGCAGGGAGCTCAAATGCACCCATCCAGTCTCCTATGATAAACAGTACAAAATTGTACCCACTTTATTCATACATGCCATTTTTTTTATGCACAAGACTGACTGTTAATTTAGGAAGACTTATGAATTAGGAATATTGGAAGACTTACATGAACATTATTATTATTATTATTATTATTATTAAAAGATATAGACAAATAATAATTGCAGGAGGGTTATAAAACATTAATTATTGTAACACGTCAAGTGCAATTATAGTCATATAATTCATGATCCCTAATTGAAATTGTCTTTTTAACCATGTGAATTTCCAGCTTGCAAAAAACCTTCTGTATAAATAAATGCCATATAATATGAGAATGTTAGGATACTGTTATTACTCTCTGCACTGGAGAGAGTGCAGAGACATGCAGTTAAACTCTTTAGCGGGATGGAAGAGGTTGGGGTTCTCTAGAGAAAAGATGCTTGCGAGGGACATGATTACTCTTTATAACTACATTAGAGGATATGCCTGCTTTCTGTGATTGTGAATTCCATGACAGAAGTAAACAAGTTTGAAATAATGTATCTAGCATAATTAATGTTTCTTTTTATTAACATAATATAAAATAATTTTGAATTATTACCTGTGCCCTCTTTTTATAGTTTTGCTGATATATAACGTCAGCATAATTTAAATGAAGATTGCAAATATATGTTCCCTGGAAAAGGGTGCTAATTAACATTTAATGAGGAGTTCATGGTTTCCTTTGCTATTGGGGAAATATGGAATTTTGTATTAATGCCAATAGAGTCAGACCAATTTCTGTTAACACCCTTTCAAGTTTTCAAGTTAAGAAATTTTAATAGGGGAATTCTTTAGATGATGCGGTACTATGTATTAAAGTTGTATTAAATAAATAACTAGTTCACACTGTGAGAAACCTTGAATTAAATCATATTAAATGTGACAGTAAGTCCAGGGCTCATTTGTACCTATAGGTGCACCTACATATGATTCAGCAGAAGAGGCAAAATTGGTGCAATGGCCCTAAGTGCACAGTTCAGAAGTGCACTATTTAAACAAAAGAGCCATTATTGGGTGCTCACAAAAAAAGAGTAGTTGTGGCTGTGTTCAGAAAGCTGTTTTTGTGTTTTAAAGAAAACCAACTCTTTTCTCTCTGCCAGAATTTTGCATCATTTAGTTTTACTTCATCTTATTTGTGTGATGAAAAGTCATGATTTTAAGGATTTGAGTTTGGTTTGGCCAGGCTAAAAAAGGCAGAATCCCTAACAGAAACCTGGATTCGGTGTATCTCTATTTGGAATTTTGAATAGTCAAGATTTAGCAGGGGAAAAAACTGTGAAAATTTACAAGAAGTATAACATGGGAAGGAAAAAATTTAGAATTGTTATATAAGAGGATGGGAATAGTCCAACGGCTTTATTTCCAAGCTTTATTAAAATACTGATTTTCAGCCTCTTTAAAAATTAGATTTTGCTTATGTGTGTTTTTCTCCAAAAAAGTGATCATTAATATTTTTTTTAAATAAGCTAGCATGGTCAAGTAAAAAAATATGATCGCATAAACAAGTTGCACACATTTTGTTGCCTTTTTTAGTCCCGTGGTTACTTTATTGCCATATAGTTTTGAGGGGATTTTGTCAGAACTTTATGGGGCAAATTTACTAAAATTCACCCAAAAATTCTATGAATCTATTAGAAATTCACTAAGCATTCGACTATCGAATGCTTATCGAATAGTTTTAGGCTATCATTTTGGTCAACATTCGATTTCTCGATGAAATTGTACGATCGAATACCGATCATTTGATTTCACAAAAAAAATTTATTTTTTCCTTTGAGTCTCCGAAAAAATGTGTATGATTCGAACGATCGAGGCGTTCGATCGTACGAATGGTATTCGAGCAGAACTTAGCAAAAGAACACATATTCGATTGAACTTCAAATCCTTCACTTGAATTTTGTAAATTTGCCCCTATATATCTATATATATCACTGTCCCACCTCTATTCTGACCAATAACTACCATTAGAACCTGTGTAGTTGGCCTGGTTTTAGGATTACTGAAAATGTATTTTTAATGCAAAAATATATATCTTTTACCTGCATTTGCACATAGCATTCTGTGTAGTACACATGAAATAAGAAATGTAGAGAGCTGCTGATTTGAATGATCTAGTGAGCTGAGACTAACTGAAATACAGAATGAGGAAATTAAACAATTCATCTTTACTTCAGTTAGCTAACTGATGGTATCTACAAATATCTTTGCTTAGTAGTAAAATTGTTTGCATATAATGAATTAGTCAGTGCAAAATGCATGCTGGATACCATTTGTTTGTATCATTTACACATTATTGGGCAGATTTACTAAATTCTCGTGAATAGATCGAAGTTCGATCGAATTCGAATCGTACGATATAATTTTGATGGTCGAATATGCAAATTTGGCCACTTCGATCATCGAATACCGAAAATTCGAATGATCGAATAGATCGAATGATCGGATATTCGATAATTCAACCATTCGATGATCGAAGGACTTTAACTTTAAAATTTTCTTCGACTGCCTACTTCGCCAGATTGAACCTACCGAATTGCAATAGAAGCCTATGGGAATCCCCCACAGGCTTTTTTTTCAAATACCTGCTCGAATACCATTCGTACGATCGAACGCCTCGATCGTTCGGATTGTACGAATTTTTCGAGTGATTGGAGGAAATAGTACGATTTTTTCATGAAACCGAACGATAGGTATTCGATCGTTCAATTTCATCGAGGAATCAAATATCGAGGAAAAAATAGCCTAAAACTCTCCGATAAGCATTCGATAGTCAAATGCTTATCGAATTTCGAATGAATTCGAGGATTTTTTAGTGAATAATAGCAAATCTGCCCCTATGTCTATAGGGAAAAACAAGACATAAAAAAAGTATATAGTACAATTCATTGATACTGGAATATTGGTGAAACTGTTTCAGTAGAAAAAATGATTCAGATGATATTTTAGTTCACAGCAAAAGCATTTAGGGGCATATTTACTAAGGGGCATATTTACTAAGGGGCATATTTACTAAGGGGCACATTTACTAAGGGTCGAAGTGAATTTGAATAAAATTTGAATTTGACATTTCGACACCTTAAAGCTGCAAAATTGCCATTGTAGCCTTTGGGTGGACCTCCTGGAACCTTTCCTGATAAACTTTGAAAATCAAAGTTTTTAAAAAAAAAAAAAAATCTTTCGTGATTCGAACGATTTTTTTTCAGTTTAAAACGGACCTATTTGATCAAAATAGTTCCATTTTCAATCAAAAATAACCTTAAAAAATGTCAATGGTCGAATTTCAAAGTTTTTTAATTTCACCCTTAGTAATTTCACCCTTAGTAAATCTGCCCCTAAGGGTTGAATTCCAAAGTTAAATAACTTCGAAATTTGACCATCAAATTTTTTTAAAGGCCATTTTTTTAAAGATAAAAATCGTTCGAAACATTCAAATGCATTGTTCGATTCGAACTATTTGAACGATTTTCTAAAAACTCGTTTGATTTTCTAGGACTTCAAAGCAAATGTTCCATAAGGTCCCCCATAGGCTACAATGTTAATTTGGCAGCTTTAAGGTGGTGAAGTGTTGAATTCAAAGTTTTTTAAAGAGACAGTACTTCAAAATTTAAATTTTCAAATTTTTTCAATTTCATATCGAATTTTGGACTATTTTATAGTTGAAGTAGCCCAAAATTACTTTGAAATTAAATTTTTATATATTCATATTTAATTCAAAAATTAACTTCAACCCTTAGTAAATCTGCCCCTTAGTGTATCAGCCTAACACATACAGGTATGAATTATATATAATTGTATAATTAACAAATTACTTAGGACATAGGGTTTTTACAGCTATGTCTTTTTTTTAATAATTTGGAGCTTTGCCACACACATGAATTTTCTTCATACCCAATATTGTGCTCTGTGATTTAGGGGAAGATCCACCTTACTTGGATATGTACAAGTATATCATTCAAAAATATAATTATCACAATATAGTGTATGTCAGGAGTCCCTAAGCTTTTATTACACATGAAATCCAGATTTGTTTATTTCAGAACAGTGGCCTGCAACCTCAAGTGTGCACTGTACAGTGAGAGAATTAAAGTAAATAACTTTTTCAGTGGAGATAAGTTTATATAACAAATCCTAATAACCTTTACTTAATTAATTTACCTGTGCTAATTATGACCTTTAGTATTGTATTATTTTAGTATGCCAGTTTGTTGCTAAGTTTTGTGTATGTGTATTTATAACGATTGTTACAGATTGGGAAAAGGGCTGGCTACATTTGTGGAAAAAATGCTATCCTTATATATTTAGCTTTCTTTCCAATTAATAAAATTGGCATTCAGCATAATTTTTACCAGCCAGTTCAAACCCTTTTATAAAAATAAAGAGGTAAAAAGCACTTTATTACCCCTCCAAATTGTGTCCATAAGTTACCCTCCCATTTAGACTGTAAGCCCCAAGGGGTAGGGTCCTCCATCATCTTGTCTCCTCAACACTGTGTAATTATATTTTATATTTATGCAAACTCTATTTATAATAATGCATTATTTTTACTTATTAATGCAGTGATCCCTTGTTTGTTACTACTAAATTATTGTTGCTGTACAGTGCTTTGCCCTCAAGGAGCGCTATACAAATAAAAATATACATACATACAATACTTTGGCCATCCTGACAGTAAGCAGGTGCAGAATTAGTTGTCTGGACTAAGAACAAGACAGGCCAAGAGTTCTATGGGACAGAGGACAACTACTGTTTTTTTAAACTCATTAATAAATTTGAATGTATTCATAACTCGAATAGGAGCTTATTTAAGAAAAAACACGAATGTCTATCATTCAATCGGATAGGAATGACCCTGAAAATCCATACTGAATTCAAATTGAGTTTTCCACTGAAAAAAAACCTTGAATGTCAGCAGTGACTATTAACAGCTTTGAATGGTTCAACAGGCCTCTGCCATTGACTTCTACATGAATTTGGCAGGTGGCAAAGTATCAAATTATTACTGTTTACAGGGTCGAGTTGTGATAAAGCTCACATTCGAATTCAAATTCGAGTTGGTGGTTTTAAATTTAAATTGTGAGTTATGACCAAAAACAAAAATTTTAATTTACCATTGGAACCTTAGTAAATCTTGCCCCAAGTGTACATGTGCTTTGTTGCACAATTATGAGCTACCAAATAAAATAGGTTTTGTTTTTATTTGGTGCATTCATTTAGTCCTGTTACATGGTGCTAAGGGTTGTGTAGGTTCACATGGTTGTGAAGTTACTGTTGGTGGAGCTGGACCACACATTTGGGAAGGGGGAGCAGAGAGGGCCATAAAACTATAGCAGAATCAGAATATGGGGCGTTTGGTGATATAAGTTCTCTTGATAATGATGATACTAGAAGGGCAGCTGGACTCTCATTTGGGGATGGGGAACAAATATCTATTGAAATTAGTAAGAGGAGGTCTAGCATTTTTTAAGTCATAAGTATAGTTGCCATAACATTTAGCCTTGAATGAACAATTTAGCAAATTATATACAATTTACAGTATTATATTTAAACAGCTATTAGCAGCCAACCTTTAACATGCTCACATAACTCCTTGGTGACTTCTAATATAAATTACATTATTTTACTTTATCCTTTATATAAAAATTGGTGGCCATGGGTTACTACCCAGGTGCCTAACTATTCAGTGTTTATAAATTACTCTTTTAGTAAATAAACTTATACAATATATTATTTACAACTTCCACTACAATTCCTCCTGCCTACTAAAGCACCATCTGAAAGAGCTATGTAGCTCTTATGGCTGCTATTGCTGACCTGTAAGTAATCACTCCACAAAGCTTCATGAAGCATCATGGGAAATATAGTATTTCTGCATTTCAGTATTGCAATATTGCAATAATAGTGTGACAGAAGTAATTGACAGCGCTACAAAATATGTTGGCGCTATAGAAATACATGTTAATAACGTATGTTCTAGCTTACACTGGTGTCCTCATGTGAGCCCTCAGTCCACACAAGTGAATTATGAGATATACAATCCATACCAGTGCTAAAAGACTTAAACCTCTGATCACAACATGAATAGTACAGGAGGTGGATTACAAAACATATGTGTACTATAAAGGAAATGTAAATGGGATTAAATCATAAATATTACCTCAGCATTCAGTCCTCTATAAAACAAAAAAAAAAAATTGGCCAGCAGGTGTGTTTTACATGGTGACTAGTGATGGGCAAATCTATCACGTTTCGCTTCGCTGAAAAATTGGCAAAAAATTGGCGAAATCAGTCGCGCCACGTGAAAGAAGCGATTCATGTCAAGGTAGAAAAACCATCCCTGAATAGAGGTGGGGGCCTTCGACACCACCTATCTGCTACATACAATGCTGTTCTCACATCAGTACCAAAGCGGTTTCAGAACTCTTCACACATCCATTCATGCAACTCACACAAGTAGCATCTGTGTCTAGGAGTTGCATGACACATTGGTAATCCCATCACAGTAACTACACAGAATCAAATTCAGATGTCAGCTCTTTGAAGAGTTACAATGTACCATTGTGATTGGATTAGTGGAAGATTTTGTATACCAAGAACTTCCCATACCAGTCAGTTGAACTGAAGAAGCTGCTCGGATGAGTAGTGAAACGTCTTCAATAATTACTCAGCAAGTACAGTTGTTCTAGAATTACTTATATCAGATATACTTTGACATTGATGTCGAAGTATTTCACTTAGATGGTCGAATTTTTAAGTATTTTTTACTTTGAAATTCAAGGCTTAGTAAATCAGCCCCTAAGAAAAATTAAATAGGACTGCTTTGCAAGTGAATTTGTTAGCATCATGCTATCAGAGGACATCATAGTACTACAGATAAAAGGAAAAACTGTAAACAATTTCTTTAAATGGGACTAGGCAATATGTAACTGACTCATGTTTGAGTTTGATGCGTTTTTTTGTTTTTTGAAAAAGATACCAGAAATATTGTCTGAATGTTGATTCACATATATTTTATACATCATTACTACGTGTTACTTATGTGAAATATTATTTACCAATGCAACACTGTTTTACAGTTAAGAACCTTTATATTATTATTGTTATTATTATGAACATGTATTTATAAAGTGCCAGCAACAGCACTGTGAAATAGAAGGATGTATACATCAAACCTAAAGAATATCATTACTGACCAATACAAGAGATAAAGTGAGCCCTTTCTATTCCATTTAACAATCAAAAATTAGATACATGTTGCTGCTATTATAACTGCCAACAAAGGTGGCTTCTATTGCTTTTCTGTATATGTTCTATTCAGTGATTAGTGGACCCGTCACCCAGACACAAAAATCTGAATAAAAGTCCTTTTCAAATTAAACATGAAATCCTGTTTCAGATTTTATTAAAGCATTCATAGCTGTTTTAAGCTCATTTAAAAATTTCAGCTGTCAATCAAATATTGTCTGCCACTCCTCTATGCCTTGGGGCAGATAATTACTTTCACTTTCCATTCAGCAATTCCTAAAATCCTGGATTCGGTGCATCCCTAATATGTATAGAATATATAGTTATATATATCAGCATTTCTGTCTTCCCTTGGACCTTTCTCCTCCAAATTTTTATAGACCATCACATCCAAATAAAATTCTAGATGTAGATGCATTTGGTTCAACCAATAAAAAAAGTCAATAGATCCACCTCTTTCCAAACCTTATAAAAAAAAAATAGGTCAATATAACCCTTAAATAAGTATATACTTGGTCTCATACCAAAGTATGAAATGTCCTCTGCCCCTATTTATAAACATCCTTCTTCTTTAACCTTAAAATGTTCCTTCAATTTTAAGTGTTATGAAAATTTGTAGTTATCCACTGTACTAAATTATGCACTGTGGCAAAGGCAACAAATGATAAACCTTGTGATAATATGATTACCTGTGGATTTGCACTGAAAATTGTGCAGGCAACACAGACTGAATAGTTTTTTTAACAATGTGCACTTTGGGCATCAAACTGTTCAGAAGACATCTGGTCTGATATATGAGAGATAAGATATTGTACATTTCAATCAAACGTTCCATAAAAAAATGGTCTTAGCAAGGCTTTGCATCCAAAAATACCTGGCCATTCAGATCTGCAGGAAATTGTATGGGTAAAACATATGATGGTGGGACAGGTGATTTTCTGCAAACTACTGCCTGACTGTATGGGTGCCCAGTGAAATCACACCAAATATTTATAGGGGAACCATTGCAAAAATTAAAATGTAATATAAACTTAATCTAATGGAAAGAAGAACCTTTCTGTTTCTGAAATAATCAGGTTTATTTTCACTATCCCTCCCTCAGCAATCTGTCTCATCACTCAGGAGTTAATACATTATTTGGAAGAAGAGGTAGGTGCCATTTGCCAGCCCTGGAAATATTAGAGCTAACTCTTTCAAAATAACTCTCGCACTAATCCTTATACATAAAATGATAGTATTAGCAGCGATATATTATATATCCATGCCACCCTAGCACCTAGATAACATTTGAACTTGGAACTGGCACTTCTATGACAGTGTCACTACAGCACTTTAACACTCCTCTGAATTGGGTCTGTAAATTACCCTCCCATTTAGAGTGTAAGCCATATGGGGTAGGGTCCTCCATCCTTTTGTTTCCTTGACACTGAGCACTTAATCTGTAGTGTAATTATATTTATGTGAATTGTGTTTCTAATAATGCATTTATAGTTACTTATTAAAGCAATGATCCCTTGTTTGTTGCCACTAACTTATTGTTTTGCTGTACAGTGCTTTGCCCTCAAGGACCGCTATACAGATAAAAGAATACATACATACATACTTACTATAGGCACCACTGGAGGCAAAAGCCTAACTTTGACAATCGGAGCATGCACAAGCAAGTTTCCACAATAGCATGTGTCCAGGACTGGACTGGGAATCAAAATAGGCCCTGGCATTTCAGGCACAATCAGTCCACACAGAGGCCCAAATAGCCCCCACCAGCACACTAAATACTGACTTTCTGTGACACCTTACAGCAGCCCCTCTGGCATTTTTTTTTTACAGATTGCCAGTCCGGGCCTGCATGTGTCACCAGCCCAGAGACCAATTACACACCTCTGCTGCATTTTACAGAAATTTCTGTGGGACTGTGGCAGACAGGGATTTTTTTTTCTGGCTCCCATAAATCAGCCTACCCCCCAACGCAGGATGGTCTACAGCGCTGAGCATAGTCCTGTCAATAAAAATGTGACTGACTTGTCCATTGTGGAATACTACAAAGTAACTTCTTGCTTATTTCGAAAGCTACAGAATTTTTCAATTATTATATTTGGTCATTTTTTATTTTCAGTGGATAAATCCTATATTATTTTTTGCAATAGCTCCTCATAATAACATCCATTAAACTACATATTTAGCACTGGCACACAATTCAGGAAACAAAAGTCCTTTCCAAAGCATTTGGGTTTTCCTACATACAATAAAATACGCTTCTACTTTAAATTTCTCATTATGTTTTATTTTATTTTTCCTCATTACTTCTGCATTTCATTGTAATTTCCTTCTTCCACTAACAAAAACAAAACCATCGAATTTCAAAGACCCCTCTGTGTCACAGTACGTTTCTGAATAGTCCACCCATGCGCATACTAACCGGCAGAAACAGACTGTACCATTTGTGACATCGCGAGGGGAGAAAAAAATCAATACATGACCACTTGTCATTTTAAGCGTTTGTACCGTTGTAATTATGCGCTAGATTAAGCTATGGTACAATTGAAATTGGTTTAGGATTGTGTGCGCTTCTCGGATAATAAAGATGATTCTTGACACACAAATGTTGTACCCCTTCTTAAGACGAGGTGGGCTGAGCCTATCTCTGGAGAGTGGTTAATTATAAGGTGAAATCGCCATTTTGTGGAAGGGGTAGGGAACGTGTGTGAGTCGGCTTAGAGGTGGTAGTTTGATGCGTGTGTGCTCGTATATTGGTTGACGCTAGTCATTTACACATCACACTTAATTTGACTCGTTTATTAGGAGTAGCCTGGTTATTTGGCCGCAAAAACAGGTAAGTTTATTTTGCATCTAGGCGCAATGCATATTTTGAGTGTTTTGGGCCTAAAGTTGAAAATGGCGTATGTTCGCTACTTGGTTCTTTTGTAGTCTAGTGTTTATCAGTGAAGGAACACGTCTGACTGCGAGACCACCTGCTACTTTGCTTCAGTCGCACAGTTTTTTGTTTGCGATACAGCGGCTGGTTTGTCCGTCTAAACAGTTATGTGTACTTATTGCGGTCTTGCGGAAATAATTCTCACTTGGCAGTTATTCGAACGTGTGGTATTCCGTGAGAGAGATCGACATAGGGATCATGTCGCAAAGCCACTTGGTTCAGTAGAATGTGTGTGCGTAAATCTAGTTGCCTGATGTGTTTATTTCCCATGGGCTCCCTTTCTATTGAAAAAAACTAAAGGGAAAGAAAGATTCTATGTATTCTGAAAATGTTCGTGCGATACCTCGGCTAAATGAGTCTTTAGGCCTTTTCCTAAACTATTTTTTTTTTTTTGCTAAAGTACTTCAAACGCATCACTAAAGCTTTCATTGCTGCTTTGTGTGCTCCGAAGTGGAAGAAAACCAATCAATCCAGTTGTTGGCCTTATGTGCTTCTATTGAACACACTGAAGGACACTGTTTATACGTTAGGCTTCCCCAATTGGCTACATTGTCTCTTGCTGGGTTAAAGGGAATTTTTGCCTTTGAGTTAATTTTTAGTATGATGTAGAGTCCTGCAGTGGGTTGGGTACCTGTGGGTTACCTGTGGAAACCTAGTGGGTGGCAGGTAGAAGTTTCGGGAGCGGGTATAGATGCAGGCCGGTGGTTATCCAGTTTTGCGGGTGGTTATCCAGTTTTGCGGGTGGCTGGTCATGGCCGTAGGGTTGCCACCTGGCCAGTATTTTACTGGCCTGGCTGGTAGTTTAGATGGCTGAAAAGAAAAAAGGTGCTAACCCTAGTTGCTGGTCTTCTCAATAGCAAATTTTACCCTTGGTTTTTCTGATCACGCCTA
The DNA here is from genome assembly GCA_024363595.1 of Xenopus borealis. Classification (NCBI taxonomy): domain Eukaryota; kingdom Metazoa; phylum Chordata; class Amphibia; order Anura; family Pipidae; genus Xenopus; species Xenopus borealis. The sequence continues at coordinate 48,692,308 of CM044444.1, forward strand.
CTTCCTCCGACTTACAATAATTTCACTTCTGGGTTTATGGCAGCACTTCCTCTTTTTTTTCTGATCAGCCTACTTCTGATGATTTAATTTCCGGTTTACAGTGACAGCACTTCCTGATTCTTGATGGTTTGCGGATAAGGTACTTACGGGTCCGATTGGGTACGGGTTCCGAAAATTTGACCCGCGAAGGACTCTAATGTAGAGACTGATCATCTGAGACATATTGCAACTGGTTTTCCCTTTTTTATTTTTGTTTATCATGTTGCTTTTTATTTAGATTTTTTTCAACAGTAACCCCAGTTTGCCTTTTCAGCAATTTGGTTGCTAGGGTCCATGCATTGATTTGAATAGGAGAAGGCCTGAGCAGAAAGAAGAGTAATGAAAAGTAGCAAATACAAAGTTGTCACCTTACAGAGCATATTTTTTTGTTTGTTTTTTTTTAAATGGGGGTCAGTGACATTTAATGCAAAGCAGCTTAATTTGTTTTCTTTAATTAGACAAAATGTAATATTTTGGGTTGACATTTTTTGACCTTTAAAGGACAAGGAAACACTCGCCCAGCATCACTAGTTTGTGCCCAGGCAAACTTTTTTAGGACTGCACAACTATACTCATAGCCTGTCTTAAGTATCTTGAAAATAAAATTGAAAAAATTGTAAGCGCATTAGAGTAATACTAAAGCTGTCTATACACAGGCCAAAAAAAACTGAGGGTGGCCAATTTGGGTCCACATGGATCTGGCAGTGTATAACAACTATAAAGGGAATCTATCTCAAAATAAAAGGAATTGGCCCTGGGGAGCAAAAACATCTGCAGCCCTCTAAATGTGGTCATACACAGGAAGATCTGCTTGTTTAGCGATAACAGCAAACAAGTGGATCGCTCCACGGTCAAATCCGTGACCTAGTTACAGGCAATTGGGCAGTCGAGTCCTTGCTCTGCCAGAATTTTCAAACCTGATTGCTATGCGTTGGGTAGGCCCTATGCTGCCTTTACTGAAGTTGAAGCATGCTGATTATTCGTGTTTTTGGTTGCGTTAAATGGCACACTGAGTTGGATGGGCAAAAAGCTCTAACTGGTCAGAGCCCTGTTTCTCTTCTGTATCTGTCATTACTCACTGTGATTTGTAAGTTTTAAGTATATATCGTTGTACAGTTCTTTGGAATATGTTTAAGTTTTATCAATACTGTGCCTGTGCTTGTATGTGGCTGTCTGCTCACCTGACAACAGGTTAGTTTGTCTAAAGATCCCTTCTAACTAACATTCCTCTAGTTTGCAGAAATGGAGATGGAATACATAAGAGTCGCAGAGGATGAGAATGAAGAGCCAATGGAGATACCTTCTGAAGATGATGGAACAGTTCTGTTGTCTACAGTTACTGCACAGTTTCCTGGTGCATGTGGCCTGAGATACAGAAATCCAGTGAATCAGTGTATGCGTGGTGTTCGATTAGTTGAAGGGATTCTACATGCTCCTGAGAATGGCTGGGGAAACCTTGTTTATGTAGTCAATTATCCAAAAGGTGAGCACGGCTAAATGCAATTTTTAACCACAATTCCTTTACTTGCATATAATGCAACAATGATATAAATTTACAGCCTGTAGTCTCCTCGAATAGTATGTATCAGTAGTGAGCTTCCACTTAAGAATTCCATATGTAAAACTTGTGCAGAATGTACACATAACCTCTTTATGTAGTTATCAGATAAAACATGTTTAAAACACATGGAAACGGCCTTATAACTCCCTTTAGATATGTTATTTAAACAATATATAATAGTTTAAAACGTTGTGGCATAAAACCATGGTATTTTACTTATGCACAATGCCACAGATGAAGCAAACCTGTGGAAGCAGCCTTAAAACTCCCTTTAGATATGTTATTTAAACAATATAAAAATAGTTTAAAAAGTTGTGGTATAAAACCGTGGCATTTTAATTATGCGCAATATAGGTATGGTACCTGTTATCCAGAATGCTGGGGACCTGGGCTATTCCGGATAACAGGTTTCTGTAATTTGGATCTTAATACCTTAAAGGGGTGGTTCACCTTTGAGAACTTTAATATGATGTAGAAAGTGATATTCTGAGACAATTTGCAATTGGTTTTCATTTTTTAGTTGAGGTTTTTGAGGTATTTAGCTTTTTATTCAGCAGCTCTTCAATTTGCATTTTAAGTAATCTGGCAGCTAGGGTCTGAATTACCCTAGCAACCATGCATTGATCTGAACAAGTGACTGGAATAGGAGTGGACCTGAATAAGAAAGATTAGTAATAAAAAGTACAAATAACAATAGATTTGTAGCCTTACAGAACATTTGGTTTTTAGAAGGGGTTAGTGAAAAGCTACAAAGAGCCTGAAGAAAAAGATAAATAACTGTAGAACTGTTGAAAATAAATAATTAAAACCAATTGAGAATTTACTTAGAATTTTCCATTCTATAGCATAGTAAAGTTACCTTAAAGGTGAATCACCCCTTTAAGTCTACTAGGCTGTTTAAATATTGAATAAACCCATTAGGCTGGTTTTGATTTCAATAAGGATTAATTACATTTTGGTTGGGATCAAATACTAGGTACTGTTTTATTATTACAGAGAAAAAGGAAATCCTTTTGAAAAAATGAGATTTTTTGATTATATTGGAGTCTATGGGAGACAGCCTTTGCGTAATTCAGAGTATCTGGATAATGGTTTCCGCATAACTGATCCCAGAACTTTATTAGAGAATAATGAACTGTGTATGAAGGTTTATTGTATACTGTTTGGTTTTTGCCTTAAAGGCACTCTATTCTGTTGAAATTCTTTGGTGGGTCATATCACATCTGCAAGTATCTAGCTGGACAGCTTTGCTCTAAAAATGTCCTTCAGTGTGTTTGTGCAGAGAAATACTTATTCTGGAGCTTTTGTTCTTTGTATGTGATGTGATCCTATACCATTACATTTATGTGTTTTTTTCCTGCTGTGCTTTGCCTGCCCAGAATGCATGGTGTAGCTGACAAATGAAAGATGTGGCTCATAATATGCAGAAATTAGCAGCTGTGACACTTGTAGTAGTTTATTCTCTCCATCTAGGGCATTTAATTGCTGATTACCTGTTGGCAACCAATGCTGTTTCAGACTGCAATCTGAATATCTTTAGAGGCTTAGGAGTTCCAAAAAATTGTGACTACTTCCTCTTTATTTTTCTTATTTGCTTACTGTGTATTTTATCTGTTTTTAACATCTGCATTATATCTGCAATATAAGTTAAAACTGAAGTAAACTAATTCTGTAAGTAAATTAATGTACAGATATGGGGCCTGTTGGCTTGAATGCTCAGGACATGGAATTTTCCAGATAGCAAATCTTTACATAATTTGGATCTTCATACCTTAAGACTACTAGAAGCCAATGTAAAACATTATATAAACATAATAGGCTGATTTTTCTTCTAATAAGGATTTATATCTTTGTTTTGATCAAGTACAAGTTACTTTTTTATTACAGAGAAAAAGGAAATCTGTTTTAAAAAATTGGATTATTTGATTAGAACTGAGTCTATGGGAGACGGCCTTTTATAATTTGTTGCTTTCTAGTTAACGGGTTTCCAGATAACTGATCCCATACTTTCATGTATGTTCATGTAGTTGTTGCTTTTTCCCCAGATAACAAAAGAAAGATGGATGAAACTGATGCTTCGTCTGCAGTCAAAATAAAACGTGCAGTGACAAAAACATCAGATCTAATTGTATTAGGGCTTCCGTGGAAGACTACTGAACAAGATTTAAAAGACTATTTCAGCACATTTGGTGAAGTGATCATGGTGCAGGTACTTAAACATACTTTTTGGTTTGTATTTGAGTGTTTAGAGTGAATCATTTAAAAAAAAAATTTTTTTTTTACTGTTACTTAAAATAGCTAATGCTATTCTGCAGATGTTTGAAGTAGCAGCATTAACATTACTGAATAATACATTCCTCATAAGTTGGCTATACAGACTGCAATTAAGGGGTGACTTCTGTATAGTTATGCGTTGAACACTTTTTCTTCTGTTGCCTAGCAGTGTTTTGGGAGTTAGATTCTGATCTGGGCACAACTTGCAAGGAGTTTAAATATTCTTCTCATGCCCATAGTGTTCTCGTCTTTCCTCCTGCACATACTCAGGCAGGTTAACCGATTTTAGATGACCTTTCATTTCATTGTGATTTACCTTAGACTGTAAGCTATGTTGAGACTAATGTGAAATTTTTTTTTTGCAAAAAGTATCAGTTAATAGTGCTGTTCCAGAAGAATTCTGCATTGAAATCCATTTCTCAAAAGAGCAAACTGATTTTTTTTTTTTTATTTCATTTTGAAATATGACATGGGGCTAGCCATATTGTCGATTTCCCAGCTGCCCGAAGTCACGTGTCTTGTGCTCTAATAAACTTCAATCACTCTTTACTGCTGTACTGCAAGTTGGAGTGATATCACCCCCTTGCTTTCCCCCACCCAGCAGCCTAACAAAAGAACAGTGAGAAGGTAACTTTTTAGTTTGCAAGTTTGCAAAGGTGCAATAACACATTTTAGCATAACCTGTTATCAATTTTCCTTACAGGTAAAGAAAGATGCTAAGACAGGCCATTCTAAAGGATTTGGATTTGTTAGATTTACCGACTACGAGACACAAGTAAAAGTGATGTCTCAGCGTCATATGATTGATGGCCGGTGGTGTGACTGCAAATTACCAAATTCTAAGGTAACGTGTTTTCTATCTGACAAAATTGTATTTGTGATCTTTCATGTGTTTATGGCTTGTTGGATATTGACAAATTTCTAAATTCGTGCAAACTAACTCATGTACATGAGAGTTTTCAGACTCCTTGGGATGGTATTTTAAATTGTTCTGGTCTTCTTCGTTCTTTGCAAAAAGCAGTTGTTGGTTGATGGCACATGGGACGGCATTTCCTGGCTTACTTTAGTCTGCATAGCAGTTCTCACATCACTCTTTTTTCTGTTGACTGTAATGGGAACAACCTGACCTCCACCCCCTCTACTGTTGGTCACCTGAAAATGCTTGTGTGTTTTGAAATAATCCCCTCCCTTAAAAAAGCTACAGATTTTAATCATGGGTTTCTCGCCCTTAAAGCTGTTGCTTCTTGAAGCTTTTAAGGATGTGGATACTAGGAGGTACATTTTCATATATGGAACTTCATGCAGTCCATGCACATGCCTAGACCACTGGCTCGTTATGAAACCAATATTGTTTTTGGAGTACACACACAGTTGGCCTTAGGCCAATTTGCAATACAGGGCCATAGTTACAAAATATAATATCTGTTTGAAACTTAATCCCATATATAATAAAAGGCATTAAATTTGCCCAGGAGCAGTAACCCATGGCAACCAATAAGATGTTTGCTTTTAAACAGGTGACCAGTAAATGCTACCTGCTGATTGGTTGCTATGTGTTCTTGCCCCTTTGCAAACTTAGTACCTTTTATTACATAACCCCTTTAGAGTCTACATTTATCGCTTCAAATTGTTACAGCATTTACCACAGGGCTTAATAATGTAAGCTCAAAATAGGCATTTATTTGTGTGTGTGTATATGGCAGGCTGTTCTTTGATCAGGTCAAATCTAAGGTTTCCCTCTGGGCCCAGAAAAGGATACTTAACTGCAATAGTGCATGAAAACACAATTTTTAAGCCTTGTTCAAATTTTCCTTAGAGTCCAGATGAACCTATGCGCAGCAGGAAGGTCTTTGTTGGTCGTTGCACAGAAGATATGAGTGCTGAGGAGCTTCGTCAGTTCTTCAGCCAATATGGAGAAGTTGTGGATGTCTTTATTCCAAAGCCTTTCAGAGCATTCGCATTTGTTACATTTGCTGATGACCAGGTGAGGAATTAAAATCCAACTTAATCGCTTTCAGGAAAAATCAACACTTTAAATCTTAGGGCATTTGACCTTGGCACAAGCACCTCCCTTTGAGGTTCAGCTTTTGTTTAAGGCCCCTAGCCCATAACAAGGTTTGCATATAAACACATTAAGCTATATTTGAAGAACTTCTGATTTGAAATTAAGTTTTGACCCATATCTTGCACTACTTATCCTTCAAGCTTTGCTTTCAAAAGTATCTAATGCAGCTTCTGCTTTGTAAGACTTAATTCTGGCTAGCTCCTTACTGTTTGTGGGTCAAATCAAGCAGATTATAATCTAGTGGTAAATACATTAAATACACCTGGGAAGTGCTTTCAGTGTGTCTATACAATGTTCGGCCACAAAAATAGCTTCCCAACACATGATCTGTCATTTTGACTAACTGACCATTAAAGGAGAAGTCAACCTATAATGGGGTAAATGCCCCTAAGTTGCTACTTACCCCCTCAGCGGAGGTCCTGACTGTGGAGTTTGCAGGCACTGTTTTCTTCCAGGATCCATCGGCGTTTGGCGGCACATGAGCAGTAGGAGCATTTGCCAGCTCAGCTCTACTGCGCATGCGCTGAAAGTCACAATGTTTGAATTGGGAAAACTTCATGACTTTTTGCATATGCGCAATAGAGCTGAACGGGCAAATGCTCCTTCTGAGCATGTGCCGCCAAGCGACGAACAGTCCAGGAAAAAGACGGCTGGGGAGAAGATGGCGCCTGCAAACTCCACAGGTCAGGACCTGCGCTGAGGGTTAAGTAGCAACTTAGGGGCATTTGCCCCGGGGGGGGGGGGGGGGGGGGGGGGGAGTATGGAGGTGGGAATGGTGTTTATCCCATTATAGTTGACTTCTCCTTTAAGGTGTCAGTACTGGCCATCTTGGCATTAATTGTTTCTAAAGCCCTTTATGAAGTCACATAACAAATCTCTTCCCATTATGGTCAGCTGGAAGTGCAGCGCTTATTGTACACCTATGCACTGGAGTTTTGGCCCCTTGCTTTGTGCTGTAAGCGGAGGTTCATTTTAAAGGAAAAGTAATAACAAAAAATTTGTGTTTGAAAGGCATGAAAATATTATGCATTATTGCCCTGCACTGGTACAGCTGGTGTTTACTTCAGAAGCACAACTATAGTTTATATTAACAGTGTCCTGTGCTCGCCCCATGGCTATGCAGCAGCCTAAGTCGATAACAGAAGTTGTGAAAAATCCCATTATATATTATAGAGCTTATCTGTTGTTTATCCAGGTTCTCTTTTTCAGCTTTAAATGGCTGCCGCTTGATTGTATAAACTTGAGAAGAGTTTCTGAATCACACACTAGTTTTACCAGTGCAGAGCAACCGTGTATGATATTTTATTTGCTTATTTTAATGTTCCTTTAAGACATCTCTGCCCTGATTGCAAGCTATTTACTTGTCTAAGTATAGCCATTCTTGCTGAAATAACTAAGATGTCGCTGACATGTCACATTGTCTGGTTATCTTGGCTATAATCTAAAGCTGGATGCTCATGGCTGACTTAACATTAGGTTGCATAGGTTATCTACAAGTCTAGTAACTTTCTGGTGCTACTTCTGGGCAAATGCACAATGAATGTTTTTTGCTGTCCCCATAAATCTTGGCTTCTGTGGGCGACAAATCATGCCTGGTTTCCTTCCTAATGGCAGTTGGTGGGGATGTATGCCTGTCTTCCTTCCAAAATAGCAGCTTTGCACCACATTTTCCACCTAGGATTTGTGTTTTAGCTGATCAGAAGAAAACAAATCTTTTTTTTCACTTGCAGTAGCCAAGATTTTTTGAGGGCGATGGTTGTCTGTGAGCCATTGCCTTGCTGTGTGCACAAAAATGTGTTTGGCCACTGTTTTAAGCTAGCGATACATGCCCAGATTTGGTCAGTTTTTAACATACTTTTCAACTGTGTATGTATGTCCAGTTTGGAGCAGTTTACACTAACAATTGTGTTCCTGATGGATAAAGGATTGTTGGCCTGAAAATGTGTTAGGTGAATGGTAATAACCTGCAGCTTTCTTCTCCTTTTTAGTTGTTCCAGTTGTCCCTAAAATATTGAACACCACAAAGGTGTTATTATCCAGTCTTCTACATCACTCGCCCTACATCTAACTTGTTTTATTCTGATATGAAAATTTGCCGACTCTTAACATTAAGTTGTAAAAGGGGTTGTTCACCTCCAAAAAACTAGTTGTTTTCAGCTAGATCACCAGAAATACTTTTTCCAACTACTTTCTATTTGTGACCGTTTTTCTAACATTGAATAGTAAAGTGTCATTTTTCATCTTCTAAAGCGGCTTTGGGAGGTTGATACATTTAATGGATAAATTTCTGATCTTTGTCCCTGTTGAGGAGAATCGCTGGATTTCATTACAGGCAGCTGTTAGAACTGATACAATGGTTGCTAATATTCCATAGCTGCTGCTAAAAAAAATGTATAAACTAAATGTTGCAAAATTGTAACCTTTTACAGTCTGCACCTGAATTGGTGAGCTGCCAGACAAACACCAGAGACGTGAACATTCAGCTTTTAAACTTTAAACCAGTTATCCTCAAACTTGGCCCTCCAGCTGTTAAGGAACTACAAGTCCCACAATGCAACGAAGGAGTCTGACAGCCACAGTCAGGCAAATGCATTGTGGGACTTGTAGTTCCTTAACAGCTGGAGGGCCAAGTTTGAGGATCACTGCTTTAAACAGTGCTCCTGCACTGGTGATATCCATCAGAGGTTACCGTGTTTGCTTGTTTGAGAAATATGTCTGAAAGTTCTTGTGGTTTTTGTGCTTGGCACTCATGAAAATCTTTTTCTTTTAGGTTGCACAATCTCTCTGCGGTGAAGACTTGATCATTAAAGGAGTCAGCATTCATGTTTCTACTGCAGAACCAAAGCACAATAATAATAGGCAATTGGAGAGAGGGGGTAGATTTCCTGGACCAAGTTTTGGGAACCAGGGTTACCCCAGCAACCGGCCAAGTGGCAGTACCCTTGGCAACAACCAAGGTGGTAATATGAGTGGTGGAGGAGGGATGAATTTTGGGGCGTTTAGCATAAATCCTGCAATGATGGCAGCTGCCCAAGCAGCTTTGCAAAGCAGCTGGGGTATGATGGGTATGCTGGCTAGTCAACAGAATCAATCTGGCCCCCAGGGTAGTAATCAGGGTCAAGGAAATCAACAAAGGGACCAGCCACAAAGTTTTGGATCAAATAATTCTTATGGATCCAACTCTGGTGCTATTGGCTGGGGGTCCCCTAATGCTGGATCTGGCAGTGGATTTAATGGTGGCTTCAGTTCGAGCATGGAATCAAAATCTTCAGGGTGGAGTATGTAGTCTTGTTAGAAGACACTGGGTTTCTGGTGGGTAATTCCTAATTTTTATGGTAAGTATATTGCAAAATGCATTTGCAGAATATTTCCAAAAGGCTCTTGTGTATGTTCAGTAGTAAACCCAAGGAACTGTTTTCTAAGTTTGTTATGCAGGTTAACAATCTGGTCTTAAATTACTTTCTGACTGAACATGCATGTTGTAGTCCACCGGTTATCGATTTGTAGTAATTCCAGACTTTTTTTTTTTTTCCTCCTTGCCTCAGTCTGTGTATCAATATAAATGGAATCATAAATTTTTGTTTAGGACAGTCTTCGTACCTAAATTGTGTTCACTGCTTCAACTGATCTCTGCTCCTCACCGTGTCTTTCTGGAACCTGCAATTGAATGCAGTTTATTTCCTGCCCTGGAGCACTCTTGCCTACAAGCTTTTTCCTAGCCTGAAGATCACGTGCTGCATGATGAGTCTTAAGACGGTGGGTGATCCATTTTTATCCAGTTTGTTACATGGAAATCGTACCAGCAATTTGAACGCGCGTCTGTGAGGTGGAACCAGAAGGCTGTTTGAACTGTGGGATTGGTGTTTCCAAAGAATGAGAGTCTTTGGTATGAGCGAGAACAAGAGCGTATGCAGAGACCAGTGGTGCATTTTGGAATACTAAATGTGTCTCTCAATCCAGTGGCAATGATGAGCGTGTGCAGAGAGCAGTGGGAGCAAGTAACGTACGAATGTTTCTTGCATTCAAAGGACTTTAGGCTATTTGATAGACTGGGGCTAAATCAATTTGTCTGAAACAGTTTGTACATTTATTTTCACCCTGCCCTACTTATAACGTCTACTGCTGTGAATGCTGTATGAAGTGTGCATTTTCTTTGTTAATGAAATGTGAGTCAATGTGATGGAACTGCATATGACGGGGGTGGGTGGTGCGAACGCTCTGTCAGAGTGGCTTGAAATTTGCTTCTCAAGAGTGTAGGGGATGTCTTGGTCTGTAAGTAACAACAAGAATGCTGTTTGCAGTTGTGTTCTGTTTGGATGCTTTTTACAAGACTTGTCATTGTAGGTTATTAAATAAAAACTTTAAATACGTTTTTTTTTTCCCTCTGGTTATTTCAAGTTTTTCTTTAACTTTCAGAGTGCTGTATTGTTACTCTACTTGTGACCTATGTTATCTAAACCCTCACCAGTTAAGATTACAGTTGAATAGTTAACTACATACAATAAATATATGGAGTTGTATAATGAATATATACTATTTAAAGAAACCGTAACACCAAAAATGAGTAATGAAAATATAATGTACTTTTGTGCTGCACTGGTGTTTGCTTTAGAAACACAATTATAGTTTATATAAACAAGCAGCAATTCAAAGCTGATAAATGGCACAGGATACACAGCAGAAAACAGAGCAGCTCTTTATCATACAATGGGATTCTTCAAAACTTCTTTACTGTGTGTTCTGTACTTTAATGGCTAGCTGGCAGCAAAGGTCATTGTTTCCTGTGTAGTCTCCCTGCAGTATCTGCCTTTAACTGTTGACAAGTAAACCTTATTGTAAATATTTCACTAATGTCTTGCCTCTTGCTCCCCACATTTTCAAGTTAGCTGGGCAAGTGAATCATATCTGTTAAAAACATTAATTACAGGAAATGAACACAATTAAGACTATAACCTTGCCAGTTGGGTTATAAGATTTGAAAATATTTCATGGTGATTGTATATTGGAATAAATGGCCTTTAAAGCATTCAAAAACTTTTACTTGGTGAGGCAAGTTTAAGCAAAATGCAGAGATGTGTGGAACAACCACACTAAAAAAGTTTTAAAATAGTGAAAATATAATTACTTTCTCTGGGAAAAAATGTTTCTATATTTATATAAACATGTGGTTGCGTAGCCATGGGGGCAGCCATTCAAAGCTGGAAAAGATTACAGAAGATAACCGCTAAGCTCTGTAGTATACAATGGAATTCTTAAGAATGTATCTTATCTACTGTGTGTCATGTGCTTGCCCCTATGGCTGCACAGCAGCTTGTTTATATGAACTATGGTAGAATCTCTGAAGCAAACTTGTCAGTTTTAGGGCAGTGACCCTCTGAGTTTTAGTCGCCTGGTGACTAATAGCCTGTTCTTCTAGACGACCATCTCCCTGAACTGCCTTCACGTGTATTCCCTTCCTCTATAATAAGGCGCCTGCGCGAAGCTCACATGGCGCTTGATTTTCCGAAGTCAAAAGGAAAATTTGGGCGACTTCAGAAACAGAGCTTACCGCAGGCAACTTCATTATAGAGGAAGGGAAGATACTGGAAGGCAGTTCGGCGAGAAAAAGAGGCGATTAGTCGCTGGGTGACAATCTCTGGGTGTCACTACCCTCAACAGTACAGGTCAAGAGTACCTTATATTTCATTTCATTACTTGAAAACGCTTACATTTTTTGATGTTGCTGTTCCTTTAAACCTAAAATGTGTTTATACTTGGGAGGTTTTGATCTATGAAGTCGGGCCTTTCCAAATCCGTTTTCTGCATAAAAGAAAATATTTTTTGCTCAGGTTGACCTGAGAAAAAGAATTCAGTATAGTTTTCCTAGGTAAACTAAAAGTCCACCACAAATTCTACTTATGAGAATAAGAGAGTAAAAAATGTTTGAAAAAGTCTGGCATTGAGGGCAAATTAAATAAGAAATTCTGCTGGAATGTTGAGAGTTAAAGATTTTTTTATTTTCAATTAAAAGCCAGTATTTCCATATAATTTTATTTTAATTAGCTTGAATTGTTTTTTGTATCCAGTCATAGTAATTTGTTACTTTTGTGTATACACCATATTGCCTTGCAACACCACACTCCACTCCCCAGGATACTATCCCACCAGCAAACCATTTCTTACTTTCTGTATCCATAAATGCCAGTGCACCTCCACTATCCCCAGCACAAGAGTCTTTGCCACCTGTTTCGAAGCCAGCGCATATCATATTATCTGTTACTAAATATTGTGCATTTAGGTTTGCATATTCAGTTTTGCATGTGCTATGATCAATAATATTCACTTCAACAAACCTTAATTTGCGTGAAGGAAGATGTTTTTCAGTTAGTCCCCAGCCAGATACAAGCCCTGTATGATTGTCATCATCATTGGGTGAAATCTGATAATGCTTTTCTCTTGTAGGAAGACATATGCCAAGAACGCTTTCACTGAGAGGCACTTTGTTTTTAAGTTTAATCAGGGCAATGTCATTGTCATAACTTCCTGGTTTGTAGCCCTCGTGGATAAAAACTGCTTCTGGCCAGCTCCTTATAAAATCCCTGTCCTGTGTTGACAGAAATCCCATTTTTATTAGTATGGTTGATAAATCTTTGTAAGAGTACACTACATGTGCTGCTGTTAAAATCCAGTTGTCCAGTAGAAGTGCTCCTCCTCCCCTCTCGTTATTGACATTTAAAAACACTTGCCATGGGAATTCCCCTATGCTTGCGACTTGGCCTCCAACTATACGTCCGCCAGCTACTGCTTTCTTCTTTCCACAATCTGAAAACAAAAGGATTCAAGTTTAGGTTTTTGTGTTGCTAAACTAGTAGAAATGCCATTACGCTTACAGTAATGTGATAATAACATGGCCTACACAACTGCCTAGGATCATTGTGACTAAATAAATTGGAAACTATACAACAAACATTGCAGGTTTCTATTAAAAAAAATATATACTTTAGCCCAACACTGCTTCAGCTAAATATAAAAACTGCTTTTTTAAGGACTTAGGGCTACCCTCTGACTCAAATAATTCACTGAGAAAAAAACCAATCAACCATGGGCACAAATACATGCTAGGTTACTGCAGCTGAGCAGTCCATTGGGGGTGTCATCTGGGGGCCCCACCCCAGTCACAATCACAAATGCCACCAACCCCCTTCCACTGCCATATACCACTTACCTACATGCTGAACTTCTTGAAGTGGAGCCCACAGTGCCTAAAGGAAGAAGCGTACCAGGGTTGGTGGGATCCGGGGGTCACAGTTTTTTCCCCAGGGTCCCAACAAGCCCAGTCAAACCCTGCAGCCAATGAATAATAAAATAAAAAAAAAAACAGTACAAAGACCCACCAGTGCAGTTTCTACACCAACAGAGAAACCCATCTATGCTGTATTAGCCTTAATGGAGTTAATAGTTCTGGGGTCACAAAAAAAGGACTTCCCTCCTGTGGCAGAATGGGACTCCTATGGATGTTTATTCACTTCCTCTGGATTAGGGTGCTAGTTAGAAATTAGACGAACAAGTGTCTTTTTTTTTTTCAACCTCAGCTACTATGAACGTTTGTTTTATGTGCATAGATGTTAGTGGGTGCCACGGCAAAACATTTTGGAGTCTGTATTACATTAAAAAGTTGTGCTATAAATTAGTCTGAACCATCTGATCCTGTGTTCCACTGTAGCCAGTTTACAAGTTGCAGTTTATTCTGAGCAATACTTTTAGCCCTAAGCCTGGCACATGGCCCTAAAGGGCCTCGACCAGGCAATTTGGAGCAATTTCAAAAAGCGCGCCGCTCCGTGTGGATACGCGCCGGCGTTTTCAAGCAACGCCGGTGCGCTTAGGTAAGTGGCTATTCGGGGAGGTTCGGGGGCTACAAGTCGCGGCGAGAAGTCGCTAGGTGACAAAATGCCCCCGAATCTCCCTGTCTGGCCTAGCCCTAAGTAGTGTATTTGTGGGGGAAGTAGTAGGTTCCTGTGAAATGGATCACAGAGGCAATTATCAAACAGTCGAAGTCCCCAATGCCACTAACTATATGAGGTGCAAGAAGTTAAATAAGAAAGTTCAGAACTGAACTGGTAATGTGCCTGCCTTTCCTCTCCAGCTTCACTTGCATTTCACTGACTGGTTTAATTTTTGCCACCAGTAGTATCAAAGATATGAATATGAGGCAGAATAAATGGGACTTGAGCAGTTCCAGTTCAGTCCTAAACTTTCTTATTTGGCTTTTTGCACTTCATACAGTCAGTTCACTAATGTAAAGTTTATTTGGTGCACATTGTCAAAATTGAATATTTTAAATAATAAAAGATTAATGAAAACTTGTTTTTTTATGACAAGGGCTATTCAAATCTGGGCTATTGTATGATGATGAACATCCCCTTTAAAACTGAACAATGCATGCATATGTAATACAAAATAAGGAAAATCACTTTACCAGGCACACAGACTGGAGGTGTTTTATTCTCAGATTCAATATCTCCCCAGAACCCATCAGCTCCACACCTGTACTTTCCTAAAACAAATAATAATTACTTGTAATAGTTTACGCTAAAGACATTAGATACAAGACACAAAACAATCCATAGCCCCAAACCATTTCAAACCCGACAGTTTTACATTTTTTATTTCACATCAGTGATATTTTTTAAGCTTTATACAGAGGCTAAAATAAAATAAAACAAAGCTTATTAAAGAAAGCTCTTTGGCCTTGCCTATGTGCTGGAGGTCTTGCTATGGAGCACCTGGGTTGTCTGAGCCATAAAAATCCAACATAGATCTTTCAGTCTTCATGCTGGACACCATTAGCATTTGAATGTGTAGGTGTAAGGCCTGTGCTCACCAGTACATAAAATAGTTCTGTGAAACTGTACCATATCCTGGTTTATGTTTTGTTTTGTAATACATTTTTAGAAAGAATACAATGACTGCCTATGTATAGGATCAAGATATTACTGTTTTCTTATGCTTTCATTTATAAGGAATAATAATACTTGAAATAGTCTTGGTGTGCGCTCACAGTTACCCTTAAAGTGATACTGACACTAAAAAAATACTTTTCTCCACTGTCTGTTTGGGGGACACAGGGAACCATGGGGTATAGCTGCTATTACCAGGAGGCAGGAAACAGCAAGAAAGAAGCTCCTCCTCTGCTGGCTATACCCCCATCAGACAGAGGCTATGGCAATTTTCTGTTGTGTCCTCAGGAGATCAGGATGTGTATTTTCTCTTCAAGTGATTGTCAAGTTTCTAACATATGGAGATGTTCAGGGCAACTACACTGTGTAGCCAGAGCTGTGTCACAGAAGCTCTGGAAAACGTTAACTCCGGACTTGCAGCCGGACGGGATCACTGTGGCTGCAGCAGAGGACATAATCACAGGCTCCACAGGACCAGAACCACCATGGGTAGTATCCATCCAGCGGGGCACAATGGAGTGGGTAGCTAATCTCCTTATCTGCAGTTAGCCTCCCAGAACTGCATAAGAAGCCCTTACTTTTAAGTCCCTGTAGCATATCCACACCATGTTGGAAGGGAGCAGCAAGGGTATCTTTACCAGGGGGACCTCAGCCATCTCTGTTAAGTTTTTGGCTTGTGCCAAGTGCCGCAAAATACTGCCCTCAGGGTATAAAGACCCATACGGTTCTAGATGTAAACCACCTAAGCTAGATACTGAAACGCCAGGTCATGTTCGTACCCACACAGATCAGGCCCTTCACGGACAAGCGGCACCAACACAAGCAAATCCCCCAGCAGAGCAAGGGCTGGCCACTTCAGACTGGGCAGTCAAGTTGGCCAAAGGCATTGCCAAGTTAGCCTTATCACTGGATAAGCTGTTTTCACATTTAGACAGCCCAAAGACCAGGGGTCCAAACGCAGGGCACCCTCCCCATCAGATGGTGAAAGTGCCATTAACTCTAGGTACCTCACACCCCTGAGGGGGAAGAAGGTTTATGTATATATGAAGGTGAACTATCTCACCTTGTGGACTCAATTGTTTCAGTACGGGAGACCCTTTACATACAGGAACCAGAGACCAGCTCCAATACCTTAAAACAGTGATCCCCAACCAGTAGCTCGTGAGCAACATGTTGCTCTCCAATCACTTGGATGTTGCTCCCAGTGGCCTCAGAGCAGGTGCTTATTTTTAAATTCCTGTCTTGGAGGCAAGTTTTGGTTTCATAAAACATGTGCACTGCCAAACAGAGCCTCAATGTAGGCCGACAATCCATATGGGGGCTACCAAATGGCCAGTCACAGCATTTATTTGGCACCCCAAGAACATTTTTCATGCTAATGTTGCTCCCCAACTATGGGAAAAAAAATTTTCAAAATGCATCAGTTAATAGTGCTGTTCCAGAAGAATTCTGCACTGAAATCCGTTTCTCAAAAGAGCAAACAGATTTTTTTATATTCAGTTTTGAAGTCTGACATGGGGCTAGACATTTTGTCAATTTCCCAGCTGCCCCAAGTCATGTGACTTGTGCTCTGATAAATCATTCTTTACTGCTGTACTGCAAGATAGAGTGAAATCATCCCCTCCCTTTCCCCCCACCCAGCAGCCTAACAAAAGAACAATAGGAAGGTAACCAGATAACAGCTCCCTCACACAAGATAACAGCTGCCTGGTAGATCTAAGAACAGCACTCAATAATAAAACCCATGTCCCACTGCGTACTATGCAGTTACATTGAAAAGGAAAAACAACAACCTGCCAGAAAGCAGTTCTCTCCTAAAGTGCTGGCACAAGTCACATGGCCAGGGGCAGCTGGGAAATTGACAAAATGTCTAGCCCCATGTCAGATTTCAAAACTGAATATGAACAAATTTGTTTGCTCTTTTGAGAAATGGATTTCAGTGTAGAAGTCTACTGGAACAGCACTATTAACTGATGCATGACAGTGTCCCTTTAACCGGATGGATTCAAACACCACATCTCTCTGGGGGCAAGCCTCTAGGACAGTGATCCCCAACCAGTAGCTCGCGAGCAACATGTTGCTCTCCAACCCCTTGGATGTTGCTCCCAGTGGCCTCAAAGCAGGTGCTTATTTTTTAATTAATGACTTAGAGGCAAGTTTTGGTTGCCAGTCCATATAGGGGTTACCAAAAAGCCAATCAGAGCTCTTATTTGACATCCCATGGACTTTTTCATGCTTGTGTTGCTCTCCAACTCTTTTTTAACTTTAAATGAGGCTCACAAGCAAAAAAGGTTGGGGACCACTGCTCTAGGAGAACCTCAGGGGAGACTAATGACAACAGATGGTAGCCTGTCGGGATGGGGTACACTGCTCGATGAGTGCTCAGCACAGGGTCTGTGTACTACTTAAAGTAACCTCCTGGAGAGACGGGCAATATGCTTGGGCCTGCTACTCTGGCAACAAGTCTTGTCAGGGCAGTCAGTGAAGATCCAGTCAGACAACACCACAGGGTGTCACAAGAAGCAGAGTGGCACTCCTAGACATCAAGAGTATATTTCAATGAGCAGAGCTACACTGCACCCACCTGTCATCTATCTTCATTCCGGGTCTACAAAACTGGGAAGCCGACTTCCTCAGACGGCAAAGCGAGTGGTCTCTAAAGGAGGAGATTTTTCAAGAAATAACAGCATGGTGGGGGTTGCCGGAGGTAGATCTCATGGCGACCTGCCACAACCAAAAAGTGCCAAACTTCTTTGCACGCTGCCGGGACCCTCTGGCAGTCAGCCCTTCTGCAGCCATAGAACTGTCTGGCCTACACATTCCCTCCACTTCCTCTGATTCCCAGAACAATCAAAAAGCTCTAGAGGGAACAGTCCTCATAGCTCCATACTGGAGAACCCATGGACCCTGCTGTCTCTCCTAGATCTCCACCATCAAGGTCCAATGCAGCATCCCAATTCACACAGTCTCAACTTAACTGCGTGGCTCTTGAGACCCGCATCTTGAAACAAAAATGGTTCTCGGATGTGGTGATTCGTACCATGTGAGCAGCAGGAAACACCAACAGCAAGAGAATACTACCTAGTGTGGCCCACTTATAAGCAATGGTGTCTCAGGCACAAAGCAAACTTCGAAGTACTATAGACACCCAATCTGTTGGAATTCCTCCAGGAGGGACTGACCATGGGCCTATTCCTAGGATCCTTAAAATCTCAGATTTCAGCACAGACTATTGGCCCTGCTGCCGGATGTCAAGACTTTCCTACAGGGAGTGGCCCATGTAAATCCTCCATTTCGGATGCCAGGGGCCATATGGGACCTCACATTAGTCCCCAAAGCTCTTCAAGGTCCACCATTCGAACAAATGGCATCAGTATCCCTACAGTGGGTTACATGGAAGATGGTTTTTCTGTTTGCAATAGTCTCTGTGAGGCGCGTCTCAGAGATAAGTATTCTGTTGTGTACACCACCCTTCCAAACATTCCACCCCTACAAGGCTGTCCTTCATACGGTTCGGCCTTGCATCTCAACCAGGAGATAAGCATTCCAACATTCTGTACATCACCAGCAAATTCCAAGGAAGGAGTGCTGTATTTTCTAGATCCAGTACATTCACAAGTCAGACCCACTTTTTGTACTCATTTCGGGCCCATGACAGGGGTCCCCTAGCCTCAAAAACCTCAGTTTTAAAATGGATCAAACAGATGGTTCAGCAGGCTTACATAGCACAAGACAAAATGCCCCCAGATAGAGTTAAAGGACCAGTAACATCAAAAATATTTTTTTTTAAATTTGTTTGTATACACAGAAAAAAAACACCAACACAAATTAAACGTTAAAATCGCAAAGCTTTTATTAAGAAATAATTTACTGAAACTCCACTTGTGCTCCTCTTCAGAAAAGGCGATCCATCGTGTGGCATCGATTTCTCCTTCCTTCCTTATAAGAGATGGCCAGGGAGGAGAAATCAAGCTCCACACAATGGATCCTCACATCTTTGCCTTTTCTGAAGAAGAGCAGAAGCAGAGTTTCGTAAGTTATTTCTTAATAAAGGCTTTTAAAGTTTAATTTGTCTTGGTGTTTTTTTCTATGTATACTAACGAATTTTTAATAAAACATTTTTGAAGTTACTGGTCCTTTAAGACTTATTCCACGAGGGGGATGAGCACTACTTGGCCATTCAGAAATCAGGCTTCAGCCGAAGCAGCTGTGCAAGGCAGCCATGTGGACCTCGATCCACTCCATCAACAAATTCTATCATTTTGACAAATTTGCGACACAACACACTTTGGCAGAAAGATGTTGCAAGCCGCAATGGCATCCCTAAGTCCAGGGCCCACTTTGGTATGTCCCCCAAGCACACAGTGGAGAAAATTTGATTTTGTGTACCTACCATAAAATCTTTCTCACTTGGGGGGACACAGGACTTCCTTCCCTGGTTGGAGGCCTTCACAGTTTTCTTGTTATCAGTTATCAGGGGCACGACAGTTGTTAAAGTCTGATAGGACGAAGGTCACGGTACAATAGGATTAGGCAGATACGTGGTTAAACAGGCTGGGTCGAGGCAGGCAGACAGCAAGGAATGTCAGGCAGGTGAGGGTCAAAACCGGGTAATCAATCAGATAGGGATGAGGCAAAATCGGTGGTCAGATAACAGGATCGGGTCAGGATACAGATAACAGCGTAGTCAAGAGTCAGGCAGGGTCAAACACAGCACAGATACAAGGCACCAGGAATAAACCTATCACGGGCAATGAGTTTTTACCAAATACCCCTTTAAATATTTAAACTTTGGTGCCATTGCGCGATGACGCAAAGATGCCAGCGCGCCTGCACCTATAAAAATGAGGAAGGCGCGCAGAGCGCGCACAAAGGGGAAAACCTGCAGAGAGAGGAGAGGCGCG
Source organism: Xenopus borealis (assembly GCA_024363595.1). NCBI lineage: Eukaryota > Metazoa > Chordata > Amphibia > Anura > Pipidae > Xenopus > Xenopus borealis. The sequence goes on from CM044444.1 coordinate 48,712,087, forward strand.
GCAGGCGTCCCCGCCGCACCACTAGACCACCAGGGTAAGGTTTTCTTACAGTTATGTTACATATTATTGTTCAGTTATAACCTCCTTCATTCCTTCTTTGGGACAAAATTAGCATAGGCTCCACTTGATGGGGGTTATAGCCAGCAGAGGAGGAGCTAGTTTTCTTTTTGTTATGACCTGTCTCCTGGTTCTTTCTTGTTGTGTCCTGCCTCCTGGTGGTAGCAGCTGGTTCCCTGTGTCTCCCCAAGCGATTAGAGAGAAAGAGATTTTACAGTGAGTACACAAAATCTCCTTTTTCAAATACAGTATGAGTGTACATTGAATGATACCTAAAAGTCATGTTGTATGTTTTTGTAAGCAATTGTTAGATGACGTTCCTAAACCTGACTGTTTTGCCAACCTGACTGTCCCATCTCAGCCTGTCAGTTGAAATTTCTAATGCTAATGGACTCCTGCTGCACAAATATGGCAACCCCTTCATAGATAAACAAGGGGAGTAAGATAGGTAATGTAAAAGTAGCATGCTAGAAAGCATTATGATAGATGTAAAAAAGGTTTAATTTCTGGTATCAGTATTTCTTTGACTCTAGTATTTTACCTGAGTTACCAGGCAGTAACCAATTAGAGATTTGAGGGGGTCCACATGGGCCATAACTGTTTGCTTTTGAATATGACCTGCATGCTAAGGATCAATTGCAGACTCATTGAAGAATTATGTCCCATGTGGCCACCCTTAAAGTTGCTGACTAACTAAAAATCAGGACGTAATGTTCTGTCATTTTAGACATTTGTTCTCTCCAGCCTTTATAGATTACATTAACTTTTTTACGCATAGATTTCCTTCTCTAAGCTCAAACTTCCTAGCCCCATGCAGAAGCCTGCACAGCTTCCACCACTCTCCTACCTTCTCCCTATCCCCTCTTTCTACTGTAATCTGAGCCAAGAGAGCAGCCTGCAGGGAAACAGGGAAGTTATGTCACACAGAACTGATCTGGCAGCTGCTATCTTATTCAAACAGAGAGAGCTCCTATGGTTGTTTACTCAGGTATGGTAAGGTAAGTGGCAGATGGGGAGATTTGTCGCCCACAACTGCGGGCAATAAATGTCCAAAAAATGTCTCCCCATTTGAAATAATTGAAATCATTGGTGCTATGTCCAGCATATTGCTAAGTCGCCCTAAATTGCCTCTGGAGGAAACTTTGGGCGACTTACAGCTATGTTGGTCATAGCACCAGCGATTTCAATAATTTCAAATGGAGAGGCAATTTCGGGATATGTACTTCCCACAGTCACCCATAAATAATTGTGGGCGACAACTCTCCCAGTCTGCCATTGCCCTAAAGCATTTTACAGAAAAAATATAGTGTTCTACCTTGCACTAATGTGGCTAATCTGGAAACCTTGTCAAAAGAGTGAATCATAATGTCCAGCTTGAGTCTACTGAAAGGTATGCAGAGAAAATCTGTATGGTAATAGGCCCAGCTTTGAGCAACTTAATAATGTGTTAAAACCAATAGCTTACATCCACATTAGACATCTGTGTTCAAGAATTAGACATCTGTGTTCAGGTAGTTAACCAACCTCTAAACCATCAATGTTGCAGAAACTACACAGGTAAGTAATGGGGGGGGGGGGGGG
>CM044444.1:48713758-48724216 GCA_024363595.1 Xenopus borealis
GGGGGGGGGGGGGTGGTTTCGGTAGTGAGAGGTGTTACGTTTCACACACAAATATAAATAGATTTGTAGTGACAAATGAAAATAAACTTTAATTCTCTTAAATAGCCATGATCTTGAGAGAATCTCAGAACTCAGATTCCCATGTCTTTTATATTGTAAGCTCTTTTCAGCAGATGCATCTTTACATCTTGGTTGTTTGTATGTATTGTTGTATCTTCAGTATGTACACCTATTTATTTTACAACACTGCAGATTATTTTGGTGTTTTGTAAATACAGTATGTGTCAATACTGATGGCTGAAATCCAGGAGGTTTTACCCAGTACAAACTCCAGCCACACCCAGCTACAACCAGCCATTACCAATTACATCCAGGTTATAGGTCTTGCTCCTAATGTAGCAAGCATAGTGTAGAAATGGATAGCCAAGCAAACATACTGTGCTGTTAGGCTTTGATGTTTGTGTTTCTTATATCATTTACTTGATAATTTATCTCATACACAGAGATTATTTAAATTAATCTTACCTTTCCCTTCTTTCATGTAATAAAAAGGTCCTGTGCATTCATACTGCACAACGGAATTGTATAAAGTCACTTCTTTTGCTGTCACAAAGGTATATGTTCCATTGTCTATGCCATCAGGATAACCACAGTTAACAACTGCAAGACATAATGTAGAAAGCTAATTGCTTTGAAAATCTGTCTTTTTTTTAGTAATCAATATTTAGGCATTAGTCCACTATTGCTAAAATTCTGTATATAGAAGTTCCTTATCTCTGTTTTGGGTACATCTGTTCCAATGTAAATTTGGCCTAGACATTATATGACATCTTTCATTCCCTTAAACCCCAATACAGGGGAATCATCATTGTTATAAGGCTTTATGGAACATCAGGTTATGGTGCCATAGAGATAGTAGGCAGTGTCACTTGCTACTAGGGATGCACCGAATCCACTATTTTGGATTCTGCCGAACTCTTCCCAAAAGATTAGTCCGAATAACAATCCGAGTCCTAATTTGCATATGCAAATTTGGGGTGGGAAGGCGAAAACATGTTTTACTTCCTTGTTTTGTGACAAAAATTCACGTGACTTCCCTCCCTGGCCCTAATTTGCATAGGCAAATTCAGATTCGGTTCGGCCAGGAAGAAGGATTCAGCCAAATCCTGCTGAAAAAGGCCAAATCCTGGCTGAATCCCGAACCGAATCCTGGATTCGGTGCATCCCTACTTGCTACTACCTTCCATATTTGAATACATGCCTTAAGGCTAAGGCCAGACGGGGAGATTCGGGGGCATTTTGTCGCCGATTGGCGAGGCAATTTGGAGCGATTTCAAAAATCGCACCGCTCCGTGTGAATACGCGCCGGCGTTTTCAAGCAACGCCAGTGCGCTTGGGTACTTCACTAGTCGGGGAGGTTCGGGGGCTACAAGTCGCGGCGAGAAGTCGCCAGGCGACAAAATGCCCCCGAATCTCCCCATCTGGCCTAGCCCTAAAAGTTCTACAGAGATGAGCAAGACAAAAAATTTAATGTTTACATTAAGTACATGAGGTCAATGGAAAGTTAAGCCGCAGATACATTATATGCTACATGAGGCAATGGATTTTGCTACCCCAGTCCCACACTTTAGGTTCCAGTATTGTATAGATCCAAATGGACTAAGAGATAAAGGGTAATTTATGACTCAGGGTGTGCATGTGTCATTTATTAAACCAAGAGAGACAAGAGCAAGCCCCTTAGTGCTTATTTACAGAGAAATTGCTTCCCTTTTTACATTGCTATATTACTCTGCAGTGAGTGCTGAATGGAAAATCTTGTATTCAGCAAGTAAGAGAACAGCATCAGGATGTACAGCTATCCCTGCCCATACTGCCTTCATTGTAGTTTGGTGAATTATTTACAATATATCTGCCTAAAATATAGGGATGCACTGAATCAGCTATTTTGGATTCGGCCAAAACCCCGAATCCTTCATGAAAGATTCTTCTGAATACCAAACCAAATCTGTATCCTAATTTGCAAATTAGGGGTGGGAAGGGGAAAAGATTTTTTACTTCCTTGTTTTGTGACAAAATGTCACATGATTTCCCTCCCCACCCCTAATTTGCATAAGCAAATTAGAATTTGGTTTGGCCAGGCAGAAGTATTCGTCAAAATCCAAATCCTGCTGAAAAAGGCTGAATCCTAACTGAATACTGGATTCAGTGCATTCCTACTAAAATGCTGGCACCTGAAATGGTTTTGGAAATTTATTCAAATGGAAAAAAAGGGCCTAATATAAACACATATATTATAGGACACAAAATAAGTTTACTTATATTTCAACCAAGAACAATTGAATAGTAGAAATAAATAATACAAATATTCACAGAAGCAGTGGCTATTTTAGGCTCAAACCCTTATTGCAGTAGAGCAGGCACTCAGAAAACAGTCTTCCAGATAGATGTGTGAAAGGATTGTAGGTTATTTGGTTCATAAGGACACAGCCTTTTTATCCCACAGACATTAAGGGATAGATGTATCAATGTGTGGGAATAGAGCTCGCAACAGAAAAACTCACCCATGTCCTGTTCATTCTTATGGGATTCTTTGAATTGTATTTAACCAATGGTGAAATCCATTGATAAATACACTTTTAAAAATCCCATACGAATGAATAGAAATTGGGTAATCTTTTCTGTGGCAAACTCTAATCTCACATTCTAATCTAATCTCTAATCTTCATAATCTCTAATCTCACATTTTGATAAATTTGCGCCTAAATGTCTGTGAGATACAAATCGCATAAGGCTGTGCCCTTGTGTACCAAATAAACTACAATCCTTTTGCACATCTGTCTGGAAAGCTGTTTTCTGAGTGCCTGCTTTACTGCAATACAGTTTTGATACTCTCAGCTGAAGGTTCAGGGCGGTGCAATACTTTGAGACCTTTTTTGGTCTATTTTAGGCTCATCCTGCATCAAGATTATTGATTAACAGTTGCATAATTTATGCATAGCATCAGATTTGAGTGAAACTCCCACTTTTCTACCTGGGTGCTTTGTTGTGCAATGTAGTAACCTGCTATAGTTAAGGACATTCCTGCTGTTTTACTTCCTGTCTAAGCTGAGAGCAAGTATGAAGCAGGCCAATTTTACCTGCTATGTCATAATAAATGTACAAGAATTTACCGTGTTTGTCTAACTGCTTCACCTGTACAAAAAGGGTTGCCACCTGTTTTTACCGTGAATTTTGGAAAAGTTAAAGGGGTTGTTCACCTTCATAGAACATTCAAAAATGTAACAGTTCATGTAGAAATAACAAGCTTTGCCATATAAATGTTTAACCAAAAATGTGCAGTTGATGAGATATAAAGCAATTGAGTGATTTATTTAGCCCATGTGCATACAAAAAAGGGGCAAAGGGGCAACGTTTCGGGCTCCTTGATATCAAGCTTGATAAAGGACTCAGTGGAGTCCGAAATGTTGCCCCTTTTTTGTATGCACATGGGCTAAATAAATCACTCAATTGCTTTCATAAGAATATCAGTGTGCTACAGGTTTTACTTTACATGTCACTTGGGGGGACATGTGAGGAGGGAGAAGTGTGTGTGTGGAGGGTGGCTGTCTTATAATGGGGTTTGTGAGGAGAAAACTGACTGAATTTTTGTACTTGGGGAGTGCTGGAGAATGGCCTTGTGTGGAGGGACAGCTCCGTCACTTTCAGGCAGGGCTCAGCTGACATTTTTCATTGTTTGGGGGGTAAGTTGCAAGTGGCTGCTATTTTCTAGAAGGAATAAGTGTTGAGAGGGTGTGTTCATGTTGGTTCTGGAGTGAGTCTTTCAAATGATACTTTAAAATTTAAATGGTAAGTTCTGCACAACAAGCTGTAAAAAATAAATGAGCAATACAAGCACCTTAGCACAGTATACTATACTGAATTGACTTTGCACTGTCCCTTTCCAAACACACACAACTCTACCTGTGTCACTTACATTACATTTTAGCAGTATTTGCTGAAGTAACAGGATTTATTTCACACACCAACTTTGGGTCGGACTGGGGGGCCTGGGGCCCATAGGGACTGCTGTCCAGAGCCCCCCCCCCCCAAATCAACCAATGCAGTGTCCCATAATGCAGCGCCCATGCTGGTATGTATATGTAAGGACGGCGCCAGCCCGCATGCGCAGAGCAGTTGACCTGCAAAATTTTTTTTTTGGAGATTTGTTGTGGTACAGGTATGGGATCTTTTATCCAGAGTGTTCAGGACACGTGGTTTTCCAGATAGTGGATCTTTCCAGAATTTGGATCTTTATACCTTAAGTCTTCTAGAAAATGAAGTAAACATTAAATAAACCCAAGTACAAGCTACTGTTTTATTAGTACAGGTATGGGACCTATTATCCAGAATGCTTGAGACCTGTTTTTTTTGGATACATCCACATGCATCTGATCCACTTGCTGTTTTGATTCCCCTCTGATAGGATAAAATGTGCACACATGTACTTTACCCATTACATACAATGGCAGCGTGACTATGGGATGACTATTTTGACCCCTAATTTGACACAATTTTATCCCTTTATTGTTTCTTATGTGTTTAGCATAGCATTGAGGTTTGGTACTTTGGTATATGCACTATTTTCATTTGGGGTCCATACATAACCACATACTTTTGTATATCTATGCATATTGGGCATCCTGGTAGACATCTGGGGCAAATTCACTAAGATGCGAAAAATTCGCTAGTGCTGGCTTCGCTAACGTTCACCGCACTTCGCCAGGTGAATTTTCGCCAGCACTACACAAATTCACTAAGATGCGAATTTGCGCTAAGGGCGGCGAACGTTAGCAAAGTAGCGCTACCGTTAGTTCGCCAGGCAAAGCGCAGTTACTCTAGCGATGCCTAATTTGCATACGTCGGGAACTTAAAGGGCGCCTATGGGGCTAAAAAAATTCCCCAAACCGAAGGTGCGGGCTGATAGAGCATGTGCGCATGCACATGTGGTTCACTTTTAAGCCGACTTGTTTATAAAATGGCTAATTCTAAGCAACTTTTCAATTGGTCTGCATTTTTTAAAATAGTATTTTACTTCTATGCCTTCTTCTTCTGACTCTTTCCAGCTTTCCATCTAATAAAATAGATGCTGTGTAAGGCTACACATTTATTGTTATTGCCACCGTATTATCTTTCTATTCAAGCGCTCTTCTATTAATATTCCAGTCTCTTATTCAAATCAGTGCATGGTTGCTAGGGTAAGGTGGACCCTAGCAACCAAATGGCTGAAATTGCAAAGTTGGTAAAATACTGTCCTTCCTGTGTTTATATTTCTGCCCTTTTTATAACATTGGCAAAGTGCATCATTTTACTGACTGTGGGTAAAATAGCAGCAGGTGTGCACCCTATGTGCATGGCTGTGTGCTTGTTTGTCACAAGGCTGGGGTGTTTATGTTTAGGGACATGGGGCCAAATACACAGAAAGATGTGCTCAATGTATATGCTGATTTGCATAGTAAAATGTGTTAGATTTGGGATATGCTGGGTCTTTATACCTATGTGAGACTCAAGTAATGCACACAAGATAGCAGCCAATGCAAGGGAGACATTCCCCAACTGTAGTTTAGGAGAAATTAACCTTTGGCCTTTGAAGTTATGTGACTGCTTACAAGTGCACTAGCAACCAATGAATTATAAGGGGAGGGCAGTATCAATGTCCAATAGGAAACAAGTAAGGGCAAAGCCTGGGAGTGATGATGTAAGCATATAGGAAGTGCAGGTATATAACAGGCCACTCCCATTCTTTAGAAAACTGATCAGAGAGACAGGAGGACAGGTTTAAATGCTATATGAACTAGCTTTTACAATTACCTATTTACTTTATTTGATGGAAAATGGATTGTCTAACACAGTGAGCACATTTTTAGTGGTTTCATAAAATTTGGACATTGAAAGTCCCCTTTAATTTTAGTGCCTTGAGGGTTGCTCTTCAGAGTATTGATTGGGGCATTATGTTTTCAGCTAAAACCACAGAACAGAAATGGTTGTCATTTAAAATGATTAAATCATTACTGTTCTCAATTTATTCCCTTAAGTGTAGATGCTCTAAGAATCATCCTATGTGGCTTAATACAGATGTAAAGAAGTTAATAGGAAAGAAGAGAGAGGCATTTAAAAACTACAAATCTGTTGAGACAGAAGCTGCATTTATTGAAAATAAATACTGTAATAAATACTGTAAGTCAGCAATTCGGAAGACAAAGAAAGGAAATGAAGAGTTAATTGCAGCCCAGATTAAAAGTAACCCTAAAAAGTTGATTAAATATATTAAAAGTAAAAAGATGCAGGTTGAGAGTCTTGCTCCATTAAATAATAGTACCACTATGGTTGTAACAGATACAGAAACAGCAAATGTACTAAATCAGTTCTTTTTTTCAGTGTATACAATAGAGGAGTCTGAGTTCCCAGGCTCCCTTCATAGCTGCACTAATGACTCAGCTTTATGATTCATAAAGCTTTAATAAAAATTTATGTAAACAAGGCTCCAGGGCCTGATGGCATACACCCACGGGTTCTAAGACAGCTTAGTTCAGTTTTAGACCAGCCCTTATTTCTGATTTTCTCAGATTTGCTTTCATCTGGTATAGTGCCTATGGATTGGAGGAAAGCTGATGTCATTCCAATATTTAAAAAGGGATTACGATCTCAGCCTGGCAATTATAGGCCAGTAAATTTGTCATCTGTGGTGGGCAAATTATTTGAAGGCTTGTTAAGGGTTCACATTCAAAATTTTGTCGTAGTGAATGGCATTATGAGCAGTAATCAGCATGGCATTATGAAGGATAGGTCATGTCAGACAATTTTGATTGTTTTTATGATGAGGTAAGTAAAATGCTGGACAGTGGGGGGCAGTAGATGTGATCTATTTGGATTTTGCCAAAGCATTTGATACTGTGCCTCACAAACAACTGCTTTCTAAACTAAAGTCTGTTGGATTTAATGAAGTCGTTTGCACATGGATAGGTAACTGGCTACAGGATCTGGTACATAGGGTGGTTGTTAATGGTATGTTCTCTACTTTGAGTAAGGTTCTTAGTTGGGTCCCTCAGGTTTCGGTATTGGGTCCACTTTTATTTAACGTGCTCATTAATGACTTAGGGGAGGGTGTTGTAAGTAATGTATCAGTGTTTGCAGATGACAAAAAAACTATACAGCCCAATTAATTCCATCCAGGATGTGGCATCCTTGCTACAGGATTTTGACAAACTAGCAATATGGGCAGCTAAGTGGCAAATGAGATTCAATGTTGATAAATGTAAAGTCATGCACCTGGGATGTAAAAATATTCAAGTCACTTATACCCTTAATGGAACTGCACTAGGCAAATCGATTATGGAAAAGGACCGTGGAGTCCTTGTAGATGATAAATTTGGCTGTAGCAAGCAATGCCAGTCAGCAGCATCAAGGGCAAATAAGGTCTTGAGCTGTATTATAATGGGCATAGAGTCACAGGAGGAGGGTGTCATTCTTCCACTTTATAGAGCACTTGTAAGGCCACATCTAGAATATGCCATACAGTTTTGGCTCCATCACTCAAACAGGAGTGTTTTAGAGTATTAGAGAGGGTACAGAGAAGGGCAACTAAGCTGGTAAAAGGTATGGAAAATCTTAGCTATGAGGACTGGCCAAATTGGGGATGTTCATGCTGGATAAGAAGCGCTTAAGGGGTGATATGATAACTACAGATGAAGCCACTTTGGATTCTGCATTTGACACAGAAAATCTTAACTCATCTATCCCATTTATCCCACTTAGCACAGAATATTGTATCACAGCATCCCATCCAATTAAAGAGTTCACAATTGAAAACAATGGTGCTTTGGTATGCTAATGAAAAGGTTAAATGCATTGAATGAGTTAAGATAACTTTAGATAACACAGTTTCTTCAATTAACACTGAGTCAGGGTCTTCATTTAATTCACAAATCCCAGTGGCTGCATCTGTATGTATAAATATATAAGGGGATCAAATAATAATCTCTCTAATGCTTTATTCACCAGTAGATCTTTCCAGCTGACATGAGGTCACCCATTCCTCACCCAACATAACCAGCCTCGCCCCAAATTCATTTTCCCCCTGTCCAGATTCGCCGAATTAAAAGGATAGCAAATCTTTGTACAACACAGCACAATTATTTAACACACTGCTATCCAAGCAGTTTAAACAGCAATATATCAATGAAGTACAGCACTCACAGGATTTTGTCAAAAAAATGAAAAGTTTTGATCTTGATAAAGGTCTATGTGCTGACAGTAATATCATTTTGTATCAAAAAAATAATATATGGTCTAATAATCTATATATCTGGGTGCCTGCATTTCTGGAAGCCTTTTCCTTGCAGGCCTCCAGACATGCTCTCTACATAATACAAAAATCATATTGGTGATGAATATGCATGTGGTCTGATCTAATATTGCAAAGAAACTGTATGCTTTACAGTACAATTTAAAACATTTTAAAATCATTTATTAACCACTGCATATGAATCAACCCTGATTAGTTTTTTTTAATCAAAAATTTCCTGTTTCTAAAGAACATAGCCCTAACATTTGTGACATCTTCTAAGATCACTTTGTATCTAACACTTAAATGTGAAAATACACAGTCAGATGGAGTTTACTTGTTGCATTGTTCAATTTATATTTGCAATTCATATTTACTTACTTATGCACTTTGGCAGCTTTTTGTCCCATGTTCCATCAGGCTGACAGGCCATTGTGAATGAGGGTACTGTTCTTGAATCCTGTAGAAGAGATATGTTAAAAGAGACTGAAAAAGACAAAAAAATATGCATTTAATACTGTTTTGCAAATCAGTTAATTAGAAAATGAGAGCAAGAAGGATATTGTACACATTGTTTGATTTTAAATTACTTTCACTGACGACAGCCTTCCCTCAAGCATTCTCGTCCATCAAGAGAGTCTCTGAGATGCAGACTTTCTTGGTAAAAGAGTCATGCATGATCTTCCACAAGGATATAGTTTTCCTTGTAACTATTTTTAGGTGGTCACAGAAATGTGGGCATCTTTGTACCCTTCTGGATTCACTGAACTAGGGTTGTTAGCACATCTTGCATTCTAAGGAATTTAGCACTTCTAAAGCAAGCTGCCGTGGTAAATATTCTTACAGGTTATTTTCTTCTAGGCTAACACAGTACAATAAAACCCTACACCTTATTATATTGTTCTCTACTTTCCTCCTATTGCTTTCTTTCCATCTGGAATTATGCAGAGCTATAGATGTATTATATGTGCTCTCTCTAGAAATATCCTTATTAAAACCCATTATGTCTGCATGACGATACAAGGGTTTACTCCCAAAATACCAAAACATGGTTAAAGTAGTCAATCAATGTCCCTATCTTATGAATCAGTCTCCAACTGAGTACTAAACCAAACCAAACAAAAAAGGAGACTTGATCCCCACTTGAATCAGCTCAAATGGTCAATTTAAAATAACTTTAAAATAGTTGGAACCATATAGGGATGCACCGAATCCAGTATTCAGTTCAGGATTTGGCCTTTTTCAGCAGGATTCAGATTCCTTCTGCCCATCCAAACCCTAATTTGCATATGCAAATTAGGGGCAGGGAGGGAAATTGCATAACTGTTTATTATTATTATTTTTGGTATTTCGCTGAATCTTTCTCGAAGGAATCGGGGGTTTGCCCGAATTCAAAATAGTGGATTCGGTGCATCCCTAGAACCATATAAAGAAATATATGATTAATTATGATTAATCCAGTTTGATTATAATTCATGTGGGCAAATTTAAGTGGGATCAGCTCTGATTTTGTTTTATCTGGGTTTTTTCTTTGGTTTATTGTTAAGAGAACACACATTTTAAATGCTAGCATTTATGCTTAATGCTGAGATTGATGCTTTGCCTATACAGCGCCAAGTTCACATAATCAAATGTGTGAGTCCAATGGCAAGTAATTCTAAGGGATTTTAAAGTTAAAGAGATTTGAGGGTGAGGGTACATCACTGAATCTACTTCTAATTAACTAAAAAAATTTGTGTTCAAGATGTTTTTTATGTTAACGAAGTCCTGTAAAAGTATTCTTTGTTTGCAATATAAACTATGTAAAAACTGTGTAGGTGCTTCGAGTAATTATTAAATGTTAAGTTAGCATACAAAAACAAAGATTCTTGCATTAGATGTTATTAAAAATTGTGCGAAACCTGTTTTTCATACATTGTACTTGTAAAAGATAAGCACTTGTTTCACTATTTTAGATAATTGAATAACAGTGATATATTTAACCCTTTAAGTGCCAGAAGAATTTCACATTTTGGTTACGCGAAATGCCAGCCGTTTTTGAAACATTTGTGCTCTCTCGCTTTAGGGGCATTTTATATGGGGAAACCTATAGTTTACCTAGGAAAACTATACATCGTTTTTTTCAGGAGAAACAGAGC
>CM044444.1:48753870-48768949 GCA_024363595.1 Xenopus borealis
TTTTTTTTTTTATATTTTCCCCTTAGAAACTCTGACTAAAACACAAAAACAAAAAGTAAAACACAAAAACAAAAAGTAAATGCACTATATGTATTTACTAGTTTACATTACTTGTACTATGCATATACACAGTACTTTCTGTACAGCTTGAGAGTGATAGAGTTTATGTTACTGTTGTGTAATAGCTGCATGAACCTGCTAATAAAGCCATGTTATACTGTGCTCATCGTCTGCTATCAAAACTCAACACTTGTGTTCCAAAATTAGCCTTACTAGCTGGAATAAAATTAAAGTAGGTATAAGCATTTTTGGCTATATTACACCAGGCCACAGTACTTAATATTAACTTCATGTTAATGCTTCATGTCTTCTCAAAAGTAATTGCACATCAAAATATACCCTGATTTTATAGGAGTTATGGCTTTGGGCATTGACACTGTTTCCTACAATAGGCAACAATATGCACATTTAGTTTTATCCCCCTCATTCCCTTCCACTTGAGGTTTTCTCTGGTGTGGTCACAGACAATGATATACAGATATTAAATTAATTTAATTAAAATTTAAGTAGGGTTAGCCTCCCCAAAAAGACTTACCAGATACTAGATATTCACAGGTAATTATACATCCCCCTAATGGAAAGCCACACTCCACCCAGTTGTTGTCTTTCTAATAATCTTCCCTGAATTAAGCTGCATGCACAATTCTTTGACATGCAGATGATTTTTTTTCAGCTAAAGTTAACAACACTGGTATTCTAGTGACTAGGGTTACCACCTGGCTGGTAGTTTACCGGCTTGGCTGGTAAAAATGTGGGTTTATCCCAATGTTATTAATAGGGGAAAAAGATAAATATATAGGAAGGCTGGTATTTTTTTCCAAAAAAGGTGGCAACCTTAGTAGTGACTGAGCCTTTTATAGCTAGCAAAACACAGTGTTAGGAAAACAATAATAGGGAAGGGTAGAACAGAGGTTAGAACTTTTACAACCACCCAGCCCCCAAATTTCAGCAATACTTGAGATTTTTGGCTATATAGCCGAAAGAGGTTCCTGTGACATTTTGCACTTTTCTGTCTCTCCATTGAGTATTAATTTCATAACATACTGTATTGATGTAGGAAGGAAGGAGGTAGGAAGGATAAGGCAACCCCAATTCAATGGTGGGGGGGTCCAAGCCAAGTGCTCTTTTTTAGACTAAGACTTGTGCATGCTCAGTAGTGTAACATTTTTTATTTAAATCTACTGCACATATAATGGTGGCAGTGTTGCATTCCCCCCCAACCCCGCGCTGTTGCAGTACCTTAGTAAAGGAACTCCACACATAACTTACTATGTGTGCCTAACATATTGTAAGAAACAAAGCAAATCAGGCTTTATTTTTCTTTTAAATTGCATGAGGGGTCCCTAAAGTTGGCCATACACAAGCTGATAAAAGCTGCCGACAGACCATTATTGGCTTATGTGTGGGACCCTTCCGACAGGCTTCCCTGACCAATATCTGTCCGAAAGTCATCCAGATATCTATCGGGCAGGGTTAAAATTCCCATCGGATCGCGGCCACATCTGTTCGTTGATGCGGTTCCGCGATCTGACCACCCATATTGCCTGCTTACGATCCTATCATTGGGCCCTTAGAGACACTTGTAACAGAATAGACACAAATTCCGACAGAAATGTCTTCACAGGGGTTAAGGTCACGAAGGTAAATAAATTTCAATCATCTGTGTTCTATCCTATCCAGTATAGGGGTCACCATATAGATCTCTTCCAAAGATTGGTGGAACAAGATCTGGAAAAATTATCCAAGAAAACTAAAACCAATAGACATAGACATAACAACAAATCCAATCTAACCATTTCTGAAAAAAAGGCTTTAAAAGAATTAAGCATGAATAAGAACATTATAGTCAAAAACTCTGATAAAGGAGGCTCAGTAGTAGTTATGGACAGATTGGATTACTTTAAGGAATGTTCTAGACAACTTGATGATGGTGAAACTTATGAACCCCTACCTAGTGATCCAACAAGCAATTATAAATCCATTCTGTGTAATATATTTGATATCGGAGTTGATGCTAAGATATTTACTAAAGATCAATATAAAGAGATAATACGAGAATCTTCAAAAATACCCATTTTCCATATAGTACCTAAAGTCCATAAAAGTATAGAAAATGTTAAGGGTAGACCCATTATATCTGGGATAGATGGTTTACATGAAAATCTCTCATGTGTAATTGACAACCTATTACAACCAATTGTAAAGCTGTTACCTTTATATTTGAGAGATACAGGACACTACTTACAAATCACTGATAACATTGAGTGGATGGATAATTTTAGTTGGTTAACTTTAGATGTCACTGCACTCTATACTAGTATAGAACATGAAATAGGATTACGAGCTGTTGAATTCTGGTTGCTGTATAGCAACATTAAGATGCGAACACCCAACAATTCATACTATATAGTATAGAGTATCTTTTGACACATAACTTCTTTATGTTTGATGGGGTTTTCTATCTCCAGAGACGAGGCACCACCATGGGGGCTAAATTAACCCCAATCTATGCCAACCTAGTTATGGGTTGGTGGGAGCGGTGCAAAATCTATGGACAAGATAACCCCTTCAGAAATTTAATAAAAACTTACCATCGCTAAATTGACGATTTGATCATAATATGGGAAGGTACAGAATCACAAGCTATTGAATTTGTGGGATATTGCAACACAAACAACTGTAGTCTTAAATTTACATACTGTATACATAAGCATGAAATGCATTTCTTGGACATTCTACTCAAGGGAACAACACAAAAGGGCATCCAATGTGATGTATATGTAAAACCTATATCTAGAAATACCCTGCTGAGAGCAGATAGTTGCCATCCCAAATCAGTCCTTGGCGGTATCCCAGTAGGACAGTTTTTATGTCTTAGACGCATTTGTACAACATGGGATTCATTTCAGGTACAAGCCATGTCATTATGGGATAAACTTCTGGAAAGGAAATATGACACTATAGTCATCAGAGAGGCATATGAAAGAGCAGTAGCCACTTCCAGATGTAATATTTTACGGAACAACAGTTTAAATAGGAACAGTCATACAATAAATAAGAATTATAATAGTAATAAACTGAGAAAGAACAACAAACATAGACAACAGGAAGTGCAAAAAACCCTCTTTATTACTCCATACAGTAACCAAGCAAAACAAATCAAGAGAATAGTTAATAGGAGAATGGAAATCCTTAGAATGGATCCACAAATAGACCAATCGGTTCTGGAAGGAATTAGATTTGTCTTTAAACGTAACAGGACGATAGCTAGTCAAATCTCTCCAAGCTTGTATTCCCCCAAACAAACTAATGAAGAAGGCAGCCAGTGGTTAAAGAAAAATGGATGTTACAGATGTGGGAAAAATAGGTGTAAAGTATGTAAACACATATTAATTAACAATACCTTTAAAAGTAATGTAACAGGACTCATCTTCCCAATACGCAGTTATATCAACTGTGATTCTAAGTGTATTATATATCTGGCCACATGTGACTGTGGTAAACAGTATGTTGGCAGAACTGGCAGGTCACTAAAAGAACGTGCAAGGGAGCATCTAACACCTTTAGAAATCAAAACAACAGATCCAGAAATTCATAGCCATAAAAGAATATCGGCCATAAGTAAACATATTATGCTTGAACATAATGGCAATTTTAGTTTAATTAAATTCCAGGGCATTGAACAGATTAAATTAGGAATAAGAGGGGGTGACATACAAAAGATAATAGATCAGAGAGAAGTATATTGGATATTTACATTGAAAACCCGACAACCATATGGGCTAAATAGTGACTGGGAGGTAACTTGCTTTTCTTGAAGTAACCAGATGAACAACATGAAGGATTCATATTGATTTGTAACACTTATAAATGCTACATGATATTATAATATATACTATGCTATGATAGAGTAAACAAATACCACTTTGATTGTGGGCATACAAATATTGACTCATGAATAACCATATTGTATATTTTGTTTTTAAATTATATGTTAATTGTTTTTAATTGATAGCAGTATATAAGAGTGTATACTTGGCTAAGACTCCACCTCTGATGAAGTGCCAAAGAGAGGCATGAAACGCGTCAGGTGACATGATGCAAGTATGGTAGCCATAGTCAGTAACTTTGATACCTTCTCTGTTTTAACAATGCTTGGTAAAAATAGTTTTTTCATTTTTTCAACCCAATATTTGGTTTTTTGAAAGCACCCATTCACCCTTACATATCTCAATTTACTATTCATTCCTATGGGATATTTGAAAGCTTATTTAAAAACTCTAACCTTCACGCACCGATAATAATGCTTCTAAAATCCCATAGAAATAAATAAAAAGTAGTGAGTTTTTCTGCGGTGAGCTCTAATGTCACACTTCTATAAATCTGCCCCTATGTATATAAATAACTATGTGAGATTTGTGCACTGGGAGGAAAATATAATCTGTTTTAGCTACTTTTACAAACAATTTTAACTTAACTGGCTAGTGGACTGACATCTATCAAGATGTTCCAAAAATGTTGGCACCCTGTGTAAAATGTAAATATAAAGATAATGGAAAGATCTGCAAATCATTTAAACCCTGTATTTGCTTGAAAACAGCATGCCATATTACATGTTGAAACTGACAAATGTTATTGTTTTCTAAATAATATGTATTAATTTGTGAATTTATTTGCCAGCAACAGGTTGGGATTGACGTAACAGAATATTGAAAAATTGAATCCCAGAGAAGAGAATTAAAGATAGGGAGGGGTACACCACTTTGTGATATACTGCACAGGCAAATATTGCAACAATTTCACAAAACTGTTCCTCATTGTAAAAATTGCAAAGCATTTGAAGATATCATCTACAGTATATATAATATCATTAAAATACTCAAAATACACAGTCTCTGTACAATTGGGACAAGGCCAAATATTGGATGGCCCTGATCTTCAAGCCCTCAGATGGTACTGTATAAAAATATAAATTTCTACAGTGGAAACCATTGCATGGGCTCAAAAATATGTCCAAAGCCATTTTCTGTCATAGTTTGTCACTACATCCATAAATGCAAGCAAAGAAGAAACCATATATAAGCATGATCCAGAAACACTAGTGCCTTTTCTGGGCCCAAGCTCATTTAAATTTGAAATGTTCTTTTTGAGCTAAACAGACAGACCATCTGACTTGTTATTAATGCACAGTTTGAAATCCAGCATCCATGATGGCATGGGGGTACATTAGTGCACCAAGACATTAGTAGTTTGCACATCTAGGAAGGCACTATTATTCCTGAACAATATATACAGGTTTTGGTTCAAATGTCTTTTTTCAGGGAAAAACCCCAGAGTGTCCTGTATCAAGCAATAATGGGACTTCACTTCACTTTTAAACTACAGCAATTGGTCTCCTCAGTTGCTATATGGTTACAGAGTGTTGCCACATGGCCATTATTTCATCAGCCTGGCCAGTAAAATACCAGCCAAGGCCAGGACTGGTATTGCAAATTTGCTGGCAATGTACCTGCTGCTAAATTTATATTAACCTCTGAACCCAGCACACCTCAAATCTTCCCCAAATTCCCTTTCTAAGCTCTCCCTCTCAAAGCTTAACTGACATATTCCAATCTAATAGTGATCCTGATGGCATGGCTCCACCCTATTTGCACAACTGTCATGCCCCTACCTCACTGTCACAGCCAGTAATGCATTGATCAAAAGGTGGCAACCCTAGAGGTATACATGCTTCATTGCACAGATGTTCACATATTTTTATTTTGTAAATATAGGTGGATTACCAGTATTTGTATTTAACAGAAGAGCCAGTTGCCATTTCAAACTTTGCCACAGAGAGAAGAATTTTAGAATATCCCCTTTAAGTTTTTGTTCAGAAGGTGTCTTGAGTTTTAGGTAAGCCCAACCTGTGCCCCACTACAAGGCAGCACAGGCTACACAGGCCCTGATCTTTGTATATATATAAGAAATGGATGAGACATGGGAAACCTCGATATTTCTAACAACATTTTATTAATGTTAGTAAGGAATTTTTTATAATGTCATTGTGTCATCTCTGATTAAAACTTTCATCTTATTCGTTATAAAATCCTTTTTTTCTTTTTATTCAGACAACAGCTGAGCAGGATATTACTGTGTGGTTTGTAATATTTCTGAAATATATCCAGCATTTTGCATTTGTGTACATGGGGGGCCTAGGGAAGCAGGGGAGCCAGACTCTGTCATTCAGTTGTACAACCTCACTTAATATCCTGGGATTGGAGCTGTTTTACTGTGCTATAAAAAAAGAAAAAACTAGTGAGTTCCTACTTGTAACTTTAGTTTTATTCAGCAAATATAAATGAGTAAATATTGAGAGATGAACCAAGAGAAAACCCTTTAACTAGAACAATTGCCCATTATCCTGTATTACCATGAGCATTTATTATATATATCTTTAATACTCCCTACAACTCAGACAATATATACAAATTATTATTTCCACACACAAAGAACTTTAAAAAAATGTTTCCACCCACCTAGACATATTTTGTTGTTGCTATGTAATGTAAAACCGGCTCTACAAGTGCAGGAAAATCCACCAAGGTGATTGTGACAGAAATGATCACAGGATTCTGGGGTTTCCTTACATTCGTTAACGTCTGAAGGTTTAATACAAAAGACAATAGAGCATTGTTACTATAGAATTGTGACAATTATAAAGTGCAATTTAAGAAAAATAAGACATGAAAAGTACAGAAAGCACATTATTGCTTGTACAGGTATGGGACCTGTTATCTAGAATGCCCTTGACATGGAGTTTTCTGAATAAGGAGTCCTCTGTAATAAGAATTAATTAGATTTAATTAGTAAGTGCAAGGTACTGTTTTATTATTACAGAGAAAAATTATTTGATTATAATGTAGTCTATGGGAGATGGCCTTCCCGTAATTCAGAACTTTCTCCATAAGGGGTTTCCTGAGAACGCATCCAATACATGTACTCCGATGTACATAAATATCTGTTTTAGCAAATCAAGCTGTAGTTTATTTGTTTTACATTTACTTTAATGCTATACCTTCTGCGGAATAGAATGCCTCAAAACCAGTATATTCCTTCTCATTAGAGTAATCACTTCTGAAGGTGACAGTCATTTTGTTATCTAGAGAGTAAAATACTGAATCTCCAGGGGCTCTCTCTGTATCAGTGCTCTCTTTGCCACAGAAATGTGCAACCTCAGTTTCCTTTGAAGACAGCTGTAAGGAAACAGCATTACAAAAATTGAATGCCCTGATCCTGGTGGAAGGAATAGTTTCACCACAAAATGCCCCATTTATTTAAAATATAGTGACCTTATAGTGTTTTTTTTCTAGCTTAATATATGTAATAAAACACTGGTATAATAAAGTAAACAACTGTAAGCTATCATGTTAGTCAGAATGAAAGTCATCTTACGGCTATGACTATACAATATGTTCATTGTCAAAAAGCACAAAGGATTAGCTATAATTTATTTTAAACAGAATATTATTAAAATATGAATTATATTTAAACAAAGTTATATTCATGATATTTCTAATCTTCAAATAACATGAGTCCACCTTAAAGTGGACCTGTCACCCAAAAAAAAATATTCAAAATCACTATTTTATCACATTAGTCAAGCAAAATGAACATTAATTACACTATATACATTATTTTAATCTTGTTTTCTTCAGTGTGGGAATTCATAATTATAGCAAACAGGCAGGAGCCATTTTGTGGACACTGTTATTAAGACAAGCCTTGCATAATCTCAGAATCTTGTTTGTGCACCAGTAGCGATGGGCCCGTTTCGCTTCGCCGAAAAATTCACGAATTTCCATTGAAATTCGCGAATTGGAGAAAAAAATCGCGAAACAAGTCAATCGCGGCGCGTCGCGTCGTTTCCGACGCGATTTGCGTCGTTTCCGTCGCGTCATTTTCGGCGCGCATCGCGTCAAAAATGACGCGCGACTCGTTTTTTTTTTTCAAATTTTTGCTGGCGAATTTTTGCTGGCGTTTCGCGAATAAGGCATAGAGGAGTGGCAGACAATATTTGATTGACAGCTGAGATTTTTAAATGAGCTTAAAACAGCTATGAATGCTTTAATTAAAATTTGAAATTGGATTTCATGTTTGATTTGAAAAGGACTTTTATTATACAGATTTTTGTGTCTGGGTGACAGGTCCACTTTAATTATTATCACATTATGCTTACCACTATTGTTAGACAACTATCGAGAAGAATAACAACCTACACAAAGACAAAACACAAGACAGCAAGGTATTGGTTGCTACTTGTATCATGCTGGTGTGGTGGGACCTAGCATAGACCTTCACTCTCAATTTGGCTTGAAAAGTGTTTTGCAGTTACCTGTGCTGATCACTTTTTTCAAGGAACAATCTGCAAGGAATGACTTTCTTTGGGCAATCAGAAGGACAAGAAATTTTAAAAAAAAGTGCCAGACAGTCATATAGCCTATGGAAGCATCATACAGAGCTTCAGCGTGTGCTGTAGCAATACAAACACTAGCTTAGTCAAAATCTACAGCACTTTTGTGAATGTAATAGATATTTTGAAATCAAACTCTCGATGACCATCAACTCGGATATGAGCAGCAAAAGTACTCACATTAGTCACAAAAGGTTTAAAGTACCAGTAAAAAATTTTTTTTTTTTACATGAATTTAACTATATTAATTTGCTATTAACCCTGGCTGTCCTCAAGACATGAGTAGTTTCACTGGTTTCATAAATACTACTAAAGCTGATAAAAATAAATTGCTATGTAACCATGGGGCAGCATATCAAGTTGAGTAAGATGTTTACTAAACAGGTTTTGTAGTATACAATAGTTTTAATTATTACACAGAAAGATAAGGTTATATGCCAATTTTAAAATGCCAATATTGCCAGTACTCTATGACATTGGAAGAGGTCAGCGAAGCTCTTGTCAGTAAGCAACAAGTGGGTTATAAATCTCTCTTGGAAGGCAACAGCTAGCCAAAGGCCTTCAGTTAGACGGCTAGACCTACAGTATTTGCTAGAGAAGAATTGTTCTTTTTGAAGGGTCCCAGAAAATACAAGGACTTAATGGTAATAATGCCTTCCAGTAGAAGGTTGGACGGGAAAGAATTAGACTCTTCAGAAGCATGACAAAGCACTTGCTTGTTTGTTTTAAAACAACAGATTTCTTTGTGCAAGTTTAGGAAGACAGCGGGAGCTTAGGGAACTAAATGCGTGGCTCAAGTCTTGGTGTAGGGAGGAAGGGTTTGGGTTCCTAGAGCACTGGGCTAATTTTTCCTTGGGGTACAACCTATACAGTCATGACGGATTGCACCTCACTGGAAGGGGGTCCACTGTGCTATGGGAAAGAATGGCCAAGAGGTTGGAGGAGTGTTTAAACTAGGCAAGTGGGGGGTGGGTGAGAGAAAGAATTATGGGGAAGCTAGGGTAGATGGGGTAGTGGGATTAGTAAGGGGTCATGGGGGAGGAGTGAGGGGGGCATACAGTTTACCAGCTAAGGAGGTTCCTCTGTTACAAGGAAAACAGACTAATATTAACTTAACATATAATTCCCCTCAAAGTAATGCACATTTAAAAAGTAAAAGTAATAACCTCCGCTGTATGATGGAAAATGCACAAAGTTGGTCAGGTAAAATGGGAGATCTAGAATTAATTGCATGCTATAAAAATTATGATATAATTGGTATGACTGAGACCTGGTGGGATGAAACACGTGACTGGACTGTGAATTTAAATGGTTACACCCTTTTTACGAGGGACAGAGGGATTAAAAAGGGGGGCGGGGGAGGAGTGTGTTTATATGTAAAGCCTAAATTAAAGCCATGCACTAAAGAAATAACCATTGCTGGCACTGGTGAGTGTATGGAATCCCTCTGGGTAGAGATTTCGTCTGGGCAAAAAGTTACAAAGGAAATTTTAATTGGTGTATGCTATAAACCTCCTCGAATAAGTGACGAGTATGAAGCCCAGCATACTTTTACAAATAGAAGCGGCTTCACAACTAGGTCAAGTTATTATTATGGGTGACTTCAATTATCCGGACATTGACTGGAGTAATGGGGTTGCCAAGACAGAGAAAGCTAGTAGGTTTGTAAATATGCTAAATGACAACTTTTTATCCCAGCTCGTTGAAGAACCTACTAGGAATAACTCTCTTTTGGATCTTGTAATAACTAATAATACTGATCTCATCTCAATCATTTGTGTGGGTGAGCATTTGGGGAATAGTGATCATAACATGGTCTCCTTTGAGATTTTGTTGCAGAGGCAACTCTATAAGGGAGTAACTAAGACATTGAATTTCAGGCATGCAAACTTTGACTGTATAAGGGCATCTCTGCAACATATTAAGTGGGAAATGCTTTTCACAGGGCAAAACACTGAACAAAAATGGGAATTCTTTAAAATGCTGCTTAATAAATATACATGTCAGTATATTCCACTTGTAAACAAAGAACGTTGCAAAACAAAACCTTTTTGGTTCAATAGGAGTGTTGGTGTTGAGGTGGGAAAGAAAAGACGTGCTTTTAAGGCTTTCAAGTTAGCTGGGACAGCCGAATCATTTATAAGGTACAAAGAGGCCAATAAGTCATGCAAAAAAACAATCAGGCAAGCTAAAATCGATATGGAAAAGGATATAGCAGTAAACAGTAAAAAGAATCCAAATGAAACAGGAAGGGGTAGGACCTTTATTATCAGAGGGGGGTCAGTTGGTTGATGAGAACAAGCAAAAAGCTCAGATTCTGAATGAATACTTCTCATCAGTATACACAAATGAGGAACCAGCTAATGAAGGTTTCCTTGTTAATAGCCCCAATTCTAATACATACAATGATGCATGGTTCACACATGAGGAAATTCAAAAGAGACTAGAAAATGTTAAGATAAACAAAGGTCCAGGCCCAGATGGGATTCACCCCAGGGTACTTAGCGAACTTAGCTCTGTGATTGCCAAATCTCTATACTTAATTTTTCAGGATTCATTGAGGTCTGGCATGGTGCCGAGAGACTGGCGAATTGCTAATGTGGTGCCGCTATTCAAAAAGGGATCCCATTCTCAGCCTCAAAACTATAGGCCAGTTAGTCTGACATCGGTGGTAGGAAAGCTTTTTGAAGGATTAATTAAGGATAGGATACTGGACTTCATAGCAAATAACAATACTATGAGTTTGTGCCAGCATGGTTTTATGCGTAATAGATCTTGCCAGACTAACTTAATTTCTTTTTATGAGAAGGTAAGCAGGGACCTCGATTCTGGGATGGCAGTGGATGTGATTTACTTAGACTTTGCTAAAGCATTTGATACAGTGCCACACAGAAGGTTACTGGTTAAATTAAGGAACGTTTGCCTGGAACATAGTATTTGCACCTGGATAGAGAACTGGCTAAAAGATAGACTACAAAGAGTGGTGGTAAATGGAACATTTTCTAATTGGACCAGTGTTGTTAGTGGGGAACCGCAGGGCACTATACTGGGTCCCTTGCTTTTCAACTTGTTTATAAATGACCTGAATGTGGGCATTGAAAGTACGGTTTCTATTTTTGCAGATGATACTAAATTGTGCAGAGCTATAGGTTCCATGCAGGATGCTGCCACTTAGCAGAGTGATTTGTCTAAGTTGGGAAACTGTGCAGCAATCTGGAAAATGAGGTTCAATGTTGATAAATGCAAGGTTATGCACTTTGGCAAAAATAATATAAATGCAAGTTATACACTAAATAGCAGTGTGTTGGGAGTTTCATTAAGTGAGAAGGATCTTGGGGTTTTTATAGAT
The DNA here is from genome assembly GCA_024363595.1 of Xenopus borealis. Classification (NCBI taxonomy): domain Eukaryota; kingdom Metazoa; phylum Chordata; class Amphibia; order Anura; family Pipidae; genus Xenopus; species Xenopus borealis. The sequence goes on from CM044444.1 coordinate 48,765,732, forward strand.
AACAAGTTGTCTAATTCTGGGCAGTGTCATTCTGTAGCTACTAAAGCAAATAAAGTTCTGTCTTGCATAAAAAAGGGCATAAACTCAAGGGATGAAAACATAATTATACCTATTATATTATATTATATTATATCCCTAGTAAGGCATCATCTGGAGTATGCAGTGCAGTTTTGGACTCCAGTCCTTAGCAGGGATGTAAATGAGCTGGAGAGAGTGCAGAGACGTGCAACTAAACTGGTTAGAGGGATGGAAGACAAATTATGAGGGGAGACTGTCCAGGTTGGGGTTGTTTTCTCTGGAAAAAAGAAAAAAGTCTGAGGGGACATGATTACACTTTACATATTTATTGGAGGACATTATAGACAAATATCAGGGGACCTTTTTACCCATAAAGAGGATCACCGCACCAGAGGCCACCCCTTCAGACTAGAAGAAAAGGACTTTCATTTGAAGCAGCGTAGGTGGTTCTTCACAGTCAGGACGGTGAGGTTGTGGAATGCCCTGCCGGGTGATGTTGTGATGGCTCATTCTGTTGATGCTTTTAAGAGGGGTTTGGATGATTTTTTGGACAGACATAATATCAAAGGCTATTTTGATACTAAACTCTACAGTTAGTATAGCTATGGGCATATATGGTTTGTGTTTGAAAGAGTGGAGATGTGTGTGTATATATGCTGGATTTTTAATTTGGAGGGGTTGAACTTGATGGACTCTTGTCTTTTTTCAACCCAATTTAACTATGTAACTATGTAACTATGTCTTGATATTCACAGAAGCAGACTAATCACAGAATTCAGAAGTTTTAACAGGATCATTTTGAGATGGTATATCAATATAGCTATATACATTTTGTAGTGATGGAACATTTTTCAAAGGAGAACTAAACCCTAAAGATGAATATGGCTAGAAATGTTTATATATTTCTATATAATTAATTTATTGAACCAACCTAAAGATATATATATATATATATATATATATATATATACTTTCTTGGATGTAGTGTTTACTGATAATACATCTACAGGGAGAATAGAGTTTAAGGTTTTCAATAAACTTAGTATGGAGAGTAGAGGACTCTATGCTTGGAGAGGTTACCCAAGGCATATGGGCCATTAGTTAAGGAATTACTCTACAATACAAATTTTTGATAAACAAGCAGAGGTCCTAATGGTAACACTCCAACACAGGGGTTACCTAAATAATATGGTGATCTGTGTCTTTGAGAGTGGTCAAGTTAGGAAACAGAATACTTTGTCTGGACAACAAAATAAAAGAATGAGAGGAACCAGGGATCTACTTATGTTTAAAAAAATATGTAAGGGTCGTTTTAAGAAAAGGTGATGCTATGAAAACCATACATTTAAGAGACACCTTCTGGATTCTTACTTTACAAACTCATCCCTCATGTGGTGGGCCAAATTAGCCCACATTAGAAGGTCAAGTAGGGAAAGCTTCATGGTGTGAGCCCCAGAGTGACAGGTAAAATACTTGGCTGAAATTATTTTTTTCAGGAGCATGTGTCATTTATGTGACACATGCTCCCCAACCAAACAATTTTAACCTATTTTGCTCTGTAAACATCTGCTTGTACTGTGCATTATTATAGTTATAGCAGGTCCCCTAAAGTCTATTAATTGTTTTTGATCCATTGGGCACAGGAGAATGGGTTACTTGGGAATCCTAAGATTCTGCATATACATCCTTCAAACCAAGTGGACATAGGGACCATTTATATAAACCAACACATAAGGCTTGTGAAACACACTCAGAATCGGGGAATCTGGGCAACAAGCTCCCCAAACTGTCTTTGCGTGTCTTCCTGTCTGCTATAAGCCTAAATTTATTATTATTACTAGAGCACTGCACACAGAATAATAAACTCATTATAAATCATCTACTTGAATGCTCCACCCAATCAGACCCAGGGTGCAGGGATCAGATGCATAAACTCAACACATCTAGTCTGTCCATTAAATAATTGTGTTTTTATTTCTCCTTAAAACAGTTTTATACCTCCACATATAAGAATAACACAGAGTGGTGTGAATGCTAAGTCAGTAATTAAAAATGCAAATACATTTAGGTTTATTTCTTGGATTTCCTCATTTAAAATAATTTAGCATAACTCAGCAGCATAAACAGTGCCATACCTTAAGGTAGTCATATTCACATAAGTAGGATAGCTCCAGGTTAAAGTATGTAAAGTAGATTTTGATACGATATCCTTCAGGGACTTTTATATTCCAGTTCATGGTGAGATCATTGGAATAGGATTTTGGGAACCCAGGAGAACTTATTCTACCAAAGAGTCCAGTTAATTCAGTTGAAGTGCCATCACAGGTGAATGCAACAGCCCATATCAACAGAGCAGCCAAAAGTCTGCAAGATTTTAACAGTAATTAAGGAGAAGGTTAAATTGCAGCAAAATTAAATTGAACCCCTCTGCACTAATTTATGCCATTTGTTTTTATATGCAGCCATTCCTAAACTGTGCTGGAAATATAATCATTGTAATTATTGTGCACGTCTAGTAAAATAATAACAGTTTTAATATCTTTTTCTCTTTGTGTTTACGTTTTCCTATCATGCTTGAGGTTAAAAAACTTTTCTTGACATTGTCTCTAGGTGTTGACAGAATCCATAGTTTTTGGATTTGGCTGAATAATCTTCCACTATTGGCCAAATAAACTGCATACTTAGCCTAACAGCTTCAGTCACCTAAAGTTATTCATAGCTTACATGACTTCAAGGGTTCAGTTTGAGTAAACACAAACGATTTAGCCAAATCCTGAAAAATGTCTGCAAATCAAATTCTGAATTTTTCCCTAATTGTCTTTGAGAGACCATCCTATTTTTCATAACATCTGAGAAATAATTTCCTCTCACCTGAATTCGGTCATTTTCATCTGTTCTGCTGAGTCTTGCTCTTACTTTTGCAGCTGTGTTATTTTTTGTTTCCTGTAAAGTCTCAGGAAACCTTTGGTCAGTGTTGCTCAACCTGTGGCCAGTGACCCCACTAAACACATGTTTGTGTAGGGCTGTGTGGTGTAAATTTGTTTGCATTCCTGTAAGAATCAATGTTTTTTTTTTCTTTCTCAACAGTAGTTGGCAAATAGCATGTTACACCAGTTTGTATGTAAAATAAATCTTCAGTTGCATGCATCTCTTTATAAATACATGCCTTTATATCACAAACCTGATCAACACCTTTTATA